>CM065656.1:19982751-20122751 GCA_033220385.1 Triplophysa yarkandensis
ACACACAGACTGTGAGTCCTCTCTCTCTCTCCCTCTCTCTCTCTCTCTCTCTCTCTCTCTCTCTCTCTCTCTCTCTCTCCCTCTCTCTCTCTCTCTCTCTCTCCCCTCTCTCTCTCTCTCTCTCTCTCTCTCTCTCTCTGTCTCTGTCTCTCCCCTCCCTCCCTCCTCCCTCCCTCTCTCCCTCTCATCTCTCTCTCTCTCTCTCTCCCTCTCCCTCCTCCCCTCTCCCTCTCCCTCTCTCTCTCTCTCTCTCTCCCTCCCTCTCTCGCTCTCTCTCCCTCCCTCCCTCTCTCTCTCTCTCTCTCTCTCTCCCTCCCTCCCCTCCCTCACCTCCCTCCTCCCTCCCTCCCTCCCTCCCTCCTCTCTCTCCCTCTCTCTCTCTCTCTCTCTCTCTCTCTCTCTCTCTCTCTCCTCTCTCCATGACAGGTGTGCCCTTGATTTGCCATTGAATACGTGATTGCCTCCTTACCGAAGATCTTCACTTACACGCTCGTAATACATCTCAACCACAACAAAGATATTCCACCCATTCACTGAAATGAATGGAGATATATGTTCCTAGATCCATCGAGAGCCCAACTCAATGTGACACAAAAAGTGTTGTTGTGATTTGTCAGCGTTTAGCAGCTTCACTCCACATCTGAACTACGCCAGGACACAATTATGGATTCTCAACAGGACGGGAACGGTGTGTCCCGCAGGATAAGTGGAACATATAACACCAGCCATCTCGCTGTAACACGTCTCTCTATCTTCATATGTTCTCTACTATCAGGTGAACGTGACGGAAACTTCCTGCCCCACAAGCGGAAGAAAACGAGGAAAATAAAGTCTGGAAAACCATCACACGACCGGTCAGGGATAGAACCAGAGGGGTCTGTACTAACTTCTCAAACAGGTTTGTTAGAATAACTTTCTGGATTAGTAGTTCAAGACTGTAAGATTAAAATGTGTTTTTACTTTATCCTTGGTAAATTAACTCAATATCACTTAATTGGTTTAAATAAGAAACTACATAAATTATATGTCAAATGTAACCAGTATTACAATAACATAGCACTTATAAACTATATGTTTATAGCGCCTCGAAGGAAAGCATCCCAAAGCCCTGTATTAAGAGGTAAAATATAAAATTAAAAGCTCCACATTAAGAAATACAATAAAAAAATTATATAAAACATTGAAAATTACAAAATAAAATATAACAAGTGAAAATTAAAACAATACGTTTGTAATGCAAAATTTGTGTGTATTTTAGAATTAAAATACCTTACTTGTTACATCTAGATCTATATTAAAGTACAATAACAAATATACAAATAATAAAAAAATGCTATACCATGTTATAAAACATATCATCTATAATATATAAAACATTTTATTTATACATATAAACTACAAACTGAATAATTCACCTAATTCATTGATATATAGAATAATTTTTTGTATATATATATATCGTAATTTCTCTAAAACTGGGAACTCTTAAATAAAATAGTTACTTAACAAAACTATTTTTATTTATAAGAATGTTTTGCTTGTTTTTGTACATATTTATATACAAATCACATTTTACATAAACTGAACAACGAACCAAGAGTAATATGTATGAAGTACAAAGTGTTACAACCGAACCCCATCCCCATTTTTGTTCATTGACAACTGAAGAGCACCTCCACGAGACTCCCAATCTACACAATGAAAAATGAGTGTTTTCTCATGAAATACTGACTGTCGATACACAAATCGCTCTCTCTCTCTTTCCCTACAGTGGTGCCAAAAGGGCGGCCATCCATCAAACCCTCGACACACACACAACACAGGCAAAGAGAGAAATTACGACATGATATATGAGCCTCTCTGGTCACTCTTTAAACACACGAGCTCCCAGCACTTCAAACCCATTGGCTTTTCAATCTGAGGATCAGTTTCACAGCCCGTTCAAGTCAAAGTCATGCAGGCTGAACCCTGCAAATAAAGCCAACCGACAGCATTGGGAGTCAAAACTCATCCGCGAACCCGATACATCCACCCGTGAATTTCAAGCGTGTTGTTATTTTGGTCGGTGATGACTGATGCTGTTGTTGTAGCTTGTTAATGAGATGATGACCCACGATGTAATTGCTTCGCGGTGTTTTTACTCTGGGATTCACCGCGGAGCTCCAGCTGTGATTCTGTGAAAGCTGCTGATGAGGATCTTCAACATATGGACTCGTCCCAGAGCGTACCGTCTGATCTTTCTTTAACACCCGCACACATCTGTAACAGCAAACGGTACTGTATATTTCGTGTAAATGGCAGACGCCGTGTCAAAGGGGCCGAGCTGAAAATGTAAATCTAGAAAAGAAATAAAATCAACATTTGATATGTCTTTCACGGATTCCTTATTTTCTTTCAACACCAGATGTTTATATTTTTATTGTTTTATTTAAAATATAATTTATTTCTAATATAAATTGTTTATTTATAATATGTGTTATGTAATAATGTATTATTATAAGTGGATAGATAGTTTATTATTTGTTATGTAAATATTAGTTATGTAACATAAATGAAAGAAATAAATGACATTTTATTTATATTGTTTATTTATATATTAAGTATAATGTTGAATGACAATGTATAAATACAACATTTTATTTACTAAATTTATTTTAAAATATGTTTTAAAAAATCAAAAATTATGTTCATATGTATGTATAGTGGGTAAATTACTATTCCCTTTTCATTTCATGATAATTTAATTTTGCTGAAAACTTTCCCATATGTATCGTATAATACAGGTATGAACACTCTCGTTATCCAGAGCATTTCATCGGACGCAAGTTCCACATTCCCATAAGTGCAAGAGGACTCACCAACATTTTTGCTTTGTGTTTCTGGCAAAAATATGTATGTTTCAAACATTTGAATTTGCTTTTGCGGAACTTTGTCTATCGAAGCCAACAAACTACTGCAAAACTCACAAATCTACGTTTTGCAATCTCCATTCAAAACTTCGAAAATCTAAGGCCTATTTCTCTTCAAGGGACGCTTTTTCCGCCTCCACGCTAATGCGCAACCACCACCACAAATCAATGGTGCTTGAATTATGAATTCCCCCGAGGGGTTATTCCGTTCGGAGCACAGCGAGCAGGAAAGTGCAATTGGCCTTTAAGACCGCAGGAAACGCGCCGACCGCAGCGGGAGGCCGATAGGAAACGTGGTTATTTGTATAGCGCGGGAAGATTTATAGCGCTGTATTGTTTAAAGCGCGAGAGGAGCCCGGTGGAACAAGGGTAATGATGTCATCGCCTGTATATATCAGAGAGAGGAGGACAGGGGGGCTGAGAGAGGTTGGGATTACATCACATGGCAGCAATAAACATCGATGACCTTCAATGAGTAAAACAAAGACGAAAGCGGTAACCTGAAGCGTTGGGAGCACTCCGGGAATGGCGGCGTGACTTTTCCAAGATCCTGGAACATCTATTTGGTCCAGATCGAGGGATGGGCACAATCGCTGATTGATTCAAGCTTTACATTCACAATCCATAAGAAATCCAAACCACAAATCGCGACTCGAACAGCACATAAGCCGAAGACTCCAGCAAGACGTTGTAATGCATCACAGAAAGAAAATATGATTATGCCAGCGCTGTAATTGAATACATTCTGTGTACCGGCGGTCAAACGGAACGATTGGCAATTCTTTTTGATCAGCGTGGCTAAAACAGCCCGGCCCAACATCGATCCAAAGCTCATACAGCAACAATCAGCCGAGCACTTCGCCTTGCACTTGTGCCACTGCCCCATGAATGGAGTTATTGATCTAAACAGAACAACATCGACTCAGTGACCGACCCAATTCTAACTAACCGCAGCGCGTGCATACAACGCACGCTCCGACAAATGAAGGACGGAGAGAAAGTCCATTTACTTGGGTCTCTTTCTAGAACAACGAGAATGTCGCATTGTCTCATCTTGAGATTCAGATGAGATCTGGGTAACGTCTCAAACTGAGCTTCCGTTGACCAATGTAATGTAGTTTTGATAGGAACTCAATGTTTTCCCTTGACTTAATTATTATCTGATGTCCGTTTTGACGTTATAGCTCAGTTTTGTCTCGTTGATGTCTCATTGATCGCAAAAATGTATTAAAACCTTTGAGACAGCTGAGAGGAACATAATTGAGATATCAACAGGCATTTTTAAAATAAAGGAAAGCAAAATGTTATTGCTCAGATGTTGCTCTTTTATTGCTCGGAAATATTCATTTGTAATGTTATAGCTCATTTGGTCTCATTTATGCCTCGTTGATCCCAACATTTAAGAGGAAACCTCAGAAACATCCTGATCATTCAGTGAAACATACCTGAGATATCATTTATAAAATTATAATTTAAAAAATATATATATTGTGTATCATTTGTTGCTCTTTTCTATCTCAAGGAATTTTGTGATGTTCTCAGAAGTCTCAGATGTTTCTTTTAAATCTACTTAGGAAAAAGAGACAAAAATGAGACACTGTTTTTTGAATAATGGACTGCAAGGGTGTTCAGATGTTGCTCATGTATTGCTCCGAAATATAAATTTTGATGTTATAGCTCATTTGGTCTCATTTATGCCTCGTTGATCCCAAACAATTAGGAGAAACCTCGGAAACCTCCTGAACATTCAGTGAAACATACCTGAGATATCAACAGGCATTTTTAAATGAAGAAGAAAAAATATTATGTATCATTTGTTGCTCTTTTCTAGCTCAAGGAATTTGATGATGTTCTCAGTGGTCTCAGATGTTTCTTCTAAATCTTCTTTGGAGATAAAGACAGCAATGACACACTTTTGTATTGCATACATATTGTTTGCGAAAAGTAAATTTGATGAAAACTCTTTGAATTGAAGAAATGAGAAATTTCAATTTGAGATAATATTGAGATCTCTTCTGAAACTCCATTGGAAGCATAAGACTACTAAGGAGAAATTAAGAGACTTGAAATCTAAATTTGTTCTCTATTAAATCTCCTTGATGTATATGAGAAATAATTGAGATATCGAAGTGATATCATCTGTGATGTTTCCTTCCATGGACACAAGAATGTGTAAATGTCCTCTTGCCGCCGAGCATTCCTGCAAAGAGGGAAGCATTACCTTTACGTGTTCTTTTAAAAACCGTGTCCAGGAGCCATCACACATGAGCCGTCCCGAGCAGCTGAAGACGCTTAACGCAGCTAAAACATGCCAGAGCGAGTTTGATGTACGGCCCTGCGTTTTGATCGCGGGTGGTGGTGGTGGGGACGCACTTCCGAGCGTGAAAGCTGGGAATGAATTGCCTCCCGGCTTTTATAAACAACCATAAATTAGGACGAATTTGTCAAACGAGAAGAGACGCAGGGAGTATGGAGTCAAGGCTCGGAGCAGCACAAATAAAAGTGTATCACAACATCTCATCCATTACACTGTCAGGATACCGCTGCGGGTCTCGTCTCATGACAATATGCAGATATATGGCACATGATAACAGGCTCGTTGATTTACTATGACCACGGAGCTGTTTGCCACCACCTGCTCTATACAAACAAACCAGAGGGCGAGAAAACGCCAGCTTTCGCATAAATGTGGCAATGTCAACAAACACGGTCGCCACATTTGCATATGATGCAATGAACTGCTCTGGTTTGTAAGGATGCTACTTTGACCTTTATGACCTATGTGTGTGTGTGTGTGTGTGTGTGTGTGTGTGTGTGTGTGTGTGTGTGTGTGTATTATGTGTGTTCTATTCATGTATATCTGATACACATCTGTGTGCATAGTGTGTGTCTTTATTGTTTGCATTCATGGCCGTGTGTGTGCATTCATGAGTATGGATCTGTGTGTGTTTGCATTCATGTGTGTGTGTGCGTGCGTGTGTTTGTGGGTGTGTGTGTGTGTGTGTTTGTGTGTGTGTGTGTGTGTGTGTGTGTGTGTGTGTGTGTGTGTGTGTGTGTGTGTGTGCGTGCGTGCGTGTTCGTTCATTGTGTGTTTGCCTTTCCTTGTGTGTTCGTGTGCTTGCATTTATTTGAATGTTTACCATCATATCTGTGTGCAGTTTTATGTGTATATTTATTTGCTTGTGAGTGTGTACGCCTATGAATTCATGTGTGTGTGAATTTGGCCTTGTGTTTGCTTGTATGTGTGTGCATGCGTGTCTGCCCATTGTGTGTGTTTGTGGATTCCTTGTTTGGTGTATGTGTATTTTTGCAAGCATGTTAACGTGTATTTATGCATACGCATATGCGTATTTTATGAGTGTCTTAATGAACTGTTTGTTAGAACGCATCAGATCTATGACTACATCTAGAGCATCTGAAGGTTCTTCAGCCGCCGAAACACAAACATACCTACATGAAGCCATACAGTCTGCTTTATACACATGTGCCTTATGAATATTCAGCCGGTCTCTGAAGTCGGTAATTGCTCTCCAGAATTGCAGAGATAGAAACAATGATAGCAGGGAGCTGAGAGCGTCAACGGGACGTGGCTTTATGGAGGAGCTCGCAGCTGGAGACCAGCAGAGACGAGGAACACGCGAAACCAGGCCATGCGGCGCTCTTCATCGGAGATGCTCAGCAAACGCATCACACTCAACATCTCCACAGTCTCCACTCATCCTCGTTCATCTCTGCGCCGTGTTTACGCGTCACTAAATTAAGATTGTTTGAGGACAAGGCTTTGAAGGTGCCGAATTTGTGGAGTTACAGGCTGTGCACAATCCATCCTCTCGGTTTCTGACTGCGTTCATTAAAACACACCGTCTCAGATCTGGGAGAACGAGCTAACAAGCTTCACTTAAAAGTGAAGAGAACTCAAGAGAGATGTGAGGAGGGGAAGATGTAGCGGAGGGAACCTCGACTTGCAATATGTGCGCGTCTGCCCTGTGAAGATGCGAAACAAAACCGGCCCGGTCGGATATTCGTGGCAATTAAAACATCTGCGGTGTCAGTCGTGACACTTTTCCTCGCTCATTGCATTGGGAAAATTCTAAAAATGCAATGTATAAAGAATGCGACACAGCCAACAGACGTAATATAGGAGACTAGTTTCATTGGAGAACACTACATAACATCTAAAATCATCAATACCGCGTACAGTGTTTTAATTTAATATTATTTAGTTTAAAATTCGGCGTCCGATTTGTTGTCCCGACAAAGGCAACAATGACATTTTCAAGGTTATCAAAGTTCAACATCGCATTGCAACTATACCAAATCTGACGTCGAATCATAATTTGTTTCATCAAACTGCAAATATCATAAAACACGTACGATGTTACAGCTACGTTGATAAAAGCGTCGGTTTGCGGACAGCTCTTATTTTTCCTCTCCATTTGAATAGTCTACGATTGATGTAAGGTTCTGAAACTCAAGCGATGAATGTGAGGCCAATCGTTGATTTTGAGATCAAAAACATGAACAAAAATCACGTGGACCGTCTCGCCAACACATCCTTGACTCTACCAGCGAGCGTTGGCCGGCTCCCAACCCTTCATCCGCCGCGCACCTGGGAGATCTCTCGGAACACCACAACCTGAAGCGAATTCGGTCAACCGACGGCCAAATTCCTCGCATTCCTCTGGACACACTTAAACGAAAAACCCTCCTTTGAACTCGTAGACCAAAAAAGCGTCTCAAATGAAAGCGATTAAACCACGCTGCATTCAATTAAAAATACCGTGATTCTTTAAATGCAAATGAGCCGGCAGGGTACGGTTGACGGTTGACATATTTCCTTTTTGTGGTTTGAGGTTCTGCCTGGTTTTAGTTCTACCCCGAGCCCAGGCTGATTGGAAGAGCTGCGGCTCTAAGGGGAAATACCATTTGCTAATGAAAGCGCGGCAAAAACAATTACTAAAATCCGTAATCAATGTCACCGGACGAACTATAAATCCAGAGGGTTGCAGTAAAGCGTAAAGAGAGGAAATAGCAAGGCTCGGAGGAAATGAAAACATCTCGGTTGGGCTTTAACTTTGACTGATAGGTACATAACTACACTTGTATGCTCGCCGGCCCATTAGAAGCAGAGGAAGAAAATCTTGTTACAGTTAATAGAGTAAGAACCTAACGGAGCAAACGGACGTCCAACGAGAGTTAGAGACAACAGGAAACCGATGAAAAGCAAGGAAAGCATTTAAAACGCAAGGCGCAAGAAAACAGCTCATGCATTTTAAACTCATCAAGAGATGCTTAAGAGTGTTGATCCGACCAAACTACGCTGAATGAAACCCCGTCACTTTTGATATATAAATTGCCGAACAATATTTTGATTAAAGCCCAGGAAGCTCCTTCTTAAAATGGATTCAAAATGTATTGGATTCTTGCATTTGATATTACATATGCATATGAAAAAGTTGTATATTTGTGAAGATGAAATGTACAGTAGAAGGTTTTAAATTGAGAAATTTCAATGCGACATATATGCATTAATACCATTTCTATCCGTTGATTATTATAAGTAAATTGTGACGCATGTGCTTTGGAGATCTGACCTCTAACATCGGACGCCGGGCATTACGGTTAAAATATGTAAAGCTGAAATTGTTCAATTTCTCCGTGAATACAGATTTTCTTAAGCTCAGGCTAAGCAGATAAGGGTGTAATATATAGCCAGGGATCGTGAGGTGTCCTGGCGGCCTGCAATGCTACTTCCAGCGCAGATGTCGGTGAAATGGATTACGGCAGGATGACAGCGAGTCGAGCTGCAAATCTTTCTGATCAATAACAGCTGATGTCAGTCACAAAGGCTGAAATTCCGCTCCATCTCACCCGTCAAAGCCAGACAATCCCGTTACACTCTCTCATTCTGTCCCGGGACACAAACCCACCTGCCACTTCCCATGAAGCGAACTATAAAAATCAAGCACGTTGGTTGTTTTGTTTTCCAACAAATGGATTCGTAAAATGTTCGTAACATTGAGGCAACCTTTAAAAACGTCGTTGATTGAAATATAAGCAGGGTTACTTTGGGTAGATTCGTAATACTTCAACCTACACGACGTTGGGAGAAACTATGATTTACGTCGTCGGTTACTTTGTGTTAAAAAGTTAAACCACTTTTTATGTAAAAATACGATGCAAAGGAATCTCTCGCTCAATATTTCCATGAACATCTTTCCCTAAAAACTGATTACTTTACGACAAATAACATTATTGAATTTCCTTTTTTTTTTCTTCCCGGCACAGCTTTGGATTCTGCCTCCAATACTGTAAATACTTCATAAGCCTTTATATTTCTATTCCCTTCACAAAAGCCCAGCTGCAGGTCCCATATGGCAGGCCCATGCGTTCTAAACCGATTACCGCAGATCAGACCAATAAAGATTCAAAGAGTGAATCTATCATAAAGCCGTGATAAAATGTTCAGGGCCACCATCCCGAGTCTACGTTATCCCCGATCTCATTGGCTCTTCACCGCAGACCGTCTCCCTTCATTCAATTAAGCATGAGCCCACTCGATATAATAATGAATCATTCATAGACATTATGTCGGCAGACGGAAACTGCGGAGACAACCTCACCGGATGAAAAAGAACGAGCGAACGCCGCATTCCTCTGTTTGTCCATCTGCGTTAACCTCGAAAGGCCTCGACGCGAGAACAATCTCGGCACGCCGACCGGGTGGGAGGAGGAATGGGATGTCATGTGACCTTCAAGGTTTATGACCCGACGGGCCGCGTACCGCAGCCTCCCCCCTCGGTCGGCGCCTTCTAAATGGTGTGCATGAACGCGGACCTGTGGGAGGTGAGGTATCATCTGTCTATCTGTCTTCTACTGACCCAGTGTCTATCTGACCTTTGCGATGAGTCACAAACACATTAAACTGATACAGTGAGCAGTCAGAGCTGCGGCCCACGGTGTCCCGCCGCAGTACGCCGCGATGTCTTTCAGACAACATCATCAATATTTGTCACTGTGTTTGCTATTACAGGAATAAAGATCTCCAGAGGGGGTTCTGGGATGATTTTAGGGCGCCGCGATTGCTGGTCAAGCCTATAAATAGCTTTAAAGTTACTGTAGATTTATGTTTGTGCGTATGAACGGTCAACTGCCTCATGAAGTTAGCTATTTTATGGTCTAAAAAAGACTGCTATATGTTTTACATCTTTGAACATCAGGCCATGAAGTCTTTAAAGTGCCGTTTTGCTAGTGATAAACTGCAATTTATTGTATTGTTTGTGTCCTGAACTTTACATTAATGCCATCAAATGCTCAAATAACATAGTAGTAGTTTTATATTTTGCCTTTTTGCTTTACGTCTTTGCTCACGCATTTTGTTCGTGAGTCTTTAAGCCCCGACTTTTAGTATACTCTGATTGGTCATTCAGTCTAGTCTACTGTTAGGTAACCATAGTAACTGCATCCAAACCAGTGTCGAGATGACATCACGTAAATCCAGTTACTTTCGTGACGGGTCTCTGATGACACGGTAAAATAAAATTTTACACATCTCAAATTAAAAGTAAAACTTTATTTTAAGTCGTGAATGGGGTTACATTGTGAATTGTTTAACAGCTTGATGAAAAAATCAAGATTCTCAACTTAAGATATGGCTAAATGAACATTTTAAGTGAGATATAATAGTTAGAATTAAAATGCATACAATGAGTATTTAATAGCAACAATTAAAAGTATAAAATATCCTAGAAAAGAAGTAAATTCATAGTAAATTAAACGTAATGTAAATGTACTTCAAATTGAACATTATAGTTAAATAACTGTATAGTAATTTTATCAATAAAAATTATAGTATTAAACGATAAAACCCTGAAGTTAATTTAGTAGTTTGCTTTAACTACAATCGTAAATAAATATAATTTCAACTAAGGTTAGAATAAATGGTATGTTTCGAAGCAAAATAGTATACAACTTTAGTATACTAAATAGTATACAAGTATACATAGATTGATATAGTATTACTAATGTATACTATATTATTTTTACATGCTTCTTCTTTACTCTCTTAAACCAAATCATCAGTTGAGCACGTACTAGGTGCACAAGTATGCAAATTGGCCGTTACCCGCATTCCGAGACCAATCACTTACGAAGTTTCAAGCCAAAAGCGATGACACATTTTTCCAAGATAATTATTCTCTTCCCGGTCGTGCTTCCCCTTAAACTACAACTCAAGCAGGATACCCCTGAAGCTGTCCTACTCCCGGAGGTGCAGAGCATTCTTTATCCATCTCGGTGTGACACCGAAGCCCATATATCTTTAATACACACCCACCGTCTCCTGCGGGGCTTTACTGCCCTTACACATCAAACCCATTAAAGTGTCCGGCTCCGGAGCACTGAGGCTTTCCTGGAGAACGCTGGAAAGGAATGTTTACTGTCAGCGTGGGTGAATGTAAAAGCGTATTTTTGCATTTATACTTTATACACACGTTCTCTAGATGTACCGAACAGTCGGGTGTGATGTATTCAGAGTCGTCTTGTGTTTTTCAGATGTATGATGTCATTTATCTTCCAGTTCACCCGAGTGTCCAGGCCCCGTAGATTCGGGTCCCACCGCATCTTTTTCAAATCATTTCTCGTTTGAAAGAAAATCGGCTTCTTTGGTAAAATACTCAGCATAAACACTTTCAGATCCTTGGGAAAGTAATGCCACTTGCGTTGGCTTATCTAATGCAACGACTCAAACATTTCCGAGCGTTGTACAAACATCCGAATGCTGTCTGTTGTCTCGGTAGATATAAGGCATGATCCATTTCGAGCGGCTATCATTACGGTTATTTAGCCAGCTTGGTAAATGAATCCTTTTAAAACATCCTCCATAAAAACAGTTATTACAGCGGGCATCATGCTTCAGATATTCATAATTCTTACTGGAACATGAACTTTGTGTTACCTACAGGCTTTAAAAGATGTGGAACAAAGCCTTCCGAAAATATTACGTCAAAATCCATCTTAATCATGATGCCAGGCGTGCTATGTGGCTGCCAGGGTATTTTTTGAGTTGGCATTGGTGGTTGCCAGGGTATTGCTATATGGTAACTACAGTGTTCTTAGTGGTTGTCATGGTATTTCTATGTGGTTTCATGGGTTGCCAGGATGTTGCTATGTGGTCCTACAGTGTTCATAGTGGTTGCCATGGTATGTTTTGGTGGTTTTTGGTTGCCAGGGTGTCGTAATTTGGATGTTACAGTGTTCTCAGCGGTTGACATATCTTCTATTTAGTTGCCAGAGTGTTCTTAGTGGTTGTCGTGGTATTTCTATGTGGTTTTATTGGTTGCCAGGAAGTTGCTATGTAGTAACTACAGTTCTCATAGGGGTTGCCATGGTATGTTTAGGTGTTTTTTTGGTGGCAAGGGTGTCGTTATTTGAATGTTACAGTGTTCTCAGTGGTTGTCATATCTTCTATTTAGTTGCTTGAGTGTTCTCAGTGGTTGTTATGGTATATTTTTGTGGTTGCCTGGGCGTTGCTATGTGGTTGCAACGGTGTTCTTAGCGGTTGTCAAATCTTCCATGTGGTGGCATTGATTGCCAGGCTATTCCTACAGTCTTCCGAATAGTTGTCATGGTATTTCAATGTGGTTGCATTGGTTGCCAGGGTGTTTATATGTGGTGACCACAGTGTTCTGAGTGGGTATAGTGACCAAATAAGGTCTCTGTAAATCTCCCTAAATACATCTGACTTACACTAACCCAATATCATTTACATTCAATGCTCCCTTATGAGAGAGTTAACTAACTCCGTTTTATGTGTCTGTAGCATGCGTGTACAAATGCGTGCATTGTTGCATACCCCATAATCCTCTCTTCCTCCTCATTAACTGTGTATTTTACAGCAGGCGCTGTCACGGATTCGGCTTTGCTTTTAAACAGCTCGTGAAAGCACCCATCCTTATCAGCCGAGCACCCCGGGCTCCGGCATCGGCCCTCGATCTGTCTTCACAAAACAAGGACTGCCGGCATGCACGCCGCCTCTTCTGTTGCTTCCGGCTAGTGTGAAATCCGTCCGAATATAAAAAATAGTTCAAGAAGGTCTCGAGAAGGATAGGATAGGAAGTTCTGGCTTGTTACTGTGAGAGTTAACTAGCCTACAAACTGTACATCAGTCTCGTTGATATAAGTGATCAATCCGTCAGACTGACTGAGGACCCCGGGGACATGTCCGAAAATAACACAATGTCCATTCATGCGGCGTCAAGAAGCGTTTTCATACATAAGGAATGACAGGTATTCATCCCAGCGCTGCCGGGGAACTGGCTGGAAATCTAAGACAAATCCGACGAGTGCATTCATAGCCTCAGAAACATCCGACAGCGCCGAGTGTTTACATAACCAGGCCTGAGTGCTGTGAATAGCAACTTACAATAAAAGTGCACTTGATTCCTCTCTCGGAGCCGTTGGCAATGACCTGCAATCCATACAAGGCCTGAAACATCCTGTGGGGAAGCCAAATGAACTACTCGGAAGAAAAGACAACACAGATGAGTTCAGCAAAAAACAAGATGCGATGTCAAGCAAGACAGAGAGAGAGTGTGTTTATGAATTTGGGAATGGCGAAATATTTTACCTGAAATAATATTTGTTATCTTATTTGGTTCAAAGCACGTTTTTAATCTGTCTTTTATGGACCACAATAGAAGATAATTTGAGAAATTTGCATCCAATCAATGGAAGTCAACGGGGTTCAATGTTATTTGGATGCCAACATTCTTCAAAATATCTTTGTTTGAGTTTAGCAAAGGAAAGAAAAGAAGCCATACAGGTTAGAAATGACATGAGAGTGAATAAATGAAATGAAAATGAATGTATGTATTGACCTGTGTGTTTGTGTGCGTGTGTGCATTGGTTTGCGTGAGTGCGAGTGTTTGTGTGCATTAGTGTGCCTGTGTGTGTGTGTGTGTGTGTGTGTGTGTGTGTGTGTGTGTGTGTGTGTGTGTGTGTGTGTGTGTGTGTGTGTGTGTGTGTGTGTGTGTGTGTGCGCATGCGTGTGCTTGTGTTCTTGTCTATCTATCTAGTGTGAGTGCATATGTGTGTGTGTGTGTGTGTGTGTGTGTGTGTGTGTGTGTGTGTGTGTGTGTGTGTGTGTGTGTGTGTGTGTGTGTGTGTAAGCTAAAAATAGAAAGAAAGATATCATATTGTTACACACAACTGGTGTCCTCCAGATAACAAACCAATTTAATCCTTACACAATGCAGTGCACTTCACTTTAAGTGATGGCTGTCAATAAAGTGGGCGTGGCTTATGTTGTATGGCCCCTCCTTAGTTTATTCCAAGACAGCACACACACACACACACACACACACACACACACACACACACACACACACACACACACACTGCACACTGGAAACAGCACAAACCGAAGCAACACGTCCTCTGAAAACAGCACAAAACCCATGCACGAGGCGCACAAACTACACAAACCAAATCATCCAGATTAAAGGACAGCACATGCAAAACTTTGTGTTCTCCAAACATGTTTAAATCATTTAAACTGCCATCAATGTGGAATACACATACAAAATGATGCATCTCAGAGGTTCATCATTGAGAAAACCCCACATATGGGTGCATTTATGTGCCCATCATCATCATCATCCTCATCATCATCCTCATCCTCATCATCATCATCATCATCATCCTCATCCTCATCATCATCATCATTATCATCATCCTCATCATCATCCTCATCCTCACCATCATCCTCATCATCATCATCATCATCATTATCATCATCATCCTCATCATCCTCATCCTCATCATCATCATCCTCATCATCCTCATCATCACCATCCTCATCATCATCATCATCATCATCATCATCATCATCATCATCATCATCATCATCATCATCATCATCAGCATCATCCTCATCCTCATCATCCTCATCCTCATCCTCATCATCCTCATCCTCATCATCCTCATCCTCATCATCATCCTCATCCTCATCATCCTCATCCTCATCCTCATCCTCATCCTCATCATCATCATCCTCATCCTCATCCTCATCATCATCATCATCACCATCATCATCATCATCATCATCCTCATCATCATCATCATCATCACCATCCTCATCATCCTCTTCCTCATCCTCATCATCATCATCCTCTTCCTCATCCTCATCCTCATCCTCATCATCCTCTTCCTCATCCTCATCATCATCATCATCATCATCATCATCCTCATCATCATCATCATCATCACCATCCTCATCATCATCATCCTCATCCTCATCCTCACCATCCTCATCCTCATCATCATCATCACCATCCTCATCCTCATCCTCATCCTCATCATCCTCATCATCCTCATCCATAATCTCTGAAAAAAAGTGATTTCTAAACTAATGGCACGTCATCATCACATTATGATCTTTATAATTTCATAATTGGACTTAATATTTCCATCAGGTGGCCATGAAACATCTGAGATCTGAGGATGCTGAGCGATGCCGCGCATCCCCGCATCCCGCATCCATGGGTACCACTCTCATCCCCAAACTCGGTGCGCGGCTCGAGAGCCGACGTGCCAGGGTGGCACGGGTGGCGAGGACTCTCCCTTTGCCCCATCTGGGTGTGTTTGTGGCATAACGTTGGCATGAAACAAGAGAAAAGTGTCGCAAGTGTCCAAATGTGACTTTCTCTCCAATGCGCAAAACCGCATCCGTGCGCACGCGGCATCATCTTAACCCGGGGTTAAACTCGGTCCAAAATAATCCCGCACTAAATTACAAGACGGAAAAGTGTTGTTCTATTATTATGGGATGTGTGACCCCCCGTACCTTGTTTGAAGCGCGCTCCTGTGTTCAGACGCAGATCCTCCTTTACATCTTCCCAATGATGGTCTGGAAGAGTGAATAAGAGTTATAATCCCAAATGAAAGCCCTTCCAGGCGGATTACAGAGGCTCCGGGTGTGGTGAGCGGTGAATGTGGCTTTAATCCCCCGGACGGAGATGCGTCTGGCTCGGCGCGTCTGACGTGTGATGCTCCGCTCGGGAGAAACCACAGCCGGGCGCGCGGAGGAGAGCTGCGGTGACGTCATGGACACGCCCACTCGCGCTCTCTCTCCCGTGCTGGGTGGAGAGAGCTCCGCCCATTCGGCGTGGCTCCTCCCACGAGAAGATGTGGCCACGCCCAGGTTGAGAATGGTATGGGCTTAATTGATATTAATAATGCACATTCTGTATTTTTCTATTGCGATGAAGGAAAAATAGGACGAATAAATGATGGGAATAAACGTTACGTCATCAGCGGCAACATTAATATAAATATAAAGCACTTTTCGATAGAAGTAAAATAATCGTCGCCGACCCCGCGGTTAGAATTATACAGCTGGACCGTCGTAATTTCGGGTTCGTAAAAAGATTACTAGGACAGTTTCGTCGTCTGGAGACGGGAATGATGCGCTTGGATTCGTGAAAGCCCGTCTACTTCTTATTCAGCGTTGCTTTGAATTACACAACACTTACAAAACTTACATAACTGTTTCCAAACATCTATAACAACAAATCCGATCCCGATGAAATAACAGAGCTCTTACACACAGATGAATGTGTAAGCACAACGAAAGAACGTTTCGAGAAATGCCTCATTCGTTTTGTTCAATCGAGTTTTGCGGGACGCCGGCATTCTTCAAAGTATCTTCTTCCGCAGTAGCAAGGCACTCTAAATTCATAGCCTTCCGGGTTTTGTCTCGTCTCATACGTATGACGTGTGTGGGTTGCCGATTGGCGTGGCGGCCCGGAGCCAAACTTGGCCCGAGCGGATGCCAGTCGACACCAGAAAGCGTCGGCAACCGGAAGCGTCATCGGGAAAGCGAATCCTCCGCGGCACTGATAAAAATCTACATTCCTTTGCCAACTGTTACACAACTTCCTCCCTTTTTCCGCTGATTTCATGATTCCTTTACATCGGAAAGGGACGACCTGATGTCTTCACCTCTCTTTTTTATAAAGCACATCAGGAGTTTAAAGAGCAGGCGTTTGGATCCGATGATGAGCATTCTGATCAAACGATCTGAAGCTTTTCAATCGTGCTTCTGTATGAAAGATCGTAAGCAAAGGCTTCGCTGCAGAATAGTTTCACTGGAAGACTTTTCTCTTCTGTATTTTCTGCAGTGCTGTGCTCAAGGTATTACGGGATATCTATGGCAACTGTCTACCGGATGGCACAAGTAGGCGAGGGTGCTAAACTCTGACAGCCGAGCGGAGGAACTTCCTTCTGTCCACCGACTGCTTTTTTCAAAATGCAAAAACCCAACAGGATAACTGTTATTACAAGAAGTGAGCTTAGATTATAAATGTCATCCACGAAACTGACTAGAAGGTATTTTGAGAAATGTCTCATACAATGGAAGTCAATGAGGACCGGTATTATTTGGTTACCCGCAGTTTTAAACCATCTTCGATTATGTTCCGCAGAAGAACCTCACACAGGTTTGGAATGGAATGAGGATGGCACAATATTCATTTTTAGTGATGGCACAATATTCATTTTTGATGGCACAATATTAATTTTTAGTGAACTATCACGTTAAACGACAGCATTTCATCTAAAAACATCCGCAACAAATCTCAAATCAACCCAATGCTTTTGTAGCACACATCATCTCGTGGGACCGTCCCTTATAAGATGTCTTGACATGTTTTTCAACATCCCTGAAGTTCAGTCTTCTTCAATCTCCGTTTTATCTTCGCACATCAGAATCCAAAACGTTGCACTAGATGTTCGCCCACCCCATGGGTGCCGTGCTAAATATAGCAGCCAGTGATGAACTTCATGACTATTGGTTGCTATGAAACAACAACTGCTTAATTGTTCATTCACGCCTGGAACTTTGGACGCGACGCGTTTTGACACGTGGGCTTGTTCGCGTACGTGTTTTGACTCATGGTAAAGCTTCCGTTACAATACACAGATCCTGAAAGAGCGTTCCATAAATCAGTCTGGGCTTACTTTAAAGAAACCGAAGCAATCTTCCGTTCATGAGCATGAAGGGTCTTCTCCCAACAATCCACTTGGGCGATAAGGTTCTACGCAACGTGACAACCCCGTGCCGACCACCCACATCCAAGGTTGTTTTTGAAGTCACCAATTACATGCTACTGAAATAAAAAAGGTTTATTTCCTTAAGACCGGAAAATGTCTACTAGATATAAACATAGATTTTTGCTCGCCTTCTGTGATGTATTCTGGTGAATCATCTCCTGGCCTACAGTATTGCTGTGCAAATAGAAACACACAAAAGCCGCGTGCCGCGGAGTCCCCTCGGGCTGCCGGGAGCTCTGGGACTGGAACTACAGGAGAAACCCATCAGCCACCAGCGGTTTTCTCAGACATCCTCTGATGTCGCTTTACCCTGAAATTCCCTCCTCGCTCACCTGACGGCATCACTATTGTTACATTCAGAAGCCGGAACGAAAACCGCAGGAGCTATGTTACTTAAAATGTTTAGTGATTTTAACATAAACCGAGAAGTTTGGACGTTAGTGTGGTTCTTTGATAGCTTTTTGTGGTTCGAACTAATGGTTATTTAAATTAGAGCTATAACAGGGTCAAGCTAACATTTCCTAGCGACGGTATAAGTGACTACGAAAAGTCGCTACTCGTAGTTGCAGTTTAAAAAACTAGTCAGACCGAAACGAGGCTATAATTATTGTGAGAAAATGTTCAAATAGATACAAGGATATTATATCAATCTTAAAAAAACTAGTCGTGATGATAAACAAGTTAAAAACACAGCAATCAACTTCGATCGCTAATATCATTACAAGTGAAAATCGGCAGCAGGATTTCTGATGACTATGATTGGACAAAAAAAGTTGTCATCAATTTTTTTAATATAATCAAAAGAGAAAAAAAATAAAAAGTGTATCTTCTTAAGTATATTTAGTCAAAATTAGCAAGTAGTTTTTAATATCTTGCGACTTAGCGTGTCATCGAAAGCTAATGTTGACCTCCGCGTCAGACACAGAGTATCATGTTTATTGTTGGGCCCTAATTTCGACATAATTAAGACTGTTCGTGAGCACACGTGAGAGACGCTCAGACAGGGAATCTGTCTGCTTCTGTGCGCTGAACTAACAGACCTGATTTACTACTCGCTGCCATGTTGGCGCCAATTGAAAGTGGCAGAGGAGCCTGGCGCTGAATCCTAATTACAGAGCTGATTGTATGGCTCTCTCTACAGCTGCGGGGAGATCGGCTCTTGTTGCTTTCTTCGGAGCGCTTGGGGACCGCCGGAGTCTTCGCGTGAAATGCAGACGTCACGTCAGGATGCTGGGTCAGGGTGATGTCATCGCTGACGTCAGGAGTAGATAAAAGATGAATTATTTGTTTCGGGTGAGCTGTTTGGAAAAATGCACGAAATGTGTAATATTAAAGAAAAACACAAATCAAATTGAATTTAAATAAACGGTGTATAGTTGACTCGGAATAATTCATAAGTGTAGTCGTTTAAACGTGATAATATTTATTAAATAAAAATAGTAATAATTAATAGTATGAAATGAAATATTACATACTTTACTGTCCGATGTGGTTTCACTAAGCACAAACTCATCTCATGCAACACTCGCACTTCGTCCCCGTGGAACAGAAAATCGATGAAGGGCCGGTGAGGATGTGCTCTGTTTTCGGCGATGGAGGTCACACAAATTAATAGCCTGCGAAGTATCGTCTCAAAAGGGGTTTGTGTCATGGTGTTATAAAGGCCGACTTATTTTAATGCTGTAATTTAAGAGATCCATTATAGAAAATGGCCAGTTGTCAAGGTGATTGTGTTAGAATGTTAGAGATGGAAACTTGAAAAAACACCGCTTTGCTTCTGTAAGTCAGCAGTAATACAGAAGTGTGTATAAAATACATGACATGGAAAATATGTTTCGATGGTGGAAGTTAGTGTCTTACATTTAAAGACTTCTCTTTAGAGGATAACAATGTTGAGAATAGAAACACGTGGCTTTTGACTTTTTCACTTAGACGTTTTTCTGACAGCGCTGATGATGTTCTGAACCGTCTGAGATGTCAAGTCTTGAGATGAAGCCATTTAAGTGGCTGACGCAGAAAAGTGTTATCGTGTATTTCTGTTCGGAGAGGATGCGGCCTGTGATTGATCCGCCGGTGAATAGAGCCGTGCCCAGATATAGATCGGAAAGTCATGGCAGCTCATACATTACCAAAATTCTGTATGTGCTTCAGACGCTTTACAAAATATCATCAGTTATCGGCCCATTGGTCACATCAAGGTCAGACCCAATGCCAAACGCACTTTCTCTTCTAGAATTAGTTTTTTGTTGTTGATTTTTGCTGGACTGCTGCTGGAGTGTGAGGAAGTGGGTGGTTGCTATGTGGTTGCTACGTAGAAGTTCTAAATGTTGCTATGTGGTTGTTAAAAGATAAATATAGGTTAATAATGAATAAAAGATGCACAATGATATTTGCGTATTTGTTGGTTCGATCTCATGTATGTGGCTGGTAGGGTGTTGCCAGGGTCAAGAATAAACTAGGTTATACGTGAAATTAATTTTCAATATTGTCTGGTTTAAAAATTTCTAAATGTACCACTATTGACAATCCCCGTGATATTAAAACCATGACTATGGATATCATGTTGATTCTATGACAATCTCTTTTTCAATGTTTTCATGAACTTAATGATTTGTTGTCGCTAACGCTGCGTTCAAACCAGATGCGGATTGAGAGATTCCTTAAAAGGTCTTGCAAAGACGCAAACTCGCTTGTATTTTGTACACTTGAGCAATACAATTGTGTAAAGAGCTCATCGATATCTACCGTTTGTATCGCGTGAAAATTATTTTCCATCGGGTGTTGTTTTTGTGAATTGACGTTAAAATATAGACAAAATTTCCCAGCAAATAATAAAGAGCGATTGTTCGTGTTTGGTACGGACACGTCAAAAAAACAATTTAAATAGCAATATTTACCAATAAAAATCGAATAATTGTTATAATGCAGTCACTGCGAGTTATTTTAGTAACGCTAACCATGCAGTAAAAACAGATATTCTGACAGCTCTAGTTCAAGTTCCCTTCAACATTTAACGTATTTAAGTGCCCTTTGCCGACGTAAGGTCGCCAGAGAGTTGTCTCCGCAATTATGCAGTCAAAGCTGGACATATGAGGGTTTTGGGGAATCAAAAAGTCTATTTTATAGCTCACCAGCTTTGTGTGAATTCATAGGCGGTGGGTGAATGCTCTGTACTGCCCACAGCCCTCACATTTCAACACAATCTTATATAAATTCATGAGCTCTTTCATTCTCTCTTCCAGACTGGCAGGTCAAGGGACTTTATTTTGTCCCCCTCGTACAGTAAGCGCATACAGAAAAATAAAAAATACAGCTCATTAGAAGAACTAGGGCCAAACACAATTTCTTACGATCTTTAAACCGCAAATATTTTTAAAGAGCGTTTGTGACCAATCCACATTTCTCAAAATACCCACCAGCGCATGCACAAATACTTGCACAACAGAGGCCTGGCAACAAACGGCACATTTTCCTTTGGACAATCTAACATCGTTAGAAGCAAGGAGGGATTTTTTCATAAGCACTGACATCTCGTCTCCGAGGACCGCTATCACAATGCAAGAACACGTACTGAACAAACAACATTAAGGCCTTGCCAATAAAAGAACTCAAACACGGCTTCTTTTGAGACCATATAGAGCAGAAAGACTGACTCTTCTGAACACGCTACAGTGTATTTGAATACAAGCTTGTCTGTTGGTTTATGGAGCTACACAATGGCCCATCACGCCAGACTTATTTTAAGAGCCCTTTCTGTTATGCAACACATTTTTTGTATTTCGAAATGTGCGTAGCAGAGATAAATAAAGCAAAATGTCATGCTTTTTTCTATTTAACCTCAGGAGATTTGTGGTTCTCCGTTGTTTCATTTACGTATAGACTCCTATGGAGGCATAAAACGAATATAGATTATAGAGATAAAATAATCTGGTATGGGTGAATTTCATGAAAATTTTTCGAGTAAATATTGAGATCTTGACAAACTGAGCTCTGTTGAGACATTGTTGAGCTCTCTCTTATAAACTGTAATGAAGGTTTTCGTGTGATTTTGAGCTCAGGAGAAACATTTTCAGTTACATTTAGGTATTATGCAGATGCTTTGATCCAAAGCGCCATACGAAGAATCGAGGACACAATGAAGCAGTAAATAGCAGAGATAACAAAAGGTGAAGAAGTACTTCAACAAGTTACCAAGTTACAAAGGGCAAGTTAAAACCTGCTAGGATGGAGGAAAACGTTAAAACATTTTTTAAAAAGAGTTAGAGAGAAAGAATATGTGTTGATGGGAAAGATACATTTTCGGCCTTTTTTTTTTAGATAGAAACCCAGTCTGCCAAAAGTTTGGAAAGGGGCAGATCGTTCCACCATCAAGCAAGCAATTCAGAGAAGGTGTGGGGAAGTGGAGTCTTACCCTTTTTGCACAGTACCACAAGACGTTAGCGGAGTGCAGGGATCTGGAGACCACATACGTGTTTATTAGTGTGTGATGGTAGGGGGTTACTGAACCTGTGATGGTCTTGTAGGCTAGGAGGAGAGCTTTGAATTCAATACGGGCGGCTGTGAGGAGCCAATGTAACTTGATGAAGAAAAGTTAGGTTGGGCACACCTGGAGTCCAGCTAGAAGAGCATTGCTGTAGTCCAGCCTGGATACAACCATAGATTTGCATAGGATGCTTCCAGAAGAAAGGTCTGATCTTCCAAATGTTGTAGAGCAGGTTTCTGCAGGATCTGGCAATGCTGGCAACATATCTGGTGAAGTTCAGCTGTTCATCGATTACCACTCCCTGGCTGTCCTGGCACAATGATTGATGATCCTAGTTGAATAGAGAGCATTTGAAAGGTCTTTGGGTTGGTGGGCATGACAAGAAATTCAAAGTTTTACAAGGTTTAGCTGTAGGTAATAGTTCTTTAATCTAGAAGCAAAATATCACTCAAATGCTAAACCGTCTGATCTTGAGGATGGAATGCAAAGTGAAGCATTATGTCATCCACATAACAATGATAGGAAAAGCCATACATCTCAATGACGGATCCCAATGATCTCATGTTGATCGAGAATAGCAGCCGCCTAAGCCCTGAGGTACACTAAGATGTGCTAACTTCACCTCTCAACAAAATTATAAAGGACCATTAAGTTATGCCTGGAATCCTGGAATGCCTTGAGAGTTGCAGTGGTCCACAGTGTCAAAAGCAGCAGAGGGTTAGGATGAGAACTGATGAATTAGAGGCAGCCCTTACCAGCCTTAGGTCTTCAACAACTGACAGCAGTGCAGTTTCAATGCAGTGTCCAATCTTGTAGCCTCATTGTTTGTTCAGGAGGTTGTGCTGAGTAAGGAAATTGAAGAGTTGGTCGAAGATGACATGCTCAAAAGTTTTGCTCATGAAGGGCAGAAGGGATACTGACCTGCAGTTCTCCGCAACTGTGATCCAGAGTAAGTTTCTTTAACAGCGGGGTGATGTGAGCCTCTTTAAAGCCTGGCGTGGAACGGGTGTGGCGGGCCTGTAGTCAGGTAGGTAGGAGGCAGTGATTCCACAGAGGGCGTCCATAGTAAGAGTCGGAGCATGGTCCAGCGACCATGATGCAAAATCATCAGTCTTTAGGTCAGAAGAGGGCAGAGGGGTAGGTGGACAGATGATAGCAGAGAAGGTTTTGAAACGAGTCCGATCGTCAGGTAAGTTGTTAATTCTGCTGCGATAGAAGTGAGGCTCAGAGGTTGAGACATCCTTTGAGAAATAAGAAAGATGATACTGATATAGAGAGAGATTGGTAGGGTTGTTACATTTGCGACCACTTTTTCTCAGCAGACCTGCCTCTTTGTCCCCAGAGGACATCAGATAGCCACGGAAATGAGGGGTAATACAGGCAGGTCGAGATGCAACCGGGCACAAGTCTTCTAAACAGGATGTTAGTGTGGAGCATGGAGAGCGAGTGTCACCATCTGTTTTTAACAGAGCGAGTTGGTCAAGTAGAAGGAGCTTAGAGAACACAGCAGAGGACAAGGGTAGAGCGTGCATAGGTTGCAGCGAGGTTTCCTGAGTATGGCGAGTGTATCTGAGATAAATATCTGAGAAACTTCTGAGATGCATATGTGACTTCAGCAAAACTCAACATTTTCTTAATCTCACTTTTGTCAATTAGCAAGAATTGAGATCATAGAGAGAACCCATCTGTCATTTTTCTTTAAATAAAAACCCTGCCACCCATTGGGTGGTAGACATTGAAGCTGATGTGAACTCCTGGCAGCCTGCGATCCCTGAAATGCATCATGCGCTCCGGTCATTATTTCATCCCTCACGCTGTGCCTGCGTTCTGTTTGGCCCGAGGTCTTTCTCGTTCGGAATACACAGATGATAAATGTATAAAAGAGCATTAGCTGTTATTAAAATGCTGCGACAAAAGGTGGACGTGAGTTATGGGAAGAAACCGAGGTGGGCCTTTGGCTCTGGCGATTCGTCATCGAGCGTCAACGGAGAGGGCTCAGGGGCGTCGGTGGAATGACAAAAAAACATTATGTTATACTGCTTGTGAATGATGGGCTGTTTGGAAACAATCAGAAATCTGAGTTAACAAACAAAGTAAGGCGCGTTGACTATCAGAGCGCTTTGGTGAAAAAATGATCAAATTAAAGCTCGGATGGTTTGAAGAAAGAAAATATATTGCATATAAAGATACCGAACATATTGAAAAGGCTACATGCATCACCATTGATTTTCAAAACATCAGTTTGGACGTCCAAGAGTAATTTCCTCAGGTACTTGAGCCGTTATTAAAAATATTGATGTATTTTTAATATCATGACGAATGCATGTCGAGTTGACCGTCATTTTAGGGAAGTTTTCCTCCGGCTGGTGTTATTATGTGTTCCGGTGTGCACTGAAGTAGAATCTTAATGCGCTTTATATATTTACGAGAATGTCTCGGGGGCTGTCTTTAGTCACAGCCCGGCACAGTCAAATGATAATGTCTAACATGGGATGGTAATTCGTTCTTGATGAATTCTTGTTTTGGAAGAATGTAAATGATGAAATGTTTTAAGAGCTTTTAAATATGTCTGTAGCCGGCAAGCGAATGACAAAAGTCCGAGTGAACAATTACGTGGAGAAGATTTGGTAATATTCAAATTAAATGTTTCAACAATGTTCAAATAACTCTCGTTTAACATTAGCACTGTTAACAAAATCCGAATATCCGTCATATTTTTATAGTCGGGGCGGCTTTTCATTTTAAAGTAGTGAATGTTGAATTAGCAAAAAGAACACCATCCAGACCGGCGCTTTTGAAAGCGCTGTACTTGACACTCTTGACTCAAGCGAGTTTTAAAATTACAACCAGAATTGTGTTCCCGCATACGAGTCAACTGTCTGTTTAACCGCGGCCTTCATCTCAACCCCTAAATGACTTGCATATCGTTGATCTATGTTTTTCGGCGTGATGCCCATTTGAAGAGACGTCTAAAGAAGTCATCAAGAAGAACGTTCTTGCCCTCTTCAGCGGGAGACAGTAAGGTCATGCTTGTTTGAAAGTGTAAAGCCTGTTTAAAGCATACGTGCATCCTCATCTCGCTGTCTGTATGTCTTTCTTGCGTTTCTTTGTCTTTTAGTGTCAGCTAATCGTCATGGCATTTTGAGCTGGTCTGATCTATTCCCGACGGTAAATGTCTCCCGTTCTTTTGAGCACAGGTGTATCTAGGGTCCAACCAAAGAAAATTCGGCAAGATACAAAACTGAGAACAACACGTGGATAGGTCTCTATTGGTTTAAAGGAAAAGTTCACAAAAATATGAACATTCTCACATCATTAACTCAAAAGTTGGGTTCCTTGTTTTACATTTACATTTAGTCATTTAGCAGACGCTTTTATCCAAAGCGACTTACAATAGTTGAGGAGACAATGAAGCGGTAAATAGCCGTGCTACAACAGTTTTAAAGTTTTGACTGACGTTTCACACACACACACACACACACACACACACACACACACACACACACACACACACACACACACACACACACACACACACACACACACACACACACACACACACACACACACACACACACACACACACACACACACACACACACACACACACACACACACACACACATATATAAATATTTAAGTATTAGAGCTCGGCAAGGATTAATCATGTTTACTTTTAACCAGAGGGAACATTTGTGTTTATTTATGTCTGTTTACTGTGAATTATTTTTTTATATTTATAATTGCATATACATGCATGTACATATAAAAATATATAAAGATTTGTGTATAAGATGCTTATATTATGTAATAATTTAGTTCAATATAGTCTTAATATAAATAAATATCTTAAATATTTTCTTAATGTATTATTTTGCACATGTGCAGGTTTGTAATTATAAATACACACAGTATTATATTTATATTCATAATTAACTATTTTTGTAGTTATTATTTGTGCATATATATATAAACACAAATGTTTTTTGTGCAAAATTTCGGTGCGTAATTCATTTACTAAACTTTCTACATGTTGACCAAATTTTGCTTAAATGCAAAATTAAAGTCGGCAAGAAATCAATCAAAGCTTTTCCAAAAAATATTTTCAAATATGCTCCATAAGTACGCGCTGTGCCAAGTTTGACATCAACATCAGATCAAGCATTTACCAAAACCGACCCAACTGCAGCGTAACTTCAAACGTATGTGATGAATCTGTAAATGATGTTATATTTTACCCGGCAATGATAGAAAGCACATTACAGATTAACTGTACGGTTTGGTAACTTTACAAAGCTATTAAAACCAAAGCTCGCTCGTCTGCTGCAGATGGCTATGAGGATTATGGTGGAAATGGAATATGAGTCCCTTGAGTTAGAATATGAGCTCTGTTCCTAAGAAACACAAAAGATATCTGATCCATCACATTCATTACATACACGCTTATTGCCCCGACATAAAGGTTACAAGTACATACTGTGTGTTTTATAACAAATCAACTGTAATAAAAATGGTTCTGATGTTCTGAGCCAAACTCATTTCACTTTGGGTTCGTGGGCAAGTAAAACCTGTTCGCCGTTGTGCCATTTCAAGGCGACATCCTGACTCACGATTCTGTCGTTAAAACCTTTTTAGTCGAGCGCTGGGCTCAGTTTTCATCCATAAGCTCCAGCCAAATGTTTAACAAAAGGCCATTTTTAGAACAGCGAGAGAGGAACCCGTGGGTCCGTGCCAAGCCGAGAACAGAACGCTTCACTCCCATTGGCAGTAACTCCACGTCTCTTGTTGAACTTTATTATAACTTTAAAAGCTTATTCTGGAGTCCAGAACAAACAGCGATGCAGGTAATATTTCGGTCTTTGAAAGGAACGATATTTTCAAGAAACATAAATGATTGCGGGTTCTGCCCACTACCCACAGTAAATTACTCTGACGTCATATCACTTCAGAAGATCCATAAGTTAATTGGCTGTTTATCAG
The DNA here is from genome assembly GCA_033220385.1 of Triplophysa yarkandensis. NCBI lineage: Eukaryota > Metazoa > Chordata > Actinopteri > Cypriniformes > Nemacheilidae > Triplophysa > Triplophysa yarkandensis. The sequence goes on from CM065656.1 coordinate 20,010,235, forward strand.
ATTTAATTTCGGCCCGTGCGTCTCTTTTGTGTTCGTATGAAGGGGTGAGTCACTTTAACTTGATGTCTACACTTTGAGACAGCTGAACAATATTTTTTGACAGTTTTAGTCATTTACTTTTCCATACTTTACTTTATTTCTGCAACGAACAAACTCAGAAATATTTTATTACCTAGCCTGCCCACAAACAACAAGTTTATGAGTTTCATGAATAGAACCCATACTTGAACATGTTAAGTAATCTTTGCGTCCTTCGGCCCAATGTGCATCACATCCACATTGACAGCTTTGGTTAACGAAAAGTGGTTTTGTGTCAGTCTAGCTCCACATGATAAAGAACAATAATACTGGTTGTATTAAAACAACTGGGCTGAGATTGGTTGGCGTGCTGATGGGAAATTGGGCGATATAGACATTATACTTGATAATTCTTTGTCAAATATAAGCAAGCATGAGAAATAAGTTTGTGTTCGGCATCTCTCTCTTTCTCTCTAATTGATCTATTTGGGTGTCTGACGAAAAATTATTTGATGGATTCCTGCATCTTGCGAATATATGTAAAGAACAGGAGAAGTACAGTGGTAAGGTAAAATTATAGTATTTTGTCTTAATAAATGTTAAAATGTGCACATGTAACCCAAAAAGTATCAAATAAAAACAAAAACAAAAATACATTTTAACAATTTCCAATTAAATTAAAAATATCCATATTAAACCCAACCCTCATAATGACTATTAAATTAATAAATAATTGAATGATCCTTTAAATTTTGGTGATTTAATATGTGATCAGGTATTGTTAATCAAGAATAAATAAAATTATAAATAAATAAATAAATTATTTTATAAGTAAATAATATGATGTTTGAGCATACCGTATAAAAGTAGGGACAAATATTTAAATGTCAATGAATTAAATGCAATCATATAAAAAGGTCCATATTTGAGACGGTCAAAAACACAATATTCAGGGATGTAACACAAGAGGTTAACAGCGGTGAAGATCCAAGAATTTTGTTTAACACACTTTGTTGCCAATACTAATCACAATGTGCAACTTCGATTTATTCATGTCCATGCCGACGGATCACTCAACGTTAAGTCAGCATTTAAAATGGCTCATCCAACAAAACTCGAACAAAGACAAACATACAAACCTCCCGTTGACCGACCTAACACCAACAAGGCTTTCACACTACTACTAAGTCTAATGACCCGTTGGATTATTACGCACTATAAAGACATTCAACACCTCTGGGAGTTGATAAATGCACGCATAAACTGTAAGTAACACTCATTGTGGTTTGGGGGTAGTCAACGGCGTTAGTAGTTTTGAATTTGTTGGCGAAAGCTCCAGAATGCAGCGAAGCGTCCAGGGTCCTTGCTTGACATTCAGAGCAGAGGGTTTGATTGAGGGCCGCAGTAATTGCCTGCGAAAGCGGGCGAATGTTTTCATCTGGAGTTAAAGCGCGGGGCCGAACTCCTTACTTACTGAACCATGTCAAGATCTCGCCACCCCAGGAGCCGGTCGCATTAAGTTAATAATCACTTTTCCCTTTCATCTCGCCTCTTTCGTCTCATTTAGGGAACGCCACACCTCGCAGGACAAAGCCTGGAGACGAACAAATAACATATTGTCAACGGAGCGCACGACTGAGAAGTTCACGCTCGGCTACACTCAATTATAATTCACTCTAAAACATTCAAAGTGGCCCAAAAATGACGGTTAGTCGGCCGTGGCCTCTAAGGAACGACATGAAAGGTGTTGACGTTATTATCTCGGCTCTCAAGTGCCGTTTATATCTTGTATTGGAAACTAGGGCTAGCTGAGAACTTCATTGAGGTAGCTGTAATTGAAACCGCGGATGAATTGAGCGACCGCACCCGTCATACCAGAAAAAATTCAACCGTTAAAGTTTAGTCGCAGAAAACTTTTAAAGTTATGGATGAAGCTGAAATGAGGAAGCATTTTAATATAAATATATTTGAAATGCCTCGAGGAGTGACAAACGATAAATAAAAATTGTAGCATTAAATTCATATTTTTCGCACTAAAATGAAGCTCGATTTGTGATTTATACGAAATGCAACTTGATTTTTTAAGTAGATTTACGTGACTTTTACTGCTGATTAAACTTGAAACGTTTATGATTGTTTCACAATTTTTAATATGCAAATATATATTAATGCATAGATAACAATGTGTGGAATTGTTGGCCTTTTTTAAGGTTACACCAGGTATTAAAACAATTTAAGAGTGTTTACTACGTAAGTACAAATAAAGTGCATGTGGGCAAACACATTTTTTACCTTTCCCTTTAAATATGCTGTTGTTAAATGTTCTGAATCCAGACATCATGCAAACATTCTCCGCGCGCTTTCATTATTGTACTTGACATTTTTGTCCGGGCATACAGGTTTATCTAGAAGACCCACGGTAACAATGTGACCTTTAGCCAGATTAGCTCTATATTATTAACAGTGTATAGGCGCTATTTATATTCAGTCTGACAGCACATGTATTATTGCTCCATTCCTTCCATTGAGCGCCTGGACCCATTAGAAACAATCTTACAACATAAAAATATCACCTTCTAAGAGTCTACATCGGTGCGAAAAGAGCACTGGCCATCAGCCTATCAGATAACAAGAAACAGGAAAATTCAGCGTTGATACTCCGGCAGCATGCGTTCATCTCCAACCAGGATAGCGCACATACATCTAGGAGACGTCTGCTGTCTGATGTAACGTCTAGAAGATGACTTTAAGATGTATATGATCTCGAATGGATGTCATCCTGACGGTTTTTAGATGCTTAGTTGGTGTTTTCAATGCAATCATCGTTACATCATCACAGCTCATCTTAAACATATTGGAAATGTTGATCGCGCATTCAACGGCAATCGTTTCATGACAATTCCCGAGGCCGAGCAAAAGGCAAGATTATATTAGCCTTACGTGAGCGAAAGGAAGTGATGCGGTTGCCATGGTGAAGTCATCAAAGAGAAACCTGCTCTTCATATAATGTGAGCATATAACATTTACATATTCTCTTAGTGCTGATCTGTCGGAGCGGATGGTACAGGCACCTCGGCTAAAGAAATTGTATTTTAAATAAGAGAAAGATACATGCCCAGCGCCGGGGCGTTTACACTGGCCACGATAATGCTGGAACGGCGTTTTAACGATCAACAAAGCACCATACAGCGAGTGTTTCAAAAATGTTATATATGTATACGTTAAATCCGATGTGGAAATGTCAAGGGTCATATTATAAAATAATATAAGATGTAGATTCTCGACGTCATCAGCGCACTGCGATCAACGTCTATAATTTAGAATGTTTCCAGTCCTGTATGTGAACCTCTTTTCCACCTTAACACTCCTTGATTCCCATTCAGCGTTCATGAATAAAGCCAAGAAAATCTCTCATCCTGTTAGCATAGCTATTAAACTAATGCCCCGCAATCGAATGAATAAATAATTTCCAAAACAATTAGAGCTCGCGCACACAATTTAGACACGGCTGCTTTTTTTTTCAACGGCCGCAATTACGCGAGTGCTGGCGTGTGACTGTGATTTCGCTTAACCTCGCTGATAGAAGGTAAATATAAGCTAGTGGAACATAAAGGAGACGCACAATAGATCAAGATTAGAAAGAGAGAAGAGGCGGTCAATCCTATACATCCAGAGAAATGTAATGGTGCTACGTGTTATTGACCCATCGTTCTTGTATTTGAAATGCATACTGTAGGTTTAAAAAAGACTGAACAATCCTCAATACAAAAAAATCACAAGTATTCATAAGTAAAGTTGAAATATATCATAAAGTTTACGGTATGAAGCAAGTACGAACTTTACAAAGTTTAAAAATATATATAGTACTTGTAAGTGTATTTCAATACTACACGGGACCGAATTTGTTCACTTATTAATTCATACAAGTACGCTACGGATAAAAACGTCGTAAGTTTTGAGTACACAACTCGATTTTCATCTGAACTTCGTCAACAGAACTACAAGTACTGATTGTAAGTTGTTGTATACTTGTAACATTTTTATACCGCAAAAACATTGCCAAGTTCTTTAAGTGAAGTAAACATCCTATTTACAGTTTACAACTTAACAATTCTACTATTTTATATACCATTTAGTATTCCTTTTATTTTCAAACTTATGTATCGTTTTTAAACTTGGAATAAACTTTTTAGTGCACTAAAAGTACACTTAAGAATATGTCACTATACTTTTACATTTTGTAAAGCGTCCTGACTCCGGCTGGGCCGTTTGACTTCAGCTCCTGGAGCTCACTCCCGCGAGATTCCCGCTCGGCACTGACAAATATGTATGCTATTACATTTACATTTAGTCATTTAGCAGACGCTTTTATCCAAAGCGACTTACAATAGTCGAGGAGACAATGAAGCGGTAAATAGCCGATACAACAACAGGTGAACAAGTGCTACAACAATGTTATTGAGTTACACGGAGAGAGAAGTTACAAAATATAGATATTTTTTATTTTTTTTATTTTTTTTGATAGAGTGAGTAGTTAGAAAAGAGTTAGTGAGTTATGTGTAGCCGGAAAAGATGAGTTACTTTTAGAGAGAATATACATCACCGTCAAAACAGTAAACTTGGGAGTAATTTTAAATTCATTTCAGAAAAACAAACTCCAAGTATGCTTGAAGTATACTTACTGTTAGTTTAAATAAGTATTATTACCTAGCCTACTTCATTGAACATCTTTTTTAGCTTGTACCTGCTAACAGACTGCCCGACTTTTCTTGAGAACCCGGTAGAAGTCGCATACACTTTAAATTTAAAGCTCCCGCCGACGACAGCAACTAAAACCATACCTGAAAGGTGCCGTTATTCATCATGTTTCTAAATATACGTGGTGTTTGGAGGCCATGCGTCCCCGCTGCACCAGAGCTTCTAAAAGCGCAGCTGACATTGAAAGGAGTTCACCGGGGCCTCCATCTGCACCGCCTGTCCCACAGGGCTCTTCTGCCCGGTAAAGCGTCCTGACTCCGGCTGGGCCGTTTGACTTCAGCTCCTGGAGCTCACTCCCGCGAGATTCCCGCTCGGCACTGACAAATATGTATGCTATCCCTGGGTAACCGTGAAGAAATGTGAATTTAAATGGCAGGATGGTGCAATATGTATAAAAACACGAAGATGAAGAGTTTTAAGGTCCCTTAACTTCTGTAAATAGAACCTTGCCCCATTGCACAAACCTTTGATTAAAACATTAAGCAAGCAACGTTTCGACATTTGACAATTGCTTCCAAAAAAACCCTTAAATTCTGTTTGTGTATTTGTAAGTAAAAAAATTAAGTAAATCATTACTAACTAATTATTAACTAAAACATATATGTTAGAATTCACCAAAAGTATTGGTGTCTGTAACACACATATATTTGGTGTACAAAAACTTATTTTGATTAATTTAATACATATTTTTGAGAAATATTAAGAGACGGTTAACTGGTGTATTTTTACTAAATAATTTTGATAGTTTCAACTGAAAAATAGAATTAATGATTTTATAAGATTGTCTTTTTCTGTGATATTTACTAATTACTAATAATTTTCCAGGGTATGTTATGTGAGTCGCTTACTTTGAAGCTTCCATTTGCAGGTTCATCCTCACATGATGCGAAATCAGATTGCTGATGTCCACATGTTTCCCATAAATCAATCTTTTGTCTCTCCAGCGTAGGTGATTTTCTGACTGATGGGTTCAATTTACTTGACCTTGGCTCTCCTTTACATGCACCACATGTATAAACAAGGGGCACAACGCGAGACGAGTCCATCCATCAGGAGGCACAAGCCCATTTATTCACAACGGTTTCTTTAACCATAAGGGGTGGTTAAATATCTCCGAACTTGCATTGAACTGTAGTTCAAATGTCAAATATAAATATAAATAAAAATACGATTCTTCTCATTATATATTTTCTCAATTCATTTATTAGTAACTTTTTAAAACGTATTAATAATAAAATCCACAAAATGTAAACACTTTCATAACTCCCATGACAAAAAGATCTTCTGACGATACATTTAATCAATATAATGAATGTAATAAAATTCTTACCAATTTAATGAAGAATAATATGTATAAAATATATACCACATCTTTTTAGCACAATTAGTAAACTTATGATAAAAATATATTAAATGTTTAATAATTGTAAAATGTTTAAGAACACTTACAGTACCGATATTTACAAAAAAAAGTTTAAATAGTTTAAATCTATGCATTTTTTTAATTTAAAAACACAAAATAGAATTTTCTAGCGACATATTTCATTATTTTATTAAAAACATAATTTACATGATAAAGTTCATAAAATCAATAGTAATATTTATATAATATATTCAATATTTTGTATCTTAACTAACTTAATAATAAACTTAATAAGCATCAATTGAAAATGTAAATATAGAACACTAAATTAAAATGTTTAATTTAAACAGTTACAGAATCTCCATTTTTAATTAATATTGATCGGTAATAAATAGACAATATTTTACGTTAGTCACCGCAGTTTTAGTGCAGTTAAAGTGAAATGAAAAAACAATGAGTTTCTCCATCTCAACTTAAGTGTTATTTTTATCAGTTTATTGAGTGTTTAATAACTCGCCCACTGCATGATTAAAAATACGCCGTGTAGGAAGATGCACAAATTTTAAGTGAAATCACAGAAGGAACGCAGATGTAAAATAGTCGACACACGTACAGGCCTGGCGTTCCCTCGTGACATTTTCATATTTGGGGGGCACGCTTTGTAAAAGGGGCATCAGGATAGGGAGCGCTGTATCTCCGGCCTGCTCCTAAACATCTGCGCTGGACTGACAGATGAGAGTCGGTCTCTCTCACCGAAGGGCCGCAGATGTTTCCATCCAACGCGCCGCTGCTAATGAGTCTATCCATGCACAAAAGCACACACGCGTCTTTCTCTGACTTACAACGGCGACACTTTTCTAAGGTGTGAACAAGGGATAATTGTGTCACTTGAAATGGTACAAAATCCCAGCTTCTCACGCTAAACTATCACTGTGCTTTGTGTACCATTTTAGTTTCGCGCCGTACGCCGGCTCCGCACCGCCCCACAGCTGTTCATCAGAGATGACCTGGATATGATGGGATGTGACGTAAGGTACATTAAGCCCTCCAGCAGAGAAGGAGGGGGCGGTGTTGTCCGAGCTGCCCTTGAGCGGAGGACGCAGACGCTTACACGCTGGGCTGAGTCGGGCCCGCGGACCGCCGGAGTGATGGTTCCATTAAGCCCTTTCGAGGCGGGCCAAGGCGCTGTGGATTCTGGGAAGGCAGTCAATCACCAGTCGGCCCTGCTGACTCTCGCTGGCTCCAGGTCAGGCGGGGTGACTCTGGGATGCAGAAGGTAATCAATCGCACCTGATCTGGGAACAGGCGACGGAGCTTCTCTGCCAAAACTCAAAGACCAGATGAAGGTAACAGAGGACGAGATTGAACAATGCATCTTCACTTCGCTTGGCTGGTCCCAGCACGTCCATCCTGGAGGATCCTAGAGAAGAAAAAAAGGGCTGAGAACAATGAAAGGCACAAAAAAGTACTCACAAGCACATATACATATACATTATAAACACATGAATGGATATAAAAGTTTCTATAGGTTAAAGTACATTTTAAGTACATTTTAGTATCGAATATAATTGGGATTGAATTGCCACACTTTTGTTTTTCCAAGTTATACTTTTTCTGCAAGTATACTTGAAGTAAGTAGACAACTAGGTTATTAAAAAATGGAAAAAATTGTTTCTCCAAAATAAAATTACGCAATTTTTCTGGAGCCGTTATTAAGAATTACTATAATTCCAAATGTATTATCTATCAATATTTTTACAAAATTTTTAAACAATTAATCGTAAAGCTTAACAAATAGTTAAATACATTAATACTTGCATTTTTGTTTATGATACTTTGACCTATGCATCCACCAATTGTTTTGTTACAGTATGTTAACACTTTTTAAGTATACTATTTTCAGTTCACTTGACCCACACTGACCAAAATTATAAAGCCCTTAAATGAAGAAAGCCCAAAATATTTTTGTTCTCAAAATATTATATTGAAAAAGACAAATGCCCACTTGAACACATTTCTCATTTGATATAAAAAACACAAGTACACAAGTAATTGTATCGGTGGTTCAATAAATTGGCCCTTTTTTAACATCTTGACCCCAGCATCTCCCTAAAAAACTCCATCACCTCACAGCTTAAAGTGCCTGCCACTTTGATTCTGTACCATTGGCCTTTCGTTTCAGATTAGGCTTTGTGAAAGCCACCCAAAGCCTCAAAAGCCACATGCCCCGGGTCCCGTTGAGCCTTTTACAGTGAGCTAGTGATTCCAACATATAGAAACGTCTGCCGCCCGTCACTCGCTGGATTTCAAGACATTTTACCGTTGCATTTAACCTTGAGTCTGAAAATCCCAAAACTAGAAGCAATGTAACGCAATTCTCCCTTCGCAAACAGTCCGACAAGAGTCCTGCTACAGTTACATTGCGACCCAATGTTAACGGGAGCCAAATTTCAAGGACAACAGGCGCTCCATCATTACAAACCCGCGGCTTGATATCTCAAGCATTCTTAAAGACACAAGCTGCGCAATGAAAGAATGAGGTCAAAAGAGACCCGGTCACCTCGCGGTTGACTGGAGTTAAACAATTGACGGGAGGAAAACCGAATCGCTAGGAAAGAAATAGAGATGCGGTGTGCTTGTTCACGTCACCTCTGGGGAGCTAGAGAAAGTTGTGCGCAGATGTGTCGATTTGAAGAACATCTGGCTCCTGTCAGTGGAGTTTGGCCTGCGGGGGGTCGCTGTGTTGGGATTTCATTACATGTTCATCTTGACGAGTCCTGGATGAACAACAACAGACTCCTGATGATGTTTGCAAAGGCTCACTTCTAAATTCAAGCTTTATCAAATGTTCTGCGTTTTTTTAAACACATGTGGGTGTCTGCGGTCCACGCTGGTAAAGAATGAAAGATGTTCTAGAGTAAACCCGTCTGGCTGGATATCCATCAGCACCTATAGCTCAGAAGGCCGTCCGTCTCCTGAGAGCGTTCTGCTGGATGTGGGGGAATTCTTCGTGTCAGGTGGATATTAATATTTCCTTTGCACGTATTGTTCATTATGGAAATTGTGACGGCGTGGACTTCTCTCCTAGCTTCCTTTAAAACTACTCCGGTTAAACATACTTTTCCCCCATTTGTCCCCGTGTTTAATCTAGGGCAAATCCTCTCTTCTGATGTCGATCTGTTGGGATTTCTGTCAACCTGAAGAGTAAATATGATGCGCTGCGGTGTTGCATTGTGGATAATAAAACATCTCCTGCTCTCCTTACGTGACTGCGACCTACAAACTTTCCCAAAACGTGTTCAGGTGATGTGACCTGATGGATAACCTTGGCATCGCCCACTGGCACGGCCACCTGCCGTCCCCTCCGCTTGTTGCCTGTCGCATGAGCTGCGATGAGCTCGCCGTGGCCGTGCACTTGACAGACGTGTCAAAACGCCTGCGGTCGCCGTCCGCATGTAGAGCTCCGCTTCATCCCGGCCTCCTCATATTCAGCCATTCTGCATAATTGCGCTTCTGTTCTTGCAACGAACACAAAAATAGCCTCATCCCTGCATCTGATCTAATGTGCTATTAAGATAAAAAACACACACGCTGAAATGAGAGACGCCAATAAAGAATTGAAACATATCTGTGAAGACTCGCATTAAAGGCCAGAATGTTTGAATTTATATTTGCTGCGTGGTTTATGACGCCATCAGGGCACAATAAACAACGCTGAAGCTATTAGCCTTAGCTTTAAACGCGGCTAGCTCGCTTAATGCGTTTTATAGCGTTTGCATCCAAACAAATATTTGCTGTTCAATTAAGCCCACAGGCGCGAAATTAAAACGTACGATTGACCGCATGTGAGCCGCCTGGGGGAAATAATAACTGTTGCTCTTGAGCGGATGAAGGCGAGACTTTCTGTTGAAAAAGCAATATCAGAACAATATAAGTGCATTGCAATGGATTTTATATGAATCAACCCCCTGTTAGACAAAATATAGGGTTATAAAGATATTAAAATTAACACTTAACATAGCATCATTTTGAGAACCTTATTTTAACCCTGTTAGATATCCTGTTTATTGTTTTAGTAGCTAACCAAAATACAATTATTAGTTATAAACATAAAATGTAGGCCTTAAATTTTTTTACTTAAAAAAATAAAGTTGATACACTAAAATTATAGTCTTAATAATATATAAATAAGGTTCAGATAAAGAAATAGGAACCAACAAATAATTAAATAAATAAAACGTAATTTTATTTTATTTTTAATTTTTTTAAAACTAATAATAATAATAATAATAATAATCTTAATCAATATATTTAATTGTTAATTTACTATGAAATAAATACACTTAAATAAATAAAACATGTTTAAAAACTAAAATAAACAGCACGTAAGAAATGTTTTATATTTTTAGAAAACAAATAAACAATTTAAATATTCACGTAACATCCCAAGCCATTTTTGTGATTGATAATCAAGCAATAATAAACAATGTTAAAGTTCTTCCCACAACTGTTGATAGGACTACATCCTTAACGTCAAGCATATCCACTGTTCAAAAGTCAGAGGGTTCACTTGGTACCGCAGAACAGGGGTGACCGCTACACTGACTCTGGAGTCTATACTTAGGAGCGGATATATCCCTTGGACATGTTTTTCATTGCAGCGGACATCATAGTAATCCTGACGGATGACGTCTCGGGAACAAGCAGAGCAGGAACTGTGGGAGAACGCTGACGTGTGCTGATGGTCCGACACAATTTTGGCACCATCCTCGCGGGTGCCGGGCCGCATTTCTGAAAAGCCCAGGGGCCGAGACACCTCGCAAGAGGAAACGGGAGGCAGTCAAAGAGCAGTGCTGGAGAAGCTCGACGTGTGGAACACGAAGACGTGCTAGAGGAGCTATTTTTATATGTTCACACTTTAAGCTGTCAAGGAGAATAATGCGGGGGTTGGAAATAAGGAACGGAGACGGCCGGCTGGACACTACAGTACCTCCAAACTTTGTTGGGGAAGTGTCCATCGTATGTGGATTCCAGTAGAAATACATTTGGTTCGCATCTGGTTTAAATGGCCAACATTGTTGTGTTTTAAAGATAAATGCAAAGAAGGAACACAGAATAAGACGTCCATCCTAACTAAAAGTGTAGCAGACGTAGCGAAGATCACCTGCAATTGTGTCGACTGAGAAATCAATAGCGTTGTTCTGTGTTAATTAGTGGCCGGCGGCGGGCCGGAGCCCCGGGCAGCTGAAGAGACGGGCCGAGTTAAAGTCAACCCCCTAAACAGAAAGCTCATTATTGCCTGTGAAGTCTGATCAATAAACAGGGTTAACGGATTGCTGAACTGTGGGCTGTTTTTGGGAAATCTTCTCTCTCCGACACACACTTTTCCACGTGCAGTATGTATGCCGCGTGTAGCACGCACACTTTCAGTACGCATGGATGATGCGGTATATTCTACGGAATATAAAAGAGCACATTTCATGGAATGATGACTTTACCTGGATTGAGTGGAAGTGATATCCAACATCATTTCACAAGGTCGGGAAATCGGTCGGTCTACATCTGAAATAGAAAACATGTTGGGGTTGATCTAAGACTCAACGCTCGAAATCTAAAGTGTGTTTACGACTTTAATTATGCATTAAAAGACAAGAAGATCGTACTTTTGCGTGTAAGAAAATCGATCAAATTGGGTTTAGATATTGTTGATACAACATTCAGTAAACAACATTAAGAAAGATTAAATGCATGGAAAAAAGTGAAACGATGTGAAATGTCTCAAATGCAAAATGTTGAATACTTTGTTGTCTTTGAGAAACTATTTAATTTGGGCATTTTTCTACCCAGTTATTTCAGAAAAAAATATGAATTTATTTGTTTTGTTTGACACCAAAATATAATAAGCATGAGAATTTTCTGAATTTTCAATTTTGCGTGAACTTAGCCAATATTTGGGTATATTATTACCAACATCTGAGTCTGCAGATATGGTCTTTATCAATATGTATGAATATATGAAATGCATTATGGAAAAAACGGCATATTTTCTCTTGTTATGTCACTTCTGTCTATTCATCTCCATATTTTGTGATCTATATTCTTCTCATTAATCAAACATACATTTTTCAACTTTTAAAAAAAATATATGGTGTATGATTCATATCTATATATTGCAATTTGATCAAATAAAACAGTTTTAAACATAAAATATATAAAAAAACTGAACAGGTTTTTTCAGCGTGTAAACATGATCTAATCTTTTAAAAAAGATTTTTGCCAAAGATTGACATACAAGGTTTTTAACATTAGTTGTGTTTGGTTTGTATGTCCATTGCTTTTGTTCATAAGATCATGTAAGATTCTTCATGGTAATGAATGTCAATCTAACACTGACAGAACACTTGACTCGCATGTTCTGTGCGACAGACAGCAATAATTCCTGACACAAAAAACCTTACGGAGCGAACCAGACATCATAATCAGACCTGAGCAATCTTCGAGAGAGCAGATCGTTCAATGTGGAGCAACCACCTATAAATCCCATAGCAACCGCTGAGAAACACCTTAGCAACCGCATCACAACTACCCATCATGACTCAGTATGGAAATTTAAACTGAGTTTAAATATATAAATGCAGCATTAACCAGCAGGACGTCCAGGGATAAAAAAGGAATCACTTCGAACAAATGATGTTAATATCATTGTTTTCATTCCATGAATGACAGGAAATTTAACTAAATCAATCTAAACCTACTGAAGGAGAGAGAGGCCGGGAAAGAGCCGTAAATATTTCAGGATGTGTAATTGAACAGAAGTATCGCGGGTCATTATGAAAGCGAGTTCATATGTGATGATTGTTCTGTAAGCGCTGAAGAAAATGAATTCGACTGATTCCAGATCTCTGCGTGTGATGCTCACAGATGTTCCATCACAAGAATAATTCATAATTCATCATTCTTTTAGTTTTAGATTATGTATATAAACTGCCACAAAAAAATGATGCAGTGTACGCATGATTGTAAAAATCAAATGTCAAGTGCAAGAAATTGTCTCGAAAGTGATCTCTACAATGTCATTCCTTGAATAAATTCACGTTTACTTCTATGGTGACAGCAGTACAGAAAAAGCGACAAACTTACAATACGGATATAGCCTTAATTACTCAATTGAAAGGAAAAAATACATTTTTGACAGATACAGGACGTTAAATTATAGATAACGCATTGAGGATCTCACAGAGGCTATGGAATATAAAGCTATTTATATCTGTTTTTATTTCCCAGAATGCCCTTCATGATCATGACATGCAAACGTGCTTTACAGTTCCAAGTTAATTAGTAAGCTTTACATCACACTGTTTGTATAGCCAATGATAAGGATCAAATCGATCATGAAAGAAAGAGAGATGAACCTATAGATAGGTGAAAGACCCGGCAGGTGTGTTTTTACAAATGATGCAAGAGTGTTGGTCTTGAGTGTAACACGGAAACCCTAAACGTGATGGTTTTCAAAGAACCTCCGAGACCTCAGAAGATCTGTGTCAAGATGAATGTAGCCATCCTTTCCGACATGAGAAGAGAGGAGAGGAAGTGGAACTGAGGCCGTACTCAAGATGTAAATGTCCTCCCGTTTTTTGACTGTAAAGCGAAGGCTCTTGTCTCAAAGGCCAAGAGGAACAACTTCAAGGACGGAACTGTCTAATCCGACGTTCACCCTTCCCGCGTAAGGCCGCCCGCTCCTGTCATCGGGCCGGCCCGTCGCTGCTTAAGTCACACAGCTGAGAGATGAAACATCATTAGCATTAGAAGACCGCCGGCTGAAATCCTACAGCCTGTCAGAATTCCTCCTCCGGTGTAGTCAGCAACAACTGTTTACTCGAGCGAAACAATAGCCAGATGTCGTCTGCGAGTCTTCGTTGACAGGCCGCTCATTTTGCCCTTGATGGTGTTTATGTTGCAAATCAGATTGTGTACACATTGTGTGAACGCCGAAGAGAGAAATGTTCAGAGACAAACGGACTGACGAGTTTGTGGTCTAAAGTCGCTGATGCGGGTTGGGTGCCCAAGGCCCTCAGGACCTTTTTATTGTTATGCGTGTCGCTTCACGCTCGCATACAAATCCATCAACAAATGTCCTTCGAAAGCCTTCGAAACAGAAATTAAAAGCTGTTTGTTCCTATCAGAAACAGCGAGGCTGAGAAAGTTCATTATTTCTCGCATCCCTCTTTGGTTAGCGCTGACCCGAAGGTCACAGAGGAATATAGATGGCGTCAAAGTCTCATGTCATAGGAAAAAGCCCTGGAAACCTTGAAACTCACATTAACAGGTGTCGAGTTTAACATTTAGCTGTCACTATCAGCAATAGATGTGACAAGAAACACCGGCTTCCCGATGTCTTAAGCGAATGAAACGTTTTCACAGGATAAAGAACTACGTGTTAATTGCTTTTTATATTTCGGAGCGTAACGGTTTTGCTTCAGTCCTGCTTACAGAGTACAAGTCACGCGCGATGTTGCAATCCCAGAATGCATTTCAACAAACTGCAAAACTGCATAACATTTTTATATAAAAACCGTGGTACATATTCTTTCAATTTAACATACGCGAAAGTGGCTGTCTACACTTCCTTTTGCATTTTGTCTTCCGTAAAATTACGTCAAAGTGACATCTCAGGTAAAATGGTACACAACAACTCAACTTTATCCAATTATTAAAAGCTATTGTTAAATAGCCACACTTCGAAAACTTGTTGTACATACGCGCCGATAGCTGACATTGGTTCGTTTTTTAACAAAAATAACGTGCAAATGTTAGTCTTAACAAGGTTATACTTCAAATTCTTTAAAGGTAGTAGACGGCATGCATTTTGAAACACTGACTCACAAATCTCAACGTTTCGTCATTGTTGTTGGTTCTTTTGAATAATTGAACAGTCTCGCCTGATTGGTCAAACACTCGGGGTATCTGGGCTCTAGACCGGCACACTTGAAGAATGGACAAGGGGGCTCTCGTCGTGAGGTGCGGTTTGGCACCATCGCTCAGATTTTCTTCCAAGCATCCGAAACCAATCAGACGGCACTTCAATCAAGACAGCTCGTTATCCTGACATTGTGCCGAATTCATTAGGACAGAAATCAAGATGGAGATGCTAATGAGGACAATGATGAACAATTAATCACGACATTCGAACCATCGTGAATTTTCACATTTTTTTTCCGAAAGGGTTCAACAACAACTGATCAAGGTGATTTCATGTTAAGCGGCTTGATGAGGCGATTGTATGTTAACATCCTGCTATGATAAACCATTAAAGATATTTTAACGGGTATAATGGTTAAAATGGGAATTGCATTGGTTCTGATGGAAGCCGTAACGGCCAATGTGGGTTTGCTCTGGTGATGTGTTATCTGACCGGTGGGCACCAGTAAAATACATCCTACTAAATGAACACCCAAAGCACATTTTTACACGCGCTTGTGTTAAAATGATAATGCTAATTTAAGCAAACACAATTTGAACACCTCATCCAGCCAACCTGCAGACACAAATCCGGTCTTGTGTGTTTGAACCGTACATTGTGTTTGTGTGTGTGCGTACATTGCCACTCTCTGAGACGTAAAGAAAAGTGCACACGTGTTGAAGTCAAGCCTCCAGACAAATGCCACAGCTAAAAAATGGAGGTCGTGCCGCGGCACTCGTTGCTAGCCGCCTCATTAGCATACAGAAATGATGATGTAAAGTGACGCCGTCCCCTATGGTGTAAATATTTTAAATCATAATGAGCTCGCCGGAGGATGCGGCTGTGGCCTTACCCTGTTTGCTTTATTTATTCTGCTGCACGGCGTAAAGCCATCACGGTCGGCTTTGTTTCCTTATTAAAGCCTCAATCTAAATAAAACGCCTTTCGGTACAGGTGTTACTTTACCTATTAACGTTTTTCATATTCCTTTAAATGTATTAAAACCGTTATTATGAAAGCAAACATCTCGAGGGAATTTTTCTCACAGTTAACATCAATAAATGTCGTAGAGGTTGGTTAGCATTACATCTATCGGGAACCAATCTATGCAATGCTGGGAATTAAAGCTTTCAATCAAGAGGCCATTGTCTAAATGATGATGTGAATGAAAACAGATAAACATAATCATCTAAATGGGCCTGCAGTATCATTTATTGATAGTAAAAACTTCCACTCAAATCATTGCGCTGTACGGCTTTAACGGCATGCTGACGTCTGCAAATTCAGAAAGTGCGAGTCTGTTCCAAAACTCGGGATACAAGGACGACACAAATCATCTGTCTGATTATAACGCACCGAAAAGTATCAAATCCCATCCGTCACACGCAGAAAACCCCCCTGTGCCAAATATCAAACCCCTGTGAACTCTCATCCCCGCAGCTAATTGAAACCGACGACATCAACGTGTAAGCATGAACGTTAACACGGTGACGCGCACACTTGCACACAAGCTGCCACTCGTCATTACACCCTCGATGGAACGGATCCAGGGTTTGAGCTCTCGGTGGATGACAAACACCTGCATGCCTCCCGCCCGAGATCTCCTGCTCTGCTCACGAGCTGACAGCACTTAGCGACGCTAAGGACAAGCATAAAAACATGTTCAGACCAGCTGACGGATTCCGGCCCGCTCGCTGTAAAATTCATAGTGCAGTGCTTCCATTTGTGCAACATTTCATCAGTCGCCGCGCAACGCTGGCCTGAAACGCAACCAAGCATCTAGGTTTACTTTTACGGTGATGCGTATGCAATTTTTGAAGTGAAAATCGTATTTCAGACGACTGTGGGCCGTTCTTAGACTGTAAACACTTTTCTTGCTCAACCAGCTACAAACTAGCCAGAAAACTAGGACCACCTGGCAACTACACGGAACATTGTAACATCTAGCTTTTCACCTAGCCTACAATAAAAACTTTTTTAACAACCCAGAGCACTCTAGTGACCCCTAGATCACCTTAGCAACCACTTTAAATGTCCCTGTTTTAAACTAACATTACACTAGACCTCCAAAACCTCGCAAACACCCTATCAAACAGTTAAAGTACTACCCCAACTAACCAACAGGCCTAGCAACGATCTAGCAACAATGCATTGACAACCCCATAGTAATCAAGTAGAACAAGCCTTTAACCATCCGACATCCATACAGAATACTTATAAACTAATTAACAGCACTTAAAACACTGCGACCATCCACATGACCATAGCTAACACCCAAAACTACTGTACCCAGTATTAGCCTTGAGACCGTAACCCCTGGCAATGCCCCAGCATCCACCCCATAGCTTAAAATTCCTTTCAAATAACATACTGTCTGAGACAAAGAATGTTTTAGCTCTCAGGCATTGATCTATGACATTTCACCCAATATACTTTAGCGAGCACCTAGCAACCAACCAGATCACACCGCAACGCCCTTGCAACCCGTCAACTTAGCCACTACCTTTCAAATGTCTGGCAACCATTAAAAATCTCCCGTTTTAAACTAGCGTCACGCTGGAGCAACCCGAACCCCCCAAAACCCCCTAGCAACCAAACTTAAAATTGTACAACTGTAAAATATCTTCTGACACTCAGACTTTTGACATCATACACCTTTTAATGAAACCCTGCGCGTCCAGACAGGCCAGAATTGGTGTGTGACTGTAATTTCTGTATTAGCTTCCCGCTAGCGCGCGATAGCCTGATGCTCATGTTAAACGGAACGCCTTTCCTTTTGATTAAGATGTCACTGTCAATTACAGTGCGAAATGTGCAATTTATACGCCTCGGGCTGTCTGTTTTCCCAGACGGACTGGTGCATTCAAACGCAAACAAAAATGTAACCGGCGGTCAATGACAAATAAGAAAAGATGAGCATTTATCCCCAACAAATGAAGACGACGGTGACATGTACTTCTCAAACAAGTACAAGTAGTACCACAGTAGCGTCTCTGTAGCTCACAGTTTATCTCTTTCTAGACATTATTGACTTTTCGCCAAACGGCAGCGCTTGCCTGAATGACTTCATTAGAGATCCATAATGACGAATTATTTGAGAGAAGCATTCTTCTGTCTTAACTCATATGACGGTAAGCTCTGTTTGTTTTCACGTACATGTGAATTGCTGTATCATTTCCTGTCCACGCCCTCCATCTCGAACCCCCGGCAGTGTAATTTCATCTAATTAAAGATAAGGTGGCGCGCGAGCTATTGCTCTTCACCAAACGATAAGCCCGCGCCGCGGAAAACCTGAGGAATTATTGTGTAACTCTCCGCAGGCTTTGTGCGAGAAAAATGAAAAAGGAGGATTTACAGTCTAGCCCGAGGGACGGGAGGCAGAAGAGTTTAATCCTTTAATTATCGCAATTCAAACGCCAACACGCTTTAAATAAAGATGAAAATGCCGATTAGCATTACGCGCATTGTACGTAATCGTTTGTCGGTTGTTTTTATGCAGTTCAACTAAAATATGAATTAATCTGTGCTTCAAAATCCACACGTGACCCTTTTTCAGGGAAACGCACGGGAAGATATTTTAAGCATCGTCAATGTTGTTTGGGTCCCGACATTCTTCAAAATATCTTCTTTTTTCTTCTGCAGAAGAAGGGCGGTTGGGAATGGGATGTAATATGTCCTAATCGAGGGCGTCGCGCTACACAACCGTAACTCAAACGTTCGGATGCGGAGTTCCAGCTGGTGGCGTAAGTAACTCCGCAGATAATCGACTGAGTGCTATCCATCAAGGATTCATTTTCATAATAACGCGTGGCGGAATTAGCCTCCGGGACCGTCTAATTAGTTCTCTATCAGAAGCTCGACGCAAGCCAAGCGTGGGCCGATTTCTCACAACAGCCCGATTCCGAGCGGTTGAAGTGTCGACGTTAAGGGGCGCCGGGGAATAAAGCGTTTTCCCGTGCCGGCACCTGTCACTCTCTCCCGAGTTTCTCAGAGGATTAAGGTGACATCATCGCTTAGCAACGGAACCGCGGTGAAGTTCTGGGGGGAGACGGTGTTGCAAAATTAGAATGTGCTTTCCTTTAGTGCATGAATAATACATGACGTGAAGACGGGTGTGAATTATTAAGGAGGTAGTAACGAGCTGAGCCAGGAGCCGACTTTCAAAGGTAAAAGGGTTGAGAAGTCCGCGCTCAGACGCGCAGATCCCGGATCAGGAGACATTCTGGGAAAAAGAAGAATGTGGTAGTATTAATGAACAGAAGAATGCACTAGATTTTCACTTTAAATAGGATGGCCGGTTGCTCAGGCGTGGCTGTGGTTTACAGCCCAAGCGGTTGCTTGGGTGTTGCTAGGTGGTCGCCAATCAAAGGATGGGTTTTTGGGATTAAGTGATAAGATTCGCTTGGAGCTCGCCGTTTCTCTGTTTATTTCAAGTAACAGACAGCATTCTTAAAGCGATACTTTAAGTAAACACGTAGTACTTTCTTCTACAGAACCGAACATTTTGATATGTTGAGAAATGTTTAATTAGTTTTGGGTCTAGTAATTGGAAGTCAATGGGATGTTTTTGGCTTCAAACATTCTTTAAAATATCTTCTTTCGTATTCGAAAGAACCAAACTCATGCAGCTTTGAAATGAAAAGAGGCTCTTTATTCTGTGGAGCACAGAAGATATTTTGAGGAATGTCTCGGTGTATTTGTGTCTTGCCACCGAAAGGTTATGGGGATGTCTTTGGTTACAAACATTCTTCAAAATATCTTCTTTTCGGTTCTGCAGGAGAACGACTCACATACAGGTTTTAAACGTAACAAAAAATATTCTGTGGAACACCGAAGATATTTTGAGAAATGCACAGCGGATTTGTGTCCAAACACTTGAAGTCCACTGTGAACACTTATCATTAATATTCTTCAAAATATCTTATTTTGTGTTCTGCTGAAGACGCCCATCTAGGTCAGACGTGTCAAGAGGCTATTTTGAAAAATGCACAGTGGATTTTTGTCTCTAAACTGGAAGTCAATGTGGATCGGTTTGGTTATCAACATTCTTCTAAATATTTTCTTTTGTGTTCTGCAGCAGAAAGTAATGAACTGTGCTTAAAATTAACCAGCGGCTCTGTATTCCGTGGAACGCACAAGATATTTTGAGAAATGTCTTTAGGAAATTGTGTCTAAAAACATGGAAGTCAATGGGGTTCTCTTTTGTTACAAACATTCATCCAAAGATCTTCTTTTGGGTTCTGCAGAAGAAACAAACTCATGCAGGTTTGAAATGTCGAGAGGCTTCTCGTTAGGTGGATCACAGAAGATACTTTGAGAAACGTCTGGAAGTCAAATTGGACCTCTCAACTTTCTTTAAGTTCTTCTTTTGTGCTATTTAAAAAAAAAAAAGCATCAACGCAGCATCAAAGTTTTGTTCTTGTTACCATGCAAAGGTTCACAGTTTACGTCAGCAAGCAAACCCTTTTAAACCATGAAAAACGAGTCCCTGATGTTAAAATAAACCCAGCGGCAGATTTTCTATTTCTGCCGTATGTGCGTCTTTTGATATTAAC
The DNA here is from genome assembly GCA_033220385.1 of Triplophysa yarkandensis. Taxonomy (NCBI): domain Eukaryota; kingdom Metazoa; phylum Chordata; class Actinopteri; order Cypriniformes; family Nemacheilidae; genus Triplophysa; species Triplophysa yarkandensis. Next base: position 20,030,888 of record CM065656.1, read on the forward strand.
ACATCTCTGACAAGATTGCATGATTTTCTGTAATAGAAAGACTGGCTTTTAATGAATGATTGAATGTGTTGATGTGGAGAGATGGGACTGTCAATGCTGTGACCGTATATTAAACTCTCTGCTCACAGAAATATATACATTACCTGGAGCTCAGCGCGGATATAAAGCGTCATATCGTCTCACACAAACTCATGGGATGTTCAGTACAAGAGTTACACTAAAAAACCAACAAAAGAATCATAAAGAAACAATTACGCAACCATCAAGCAAACACAGAAATATGAAATTGAAGGTCTCCGTTAGTTTCGGTGTAAACCGGATAAAATGTTTTACAGGACTAAAGTGAATCTGTGATGAAAATGATATTGGGATGTTGAATTATTGTGGCAATGGGTGTGAGAATCAAGCGGAGGAGGGTTTTCTGCACATACAGGTCAACCCGACCCCATGAATTAGAATCCAGCGGTGGATTAACAACACAAAGGCCTTTCGCTGTTTAGAGAACACAAAAATAGGACAATTTTCCTGCGTCACAGTGCTTCGGTTTTATCACCTGGACAACCTTCCGTTTGAACAGCTCCATGAATGAAAAGAGCAGTTGGAGATAAATTGCGTTTTTGTAACATCGTGTTTTCTCTTTTTTTGTGAACAGGCTCACAAGCGTCCATGCCGAAATCAAAACACTGTTCGACATAGCGTCTCTCCACACAATCCAGGCCAAATTTGGTCTGTTTAATAGAAACCCGGATTGGAGAGCCGTGGTATTAAAATAGATAATAACAGTGGGATGATGTCGCTGGGCATTTTAGTGTTCGCTTTGCCAGCTGTGAGACAGGAGGGCGTATATTTTCTGACAGATGTTGATAAAACCGCCTCGGCTCGCTGGAAAGATTCCCACGCCGATGATAATTATACTTCATTTTAATCTGGGCAAAAAAAAAACAGGGAGAATAAAACCTATTAAAAGTCTCTCTTGCCCGCACTAAACTCTTCCGGTGGCGTGGCTTTGTATGGCTTTGGTCGCCTGATGGGATTAAGTGTGTGCGATTATATGGGGTGTACAATAAAATAATATGCATGGTTGTTGTGTTTGATTTAGAAAATGGTCAAATTAAATTTCAAATGAAAAAAGGAACGAATGATTTTGTTAAAAATTGTAATTATTTCATCATTGAGTTACTTTAATGTCATTTCAAACCTGTACTTCTTTCTTCTGCAAAACACATATTTTGTGAAATACTTTTCGTAAAATAATTTATCAGAATAAACACAAAACCCCGAACTTTTCTCTAAATATCTGTGTTCTTTCTTCTGCCAATCACAAACGATATTGTGAAGACTGTTGAGTACCAAATAACTTCATTGACTTCAACTGGATGAGCACCAAACCCTGAGACATTTCACAAAATATCTTTTTCTGTGTTCTTTCTTCTGCCAAACACAATAGAAGGAATTTTAAGAATGTGGATAACTAAACACCTCCATTAACATCCACTTGATAAAAAAACAAACCCTACGATATTTCCCAAAATATCTTCAATGCTTTTTCTTTTAAAAATCACAAAAGAATATATTTGAAAAACGTTGATAGCCAAACACGTCCATTGCCTTCCACTGAATAAACACAAAACCCTGAGACATTTCTCAAAATATCTGCTTCGCTCTTCTGCCAAACACAAAATATATTTAAAAACACATTGATAACCAAACACTTCTATTGACTTCAACTGGATGAACGCAAAACCCTAAACATTTCTCAAAATATCTGCTTATGTGTTTTAAAAACTCTAATACAGATATTATGAAAAACATTCACAACCAAATACTTCTACTTGACTCCCGCTGGATGACCACAAAACCCTGAGACATTTCTCAAAATATCCTCTTCTAGGTTCTTTCTTCTGCCAAGCACAAAAGCAGATGTCTCTTGTTGTGTTCCACATAAGTAAGAGTCATACACATACATGTGAATGGCGTTTGGGTGAACTTTTCGATTCGTTTTAAGAAGCAAGACCTCAACATTTATTGTAAAACTCAATCTCTGACGCAGATCGCTTTTGAACCTTCGAGTCTTGTCAAAAAACACCAACGCTCCACATGTCCGGGCCATGCACACTAACCGTTAGGTCCCAGCTCAGATGAACCTTTAGGTTTGAACAAAAGCAGACTGTGAGGGAGTTTGGAAACGCCGTGGGTTTGGCGGTGGATCCCAGCTCCAGCCGCCAGCAGAGTTTGGCCTGCGTTCCTTCGCTCTGGAGGATAGCCATATTCTTCTGAACAAACCCTTTCTCATCCTTATCCTCGTCCATCCCCGGCAGTCTCTTCACAGCACCTCTCTGTAGCTCTGTACGCTGACATACGGGCTAACCCAATGATAGAAGGGTCCAATATTGTCGGCGAGCTGAGCTCGGAGGAAATCCCAGGCCGTAACCTGTCCTCGGTTTTTGTTTTATTGTTGTTATTTCAGAGTAATTTAGCGCGGCGCTGACACCTGCATATCCTGTAAGAGGTGAGAAGAAAACAATAACCTTTGTCATGAGGATCTGCTGCTGGAGAAGCGTGGAAAGACATCGTTGAGAACATTAAACCGATCATGATGACATCTCAGGAGTTTTATGGTGTCGTTCGCGTAGAATATTTTCTATAACTGGCTTTGTTCAGCAATATATTTGTTTTTACAAAACTCCACACGTGAAAAATGATCATATAGAATGGATATTATAGTCGTATTATTGGTTTGCAACCAATAATATACCATAAGGTAACTTTATATAACGCCGACTATAAAACTCATAGACAATCTATTTTACATCTCGATTGTATTTAAGTTGAAAGATATATTACATGACGTTCAAATAGACACCTAAAAAATAAAGAATGGTCATTTACAACTATCACGTTGTTTAAACTCACCACCTTCTTTCATATGGACCGAAAGATTTATCAGTCAAACATAAAATTTAATTATTTACTTAAAAAAAACCTTGCCCATATACATATACTATCAGATTTATTATATTATTTGGTTGTATATTATTATATTATATTAATTATGTTGTGTTGTGTATTACACTATTATATTATAGTTAAAACTGTATTATTATATGAAATAATATTAATAATATTATCAATATACTGCACAGCTATTATAACAAAAACATTATAACAATTTATGATACATTAAACATTTGGTTGATAAAGATGAACAATACATTATTAGTTATTATAGTTTTATTCTAGTTAAATTCTAGTTTATTGTAGTCCAGTTAATTGTCGTGTTTTGTTGCCAAAGATTAAAGAATTTTTGTGTTCTAAATATTTATTATTTTGAGTGCCTTCAACTTTTTACCACTAGTTTTTACGCAAATAATTCATTTGATTTCAAAAACAGAAGCATTTTCTCATTTTAAAAAAGTAAACCAAACGAACGCCTCTGCCATCAAATATGAAATAATTAAATATGATACGCAAGCATATTAAACATTAAGACAGAGCATTACGGTATCTGTGGTGAACAGGTTTACCATTCATTTGCATGTCATTTGGTATAATATTTAGCAAATCTTTCTGTTTTTTTTTTACAGATTATGCATTACTTATCGAATTCTACAATCATGGATACATCGACCTGATTTTCCACTTTTCTACGAGTGAACTGTGTCGAATTATTGTTGTATCGGCTATTTACTGCTTCATTGTCTCCTCGACTATTGTAAGTCGCTTTGGATAAAAGCGTCTGCTAAATGACCAAATGTAAATGTAATGTAAATGAATTGACCATTTATGAAGAAACCAAGTTTATTTGGGTCAACAATTTCTTTGCATTCACGAAATATCCCTTGGTTTTGTGTACTGTACATCCAGTAGACATTATCAAAGCCCGCATTCCGAAAACTCTTCTCTACTTTCACATTTCTGATATGTCTTCCAAATCTCTTGTGTTTTATCTACCCGCAAACCAATGACGACACACAAGCAGACGAACAACCGAAGCTTCTCTTTGCTTATTCACCAGAGCGCCGTGAAGCACAATGCTCTATGGGTATCTTTGAAGAAACAAGGTCTCGCTGCTGGCTTTCTTCAGTCGCTTTTGTTTTGCGTCTTATTTTTACGTCTCGTTCAGTTGAGAATTGGATTCTGGAAAAGTAAAGTTTGTTACGCCGAAGCTAAAGCACTTTTTCTTGCTCATGGAACGAGAAATATTAACTTCACTTAAGATGCAGTCTTGGTTTGGAAGGTTTTCCCGAACAAAAGAAGACTTGTGCCTTGACGGCTTTAAATTATGCAAGATTTTTGTTGGCTTGCCTAATAAGCTGTTGAAAATGCGAGATGAGTTTCATTTGGAAACGTAAATACAGTACGGTAGAACTTCAAAGGCTCAGCAACTACTTTAGCAGGTTTTAATGAGAGATGTTAAAGATGAGAATTTAATAGCTGAAGATGAAAGCATGAACTGTCCGTCAATGACACAAAGGCCGTAAACCACTACTAAACAAGCATGGATGAAATTTAAGAGAATAGTCTTACATTGGGTCAAACAGTCAGAAAGAAGTAACAAAATTGTTTGGGAATACATCATCTCAACCACCATTAAGACCTCAGCAACCACCTAGAAACACGCTTTAAAAACACTACGAAATTATAGCTGAAACATAACAATGTCACGCCAACCAATGACAACACTACATGTATACTTAACACCTTATATTAACTGAATTACACTCGATTAACCACCCCAAACACCCTTGAAACCACAAAGCAATACCCTAAAAACAACCTAACGACCATTTACCTGCCACGTGGCACCCACGCAACCTCAGCAATGCTCTGGCAACCAACCTAACCCCCTACAAATAACTCAGAGCTTCACATCAGTTGAATAACACCCAAGCAGCCACCCCAGTAACTACACCGCCATACCCTGGCAACCACAAAATAATGGCCAATTGAATTATCCCCATGATGCTCATAATTGGTGCCCATGACACAGTGCACGTCCGCCCGGCAGCCAGGATGCAGTTATAGCTGTGTCCTGTGCAGCTAGGTGATTGGACAGCGGGTGGACGCCTATCAATCATAGCATCCTCTGCGCTGATAAGAGCGGAGAGGCTTCAGAGACGCTGTACGTACAGATCGATGAGTAAAACACGGCTCCAGCTACACAGCACTCCACACTGCTCCAACAAAATCAATAAACAGATGTCAAGGCCTACGCGCCGCACCGTTGCATGTTATAGATTCAAAAGAGGATGAGTAAGGCGAAGTATTTACGGATGATTACAGATGTTAAAATTTACATATCTTTTATCATTATTCAAATTCTATCTTAGCATTTTGCCAACACAGATCTCCAAACCACCTCATAACAACAATACCAAGGAGGTCCCGATGTCCCCCGTCATCCCTCACAGATTGTGTATCAGAGGAGCGTCCCACGTCCGCCTCTGGTGCCGGTCCAGCCTGCTCGTGTGCACACAATGAAAGACGACAGGTTAAGTGCTTGTCTCTTATTCTGGCTAATATGACAGGTCAGATTCCTCTACTGAGGCTATTTCTGGGTCGGCACGGAACAGCGCGTTTGACTCGAATGATCATCAAGAGTATCTAGATGAACTTACATAAAATTTCCTCACCATCGTGTTCTGTGGAAGGCAATATGAAGTAGTAAGTCTTGTTTAACATTTTTGTAGTTGACAAAAAAAACGCGTACAAAAATAATACAAATTTTGTTTTATCGGAATCGTACTTTTATTGGATATGAAACCAACATTTAGGAAAATGATCCACCGCTAAACACAAATGGTGCAGCAGACAAAATCCCTGTTATTAAAATAGTAAAAGAAAATGTATCATGGTGGGATTTTTTAAATAATATTATTTTTAAATAAACTATTATCCATAGTATAAATTGTAAATTCCAATCAATCAAGTTATTATTAATACTATTACACATATTTATCATAAGAAAATAATTGTGTTATTATTGAAATTATTAATGAGACACACTTTTGATATTTATGAATAAAATATAAAAATAAGAGTAGAAATATTTATGGAAAACATGTTGATGAAAAATGATGAAATATTGTTGCATCAAGTGCACCTTCAGCCCTAGCTAAACTATTATTGATCTTCTAAGCCTCAAGTAGGGTTCCTCCGCCGAGAAGAATGCCTCCATCACTCAATCAAAGCTTCAGAAAGGAAGACAGCTCCAGTCTTGCCACAATTCAGTTAAAGGAAGCCAGAGAGCAGGTCATACACAAAAGCAAACACTTGGGCGGATGCATTTGTCTGGACTCCAGCGGAACGTTTTGACAGTTGGGGCCTGGGAGACTCCATCACCTTGACGGTTGGGCTTCACAGCAGAGGAGCTAATTGCTACGGGACTGACATGCTTTCAGTATCCGTCAAAACAGCCACGCCGCCTCTGGCATAACCTGACGCTCTCTTCCGAGACCCTGACGAATAACCTTCAAAACAACGGGCCTGACACCCATCCTTGCCTTAAAGCAGAGCAGGACCGGTTTGCCTGACCTTACCAACATCCCGTCGACACACTACCCATTATATGTAGTTGCGAAAGCTCCTTCTGGTGGTTTGAGGCGTGACATATGTTCTCAACGCTGGTTAGCATGCCCAATATTTATGTGTCAGAAAGTCTGGCCCATATTTTGCCGTTCATGCGATTCCTTGCCGTATTTCCTTGGAGGCATGCCCCACACGCAACGCAAATCAAAAGCTCTCACCGTAATTGAATTTTCCGTTCTCCGACAGGAATACCTCAAGGAAATAAACTCGGTATTGTAATGACAAGATGGACGACAAACACAACGAGTCTGTTCACTTCTCTCATTCAGAACCGGGCCCACGCACCAGACTGCGGCATGAAGTCCCAGCATGGTGCATGTGCCCGTCAGACTGGAAAACGCGCACTCTTCGTTTTATTAAAAAATACGTTCCCCCTCGGCGCGCCAACAGACCTCCGTGATCTCACTTCCATCAGATTGTGCGAGCGAGACATCCGGGTTTGTTAGGAGACGGCAGCAAATGTTTCTCGGATGCGTGCGGCACATTTCTTTGGCCAGCTGAACGGAACTGTTGGGCGAAAAACAAGCGCTTGACATTTATCTTTCAAATTATCTTTCCTAAATATGACGATTTTAAACTCATTGACAGAGTCGTGTACTTACCAGATCATCCTGCACGACTTGAAACGTGAAACTGATAATAAGTAAGAAATAAAGACAAATTAATTGGCCAGTTTCGGGGTTTAGAAAGATGCTTACACAACGAGCAAAACTAGTCACAGATGCATGAATTTGTCAACTGTGCAACCATATTGGGAATTATTACACCACATTCTAACAAAAATAAATGTTTATTTTTGTATTCAGATTTCTTTATGCATTTCTATAGTATAAACATTTTATCTTTATTGTTCTACATCTTCTCTAGGGAAGACTTGCCCTTTCCAATATGGCGGCATTGTTGACGGATCACCAACACCCATCTTTAACCGAAACAAAAGAGATCCTTCCATATTTTGTACCAAAAAGTAAATGGCCGATCTGGACATTCAATCATAAAACAGCACTAAGTGACTTTTCCACATTCCTGCCCCAAAGCCCTTGCAAGCAGGCCGTCATCTACATTAATGACATTAACCGCTCATCTACAGCAAAGACGGTCATGTCTTCTCCGTTCCACAGACGGCCTCCGGCAGTCGAGCTTCTCCATAAAGAGCTCGCACTGCAGTTATGATCTTTATTAATTTTCTTCTGCTCCCAATTTAGACTAATTACACCACGCGATATCTAGGAACCAAGGACAACAGCATGATTTATCATTCGCCATGACTTTCTGAAAGATCTGTCATTTACGTTCGTGAGTTGAGCGCGCTCGTTGAATGTCAATGAGGGGATAATGATGCACCGCCTCACGATTCTAAAGGGGAAAGAGACCGTCTTACGGATGATCTAACCCTGACGCCGGCTCATAACAACAAAATACGTTTTAATAATGCAGATGTGGACCACAATGCACTTGAATTTCAAGGAGGTCTGGTGTCACATGATGTCACCTGTATATTGTTTTTAAAATCATGTTTTTAGGATTACATAGCGTAGAGTTACGGATTGTGGTTTGGAAAATATCAAATATCTTTGATAAAACCTCTATTAATGGAGAAGCGTTCTTTACTCAACAGTCGCATTTGGTTTCAGGTAGATTAGAGAAAATCTAATTATCTTTGCTCGCAATTTTACTTCAAACATCGACAGGTTGTATCCAACTCATTTAAAATGTAATTCAATTCTGTCACGCTAAAAATCCCTGTCCGTACTGTAATCTTTTGAGTTATTTTTTATTGGAACTAAATGAATCTGTTGTTCAAACGTTGGACATCACGGGCCTTTGTGTATAAAAAACACACAACCCCAGACACTTCTCAAAATATCTTATTTCGTTTTCCACTGAAGAAGGGATACGTACACGTTTGGAACCAAATTCAACTCCCGTTAAACTAAACATGACCCCAAAGGCCAAAAAATCCGGTTGTCAAGACGAATTCTGAGTGGACTCTAAGGCCCGCACATAACGCTGCAGAGTTTAGATAAAGCCTCAGACCGTCCTTTATCTTTAACCATCTCTGCTGTCCCGATGTATTCTCTAAATAAACCAGTTCCTTTCTAGCCGATACCATCAGGAACGATGGAAGCATCCAGATGGAGCAGATATCTCGCCGAAGTAAGCAGCCCGGGACCCCGGCCAATCACGCCTCCATCAAAAAAAACATTCCCGGTAATGCCTGAACCCCCCCCTTCTCTCTCTCTCTCTTTATTTATCAACACAAATCCAGATAAACCGAAGCAGATCGGAGGTCAGATGCTGTCATGTACGCGCCACTCGCCCGCATTGATGCTAACTCCGGACCGGGTTTGGAGATCAGATGGGTCGAGCTGATTCGGAGACTCTGAGAAATGCTCTCGGCTGGAACATCAAACCTGTTTTTTTCCAGACACACAAAGCCAGGGAGAGTTATGCGGGGGGCACCGGCTTTTTAACCTGCCGGAGAAAGACGGGACACAGATACCTGCAGATCCTTTGACGTCCATCTAACGCACTTTAAAAGCCAAGACGGAGGTGGCTGGGTCCCTCCACCAGGTACTTTGTCGCTTTAGATGCTGGTGGGTACACAATGATCCGACAGACGGGCACCATTTTTCATTGCACATAAAGTCAAAAAGACGAGCGCTGTTTACTTCAAATTCTCAGCAAACGTGGCACTTAGGCCTGACGGAGAGGCTGATTGGTTAATTGGATTGTAAACATTTGGACGAGGGCTCGCGGACATCGCTAATGGCGATGCTAAACCTCCAGCCACGCAAGCTTCTCTCTCACCAGGCCTCTGGAAGGCAACTTAATTGCAGACTCCAAATGTTAATTGGATTTCATTACGTGTAATTTGGGTAGTTTTAGTCGAGGGATTCTTTAATAAAGAAGGACAGCGAACATCACTGAAAAGCGGCTGCGATTATTTAGCAATTTGCAAGGTCGTCAGGCGCCAATCACCTAAAAAACATGAAAAAAACGATTAGAGTAAGAAACAAAGTCGTTAATGTTTTGTGTGATTTCCTATCGTTTTGAAAGGAAACCTTCGACGTCTAAACAAACTCAAGGCATACTTTAACTCATTCACCATTTCTGAAAGACATTTTTGCGACCCCCTAGCAACCACTCGCATTCCAAAAATGTTTACTGTGAACAGCAATTTGCCCAAATAAATTAGTAAATTTTAAAGCTTTGAAATTAAGTGAATATACTGTTTTTCAATTTTGAGTATATGTAAGTAAAAAATAAGTAAATTGGATCAACAACCAAAAATATTAGGTGATATTATAAAAATATATTTGCCAAATAAATTATTTTATTTCATTACATAAACTTAACAAATAGAGTTACTATAATATTGTTTGAGAAAATTTGACTGTTTTAATTTTTAATCAATTATCTTATTATTTTCAGTTGATAAAAATCTATTTAATGTTTTAAATCAATAAATAATAAAATATTTTCCGTGGCATTTTGAAACCTCATGAAATATTTTTTACAGTTTGGTACACCCCAAAAATTCCACACAACTACGATCATCTTTGAAACTCCATAGACATGCCCTATCAAACACCAGGAATACCCTAGCAACCACATAGTGATGCCCTAGAGATCACCTAAAACTAATACAATCAAGCCTAGAATGATTTAACTGTACTTTAATATTAAAATTAATGCGATTAAGGGCCGCTTTTATTACAACTTTTTTTTTAAAAAGCTGTCCCTGTCCATATAAAAATGATAAGAAATGAAGCTCTTTAACAAACCTAGAGACACAAGGATCTGTGTTAATGATTTCAAAGTTGGCATGCCAGATATAATTCCATGAGAAATGTTAATTAGTTTTATGTCATTTAAACTTGAAGACATATAAATAACTTTATATAATAGCATGAGTTAAATTAAATACGAAGGCAATAGAGTTCAAAGAACTTAAATAATATTATCACCGTCAGAAGAAGGAAATCTACTTACCTTTATGTTGTTTCAAACCCATATGTCCATTTCTTTCTGTGAAATACAAGGAGAGAAACTCTTAATGATATTAATACAACTCATTAAATAGTACAGTGAAAGTAAAAGGGGACTTAAGCTGTCAATCATTTACATCATGCCAGACATCATTCTATATTATAGAAATTCAATTCCAAAGCAAATTATAAAATATTACAGTTTTTTCACGAACATTAAACATCAAGGTCTGACCTTTCATATTTATTCATTTAATAATAATGAGTTTTCATGACAAATTATAGATCCCGCTTATGTAAATATCATCAGTTAAACCAGGCTTACAGTTCTGGCCGTTGCATATGCAAATATAAAAGTTTTGCAAGGAGTTTTTAAAAATGCTCGTCTTCCATTTCACATACAGAATCTCATACGTACACAACTTGCAAACAGCAACTTAAAATCTTTGAAAGCCTCTCTATAAAGTAATGCAGCTCTAACTATATGACCACTTTAATATCTTTCATATTTATGTTTTAATAACACCATACAGCTCGGTCTATTGGTCACAAAATGAATGGATAGGATAGAATGTAATACAGATATAAAAGCAGGTTCTTCCCGTCAACGTATTCCCCATTTCTTATTCGTATCTTGAGCGAGTCACAATCCACCTCGCTGACTCCCTGACATCTCACTTTTGTCTTCATGATGGAATTATTGTAGCTTCGCTAACAGCGCGGCTCAATGTGATGAAAAGTTTGCAGACGAAGACGAATCAAGAGATGGCGGAGGATATCTCCCACGTCGCCTCGGAACATCGGAAATTGCGCACACTGAGCGTAAAAATGAAAATTTGATATCTCTCAGAAGCAGATGATTTTACGACAGACGTCTCTTTCTGTCTCCGGGCTTTAATGTTAAATGAAACCCTTGGGAAGTGTGTCGCCTTCGCCAGACACGAAGGAATGTTCAAGGCCCCAACACAAACGTGTTTCTGTTATGCGTTAACAAAAACATACAGAAATGTAGAAGTAAAATTTGTTTGAATAGTTTTGTATGTAAGAGGTGGCAAGGTGAATATAATCCAATGACAAACAACCTTTTAAATGAAATATCATTTTAGTGTGCAGTCAAACCCCTGTGGCAAACATTTGGCCGATGTTGCCGCAACTTCGCCGGATGCTTATATTATAGCATACAAACATGTAAAATCATAATTTTTGGTAATTAGCAAGAATCGAGTTACGTTATTTCTTTATGTTCTCCCTTGACGTTATACAAGGCCGTGAAGTCCTCCGTTGTAAGACGCTGTTCTTTGAAAACACGAAGCACGCTGATGAATTCCTCGAATGTCTTTCATGTCGACGTTCTGCGTCCGCCGCTCAGAAGAAATCCAGAAATGACATCAGCATCAGACGTCGGCTTCATTCTCGACACTTCAAAGGATCCGAGTCCTATAGATAACAGCAGCGTGACACAAAGAAAGAACTTAGACTCATTTACTCTCTTGCGTCAACACAACATCTGAACACAAACAGAACCCCTAAATGAGCAAAATAATTCGAATAATAACAAATCTTACCAATGTTGAAGGTCACTATTGACCATGAAGTACCTTTAAACCTGTCACTGTTCATCATCAATGCAAAACTCTTTATTGAAATGTTCTTCTCATCCTATAGACAGGACTTTAACAACGCCGTTATCCTGCAATTATGAGAGCATTAGACGCTACGACAGAAGACGCGCGCCCTTCTGTTTGACCTGTGAAATAGCTGATGGAATCTCGAGGCTCGCGGCAACGTCCGACAGCTGTACCTAACCGACCCGTTTGATCCGGTAATTGACTCGAGGGGTGATAAGAAAGACAAACAGAGACGGAGGAAAAGCGTGGGGTGGGGCCGGAGATTAGAGGTATTTGATTTCCTGTAAAGCTTCGCTGGTTGTAGCCTTTAAATAAGCCACGGCACAAAAACACGAGCAAAAATCAACCAATGCAACGGCGAAATCTGTTTCCGTTAAAAAGTTTGGTGTTCCCGTGGAGTGTAATGCCGTCGACCATGCAGCCCACCAGATAACATAAAACTGAGCTACTGTGACGTATTTGCACAATAATAATTATAGATTTAACTAGAATTAACACTTAGGATTCGAATGTTTTAAAATGAGTTTATTAGTTAATTAGCTTGAAAGAATAAGATGTTTAACTCTACTACCGAAAAAGAAAGAGAAATGAGGTCGTAAGGTAGAATTAAAATTGTTAAAATGATGTTTCATTCAGTTTAACGTTAACGTAAACATGACGTTGTCTTCTATGGGTTTGGATGCCAATACAGCTATCATTAATGATGTGTCGCAAGGATAGATTTGACGTAAAATCCATAAAGCAAGTTAACATTGCTTTAGGAACGGCTCAATCTGTGCCAGTTAAACAAAAGCAAACCACAACTTGTCTTCAAATTACCGTAACAACAACTTTACCATAAACTTTCACTATGTACATGGTGTTACCGTCTAGGATATTCACCGAGGCAAAATTGCACCTTATGGAATTATTTCGTGAATTTATGAAAAAAAAAAAAACATTTGTCAGAATTTGGTGCCAGGCGTCTTTCCAGACTAGCCTGGAGTCAATTACACAAGGGTGCTAACGACCAAGTGCTTGGACACTGCACATTGTCTCAGGTAATGGATTGTAATTGGTCGTCATGACGATCTCTACGAGCATCCCTCACATCCCAACGCCCTCAATCGCGCTGATGGATGTCATTTGACGTGTTCCATTACCGTTTACCGTGGGTAGGAAAGAGTTTACGAGGACTCGTGCTGTGGGCGTGACGTGTTTATTTCACTGTCGTCGCATTGAGAACCAAAGCACGGATTATGATGACTTTGATTCTGCGGATTTCCCATTAAAACTGTTGCACTTGTTTTTGGGTCTTATTCCTGTAGGATTTAATAGCGTCACATAACATTTCTCCAACACATTACCAGCAGAGACCATTATATTTTTCATTAAAACCAATACAATTCCCATTCTGCCCATTAGACATGTCTTCGTGTTCGCAGCAGACATTACATCATCAGCGTGAACAGCATCATTAAGCGCTCTCAGTTTTTGGGTCACAGAGGTGATTTAGGATTCGTCGTGTCTCTAATGATCCTCAAGTGTACGGCTGATCTGGCGGCGCTAAATTCTCCGTATTCAAAGAGAAGAAGAGAAGAGCGAGCACAAGGCCGTCAGAGAACAAATTATCACTTGACTGTTCTCAGCACAGCCGGTCGGAGACACCAGCTGATGAGTCCAATTCTCCCTCCAAACACTTTTATTAGCTGTGAGTGGAGAGGTAATGACACTTTCTGCTTTTCTCCTTGACAGCGCTTCCCATCACAAAACACTTTCATGAAAAGACAGAAATCATTTATCCAGACACAGAGATCTACTGAAAGTCTCGTGGATGCGATATGATGTCATTCGGGGATAATATTAATGTAATTGTCAAATATAAGCATTTTATATCTTTCTGTCCGTTTATCCACCCATCCACTCTCTCTCTATCTAAATATATTGATCTATCCCTCTCTTCTCTATCAATCTGTCTGTCCTTCCAATCTATTCATATCCACTTCACTTTTTAATCCGTCTATCTATTCACCTATGTTTCTTTCTCATCCATCCCACTAACCATTCATCCATCCATCAGTCCATCCTCCCTCTCTCTCTCTCTCTCTCTCTCTCTCTCTCTCTCACTCTCACTCTCACTCTCACTCTCACTCTCACTCTCACTCTCACTCTCTCTCTCTCTCTCTCTCTCTCTCTCTCTCTCTCTCTCTCTCTCTCTCTCTCTCTCTCTCTCTCTCTCTCTCTCTCTCAACTCCTTCTTACCATATATCCACCTCTCTCTTCCTCATCCATCCAACCATCTCTTCCTCTCATATACACCCATCCATTCTTTCATTTCTCATAGATCTCTCTGTCTCTCATCCATTCATCTATCTATCCATCCATCTATCTACCAATTTCTCTCTCTCATTCATCCTTCCATTCATTAATGAATTTCTCTAAGATATCCATCCCACTCTATATCTTTCATCCGTGCATCTATCTATCTATCTCCCACTCATCAATTCACCTCCCTCTTCCCTTCATCTCTCTCTCTCTCTCTCTCTCTCTCTCTCTCTCTCTTTTATTCATCAATTATTTTTTCTTTGTCTCATCCATCCATAACATTTTTATTACCTGTATAATTAAAAAAAACTTTCTACATTCCTTGTTTTGTTCCTCCCTCTCTCTTTCTGTTCCTCTTCATCCATCGAAACCTTTCACATTAGTTTTCCATCTCACACACAGTCTTATCATTGGCTTGTTCAGCGCTGTGAAGATCTTCTGAAAGGCCATCGCCGTGGTTGCTCTCCTTCTCACCGTCACCCTGCCCTCTAATTTATGACTTGCTGTGGCACCGGTTATCAGCATTGGCCGACCGGCGTTGTGCAGGTGGCCCGGCTCCATGTGCGCTGAAGAGAGGAACGTGTTAATGACCGTCTCACCGCACCGCATCGGTGGAGACGACATCGGCATCGTGGGAGTTCGCGCGGCTCTGAGAGAACACGCATGGCGAGAAGGATCCAACGGGCCAAGAGGAGGTCTGGGCTTTAAGCCTTGATGTTCCATCAGTGAGTCAAGTCACCAGTCAGTTGACCTTTGACACCTACGGGATGGTGTGACATGTGTTATATAGAGTCAGACGCAGGATTTGGGTGAAAGTTGTGTCATCAGGATGTTAGTTTACATTACATAACATACAGTCGACATAATGTTTGCTCTTAAGAAAATAACATTGAATTTTATTGAATTGAATGGGTATGATAAATAACCATATTTTTTAAATAAAGAAAGTATTTTTCCTTTTAACACATGATCTTCATCCTGATTTTTGTTATATCGTAAGGGTGTGTAGACTAAATATTGAAACGGGCACACCGGCACTCACATCCAGCTGAGCAAACCGTTTCGGTAGACTGTCCTGAGTCCAAACAACAATCCGCTCCAACAATAACTTCAGCCGGTCTCTCCTGTGCTGACCTCAGCGAAACCCAAAAGCGTCCTGCTCTGCTGAAAGCAGAAGTCCCAAAGGTAAGCGCACACACAGTTCTCAATCTGAACCTCAGAACCGTCCTTAATGAACCCCACCAATAGAACATGGGCACACGTGAACAAGAGGAACCCCCCTTCCCGGATTCGAGCTTTCCTGCATTTTTAACAAGCAGGACATGTTCTCATCTGTCATGGCGCTATCTGTCCTCCGGGCACCCGGCTGACGAAGAGTTTAATATTGGAAATGCAATATTAAAATGGCAAGGTTTGGAATTATCCATTAAACCGAGAGAACGACTGCTGTCAGGCCTGGCAAAGCCACTTAAACGGCGTATTCATAAAAAAGAAGGATCTGAAGAGACACCTTTTCGACATCAATGCTTCTCAATCAAACTCTAAGACCTGAACAGAGGAACAGTGCCAAGCTATGAGAGTCGAGAGGTTTATGCTTCAAGGTTCAAGGAAAGTTTCGGAGAACAAGTTAAATCAAGATGTGTGCGAACTAGTAGAGACATGCTGTTACATTTTAACTTTTAATCTGTAAATCTGTATTTATAAATGTAAAGCCGCCTCTATGGTGGTCTTATCATTTTCTAGTTAAGAACTTTGGATTACATTTCTTACATTTTGTTAACATTTCAATACAGATTTTAAAAAAGACAACCTTCTATCTTGTTTTTCAAGTTCTTTCTTCTCAACAATATATTATATAAGACTGTCAAATACACATAATGTTGAATACATACGTAAATAACTATGCTAATTTAATTTGTAATGTTCTAAATACAAAAAAGTATACGTATTTTATAAAAATGAATTTATGTTTTACAAAATTACAGACCTATTTATGCACTAGCTACCGTTCTCCAGTGCTGGGAACCCCAGCGAGTTTGGTGTTGGGGTACCGTGTTCAAACTCTGATGTTTTATCTCCCGCAGTCAGAAAATCCCGACTCTCTGCGATTTAAGGAACCACTAACATGGAACGGAATGTAATGCTAGCATCATTCTCTGCCTAGACTGGCGACGGGAACAATGGCCGTTCTCATCCTTAGAGGGTTGACGACGCCCCGAGCGTGGCCCTCGGCGGCACATGTTGGCGCCGGCGTTGAGAGTCCGTGGGCCTATCCGTGGACGCAGATGTGGAGGACATTTTTCTACGGCTTCCAGAAAGGAACACACAGCACACCCTAAAAATCATATGAAACATCAGTGGAAAACAGTTAGAGAACTTATGTCAACATAAAAGAAAGAAAAGTTGATAGTTCTTTGACTTTCATGTCGTATCAACCATCAACCGCATCCATCTGTAAACTGATGCATTATGGGTAATGACTGGCCATTCAACCCGTCTGATGGACCAACAGCAGAAGGTCATGAAAACTCAACCATCCTCTTCACCGCAGAATTATTTTTTTATGGCGGCGATATATCAAAACCGGCTCATATTTCTCATGCATCGCCATCTGGAACGCTTCGAGGTGAGGAAAGAAAGATGTCAGAACATCTGCCGCATAGCGACGCTTTACGCAATTAGGCTTTGAATAATCGTGGCCTCAAAACATTCGGGAAGTCATAGCACGACCAGCCCGGAAAATCCCTCCAGAGGTCAGGCCGAAATGTTGACTTCGGTTATAATCGACCGGAATATAATGATACCATTTTAGGTGACTGCGCCTTTAAAAGTGAGTTTTGTTTTGATGGATCACTTGGATTTTATTATATTATATATTATATAATCGCATCTGATTGCTAATGATGAGGGTTGTTCCTGGCACAAACCCCTTCCCAAAGGCATTGAGTTTGCATGAGTTTAAACCCTAAGAGTCTTAACCAGAGCTTCTCAAAGTCTACATTCAAAGGCCCAAATCTGAATTCATATGTATGTCAAAGACAGTCTGAACTAGTGTTGTCACAGTCCCAAAATTTCAGACTTGGTACCAAATGTTTACGGTTATCGGTACAATCGAACGCTACACAAATTTCAACTGTACAACTGTTTTGGACAATTATAATGTAAACATACTATAAACTTCGATAAAATAATGGATTGAACATACATGCATATGTATTATTAGAAAAAAACTTGAGCTCTCACACATTAACACAAGATAACTTAAATGAAGACAAAAAAAGTAATCGAAGACAACCGACAATTTAAACCTAGAGTTATTCAAACTGAATGATAACAACATACTATACACATTGAAAGTCATGCATTTATTAATTTTAGCACATGGGTTTTGAATATATTCAATGAATGAACTGAGCATGCTTATTTTATCCCCAATTATCCAAGTTTTATCCAAGTTATTGACGCATTGAATGGTTAATAAGGACACTTGAACGGATTCGCATTAACATGTTTATAAAATGTAAGAATGTAACACAAACCACAATATTTATAACACTAATACTGTAAATCATGATTTGAAAATTAAATCGTAAAACACATTTTTTTAATAATTGATTTTATTCTGTATTTCTGCACTTGCTCATCTTGTTGATTAAGAGACGTACACATTCGCTGTGTGTATCACTTCTTATTCCGTCTAAAAAAGTATCCATCTGACAACCTGAAAAAAAATGGCAAAAAATAAAAAAAGAACTTCGGTTCAACAAGTTTGTATGAAAATGACCTGCGCCACATGGAATCAAATGAATTAAATTTTTATTTAAATAAATAAAATAAAAATAGGCCGGAACACATTTTTGAACATGGACTTTTCCTGAGATTCACACCGGTGTCTGGGTTATTTCCAACATACACAATAAAGGCTACATTAATATCTCGACACACATAATGTTGTAGGCGGGTTACGAGGTTATCGTGCATTTTCATGCTTAAAAATCAAAGTTTTATTCATGTCATCATTCAACGACTCGCTCGGGTGCTCGCGGGCACTCGGGAACTGCGGTTAATGAATGCGTAACTCAGAATTAGAATTCTGTTACGCTGACGGTACAGGTAGGTCACAGCAAAGGATCGCATCATAAATAAACATAGAGCGCTGTTTCCATGGCGACGGCTTTCATACATCAATGATGTTGAAGTCGGCGGAAACAACAGCATTTCGAGGGCTTCAATGTTATTTTAATGACAATTAAACCTCAGGAAGGTAAAATGGCTTATCGTCTGAATTTTTTTTACAAATAATTAACAAAAGTTTTCAAAGTTTTATTAGTGGAGCATACAAAGTAATGCACTTTTATGTGTCCAACAAACATAGCGACAAACAACTTACGTGACACAAAAAAACGCTGACTTTGTACCCCAAAGACTTCATAGTATGAACGCAAATCCCCAGGGACATTTCTCAGAATATCTTTGTGTCTTTCTTACAATTGAAACAGTTAAGCTGAAATCGCAAACTTGATGACAGCGTTTACCCCCAGACTGTTGCTGTAATAGGTAAGGGTATTTGGAACGAGGTTTCCGGCCTTTTTGAGAGTGCTGTCTCAAAAAAAAACGGGTGCAATTTGCGATGATTTGGTGCTGGACCTTCCAACAACATCCGAGGACGGTTACCATGGATACAACACACTACCGCTGTGAATTATTTTTATATTCACTAACTTTCGTGAACCAAGAATTCTTCAAACTCACGACAGCAGGCGTCCTAGAAAAAATATCGTCGAACGCGCCCCTTGTTGAAGGCAACACAGACTCATTTGCATAGTCGAAACGTTACGTAACAGCACTTCCGACGAGAAATGTATTTGATCTATATGTCGTTCGAAACGGCCTCTGTGCGTCAAAACGTCTTGGTAGACACCTTACAAACTACGGTAGAAAGAATCTAACAAAAGGAAAAAACTATTTGTCAGACCGTTTCATTGCTCTCATAAAAGCCCTCGGGCAGCTTTTCAATAATCCATTACCATGTGCACGAGTTCCCAACGTATAAAAAGGCACTTCAGACTCTCCATCAACACTAAAGAGTGAAAGACGTAAGAGAGCGCTCGCTTTGAAAACCCAGACGCTCGATGAATTCAGAAGAGGATTGTGAGACGTCAGTCTGGTGAGGAAGGAGATTTTCGTCGGTTGGGTTGAATTAGACACACTTGATTTTATACTTGATGATTATATACACTTGTCAAGATTTGACAAGGTCTGCAGTGTTATTGAAAACAAAGTGGACTATCAATCTCCAACGGAAAGCCCAACACTTAATGTTAAATACGTGAGTCCATTTAAGCACTCCGGGTGTTAAAAATAAAACCCGGCTCACAGTTTAACTGCATCTTATCCATCAACCTTGCCGAAATCCTCCTCCGCCGTGACATTTCTCCAAGCAAAATTGCTGGTAATGAGGTAAGTCGACAGCGGAGAGCTAAACGCCGCTTCTTCTGTTTCAGAAGCAGGGAAAAGTCATGGCTCATCGCTGCACCTCAGCCTCATTCGGCCTGTCATGGGATGGACTTAATTACGCCGCTTTTCCACCCAGCCGTCAACCCGATACGCCGGCGAGGTGCTGATCTGGGGTCTGTGCTCGGTGCCGCCTAACTCTCACTGACAAACCCCCTGGCTCGGAGCCGGTCCCTGGCCGTCGGCCCTCGCACCTCTGACGGGAATCCTAACACGGCCCGGAAACATCGGGAGCTGAAGGTGACCCCACACGGGGCTGAGAGGAAAGAAAGACGGGTTCCTGAGGTCATCAGGGATTATGCGAGCAGAGGGAAAGGACACATGCACTCCTTCGGTCAAAGCCGAGGTCAAAAGGTTTCAAAGTACAGACATCGGATAAACAGAATAGAAATAAATAATACGTGAAAAATTTATTTTCTAAATAAATTACCAAAGTTTATTTAAAACGGAAATTACACATGGAAAGTATTATGATGATTTTTAATATAATATTATAATTTTGCAACACATGGTCAAATAAAACCTGTATAAACATGTATTTATTAATAATAATATTTAATATCATTACAGTTTTTGTTAATTTGCATGTGTAATTATTTATATAAAATAAACTTGATAGAAAACATATTTAATATTTTTTAATAATCTATCTTTTTAATATAATTTGAAAGAATAATCTTTATTTAGTTTAATCTTTGAATAAATTCTCAAAAAAAAAATATAATTGCAAAATGCGAATCATATGAATATATATATGTCATTATTTTTCTACATGAGTATAAAATTGTATGCATATTTTAAGTATTATGTTTTATGAAAATATAATTTATATTTTATCAATAAATTATTAGATTTATCTCTACGAATTATTTATATTTATTACGGAAATTAAATTCTATATACAAAAGTATGTATTTTAAAAACATAAATAAATTTTTACAATTAAAAAGAATAAAAACATAACATTTTTACATAACATATAATTTGTAACGGCTGCTATTGATTCATTTAATAAAAAACATATTTTGTATGTATGATACACTCTGTGCAGTATAATCATATAATCCACAATTAAAGCCCAAAGTCATGGCTGATGATATTATCTTCAGTAAATAAGTCAGTCGAACTTCTGATCACAAGGTTGCCGGATTGATTCCCGTAACTGGCAGGTTACGAATGCCATGCCCCTCAGCGAGGCACCTAACCCCCCCATTCGCTGCCCGGGCACCGCAGTGATTGCTGCCCACGGCTCCGGCAGTGCTTGTGTTCACAACTCACTGGATGAGTTAAACGCAGAGGTCACATTTCGGGTACGGTTCACCATACTTTCGGTTGAGTGCAATGCATTCTGGGATGTATTACGCCACAAACACCACCAGGTAAAATCAATCCGTGATACTGTACCGTCATTGTCGTCCTCGCTAGACTGCTCACTGACCTGCATGGTCATCTGAAAGCACGATGATCTCATGCACGTCTCCTGTGGGTAAGGGAGGGCTGCGCTTCTGTCTGTACGCCGGCGTGTCAACCAGGTTCCATTACCCCTCCGACAGCCGTATCTCTGAAATATAAAAAGCTTTAATGCGATGCTCGGCCCACGGGCAGCACATGGACCCTGAACACAGAGGAGCGCGATTGTTAATGGTGCTGCTGAGAGCTGAGCGTGACCCACTTCAATGCGATACATAAACCAGACATTACTACTAGACAAATACAGACGGATAGACACCTTTCTCTCTTCATACATATATACAGTAGATCCAGACAAGTGCACGGTACAATAACACTCTCCGTTTAAAGGTGACAACCAACACACTCATTTGAATTCATGGTACTTCTTTATAAATACATTAATAAGTTATTCAGGTATAACCGTCCAAAACTGGAACGTTTGAGCACACCTAAAATGACGCTTGGAAAATGTCTTTGGAACAAGTCTAATGTTGATCTCCGGTGTCTGATAACATCCTCTGTCTTACTAACAACCCAGAATGTCACTATCTTCAGTTTGTCGACAGCGGCGTCTCGCCCAATCATGTCTAGATGCTGTGTGTTGTCTAAGAATAATTTTTTTGTGTGTTATTAAAGTTTGTGGCAAAATGTGGAACGGATATCAACTTTGGAGAGTTTGGTAAAAATAAGTTGTATCATGTGTCACATTTAGTCTCGGGAGATCTCAAGACGTTCAGAAAAGTTTCACTAAGAAACCGAAAGTGGATTTTTTTCTATTATAGGGCCCATATGAACTCATGCCAACCGAACTATCTCCGTCCACATTGATTTAAAAGTATAGTTTAACCAAAAAGAACAATTCTGTCATGAATTTCACGACATCACGTTGTTTTATACTCGTTTACATTTCTTTGTTCAGTTGAACACAGAGAAAGATATTTCCGAGTAAGGTTTTTGCCAATGAGATTTCTGGGCACCAATGACTACCGCAGCAGACATTAAAATGGTGCAGAACTGTTTCTAAATACTTTAAAATATCTTATTTTGCGTTTCTACTATTGTAGTCTATGGTCTATATGTAGTCTGATAATGTCTTATGAGTACACGTTTGAAACAACTTGATATTGAGGTATTCATGGTTGAATTTTCATTTTTGGTCGTCGCTTTAATTGCCAACGCTTCAACGAAACCACACAACCAAAATACGCAACGTTCCACGTGTGATTTTGCTGTTGTTTTTTCTTTCACGTCATGTTAAGTAATAACAACCGAGTGTCAAAGTATTTCATCAGCATCAGCAGAAATCAAAGCTTGAGGGATGTTGTGTCCGGGCGGTCCGGAGGGATCCTCGGCCTTTGATGTACAGAGACCCCGAGGCTGCCGCGATGTGGACGATCGAATCACTCGAGGGATCCGACTGCGTTTGAAGTGCTTTAAAGTATCTGAAAGCCGCAGTTCAAACCCTGCAAATGTCAAAAGTCGGTGCATTTTGGAGAAAACTGCCGTGTATTATTTACAGCATCAACACAAATATATTTCCGTGACTGTTGAATACACCCCACCTCCACTTCCTCTCTTTTAATAACTTAATATGCATTAAAGTCATATAATGGCGGCGTATATCAAGCAGCGGGCCGTGACGGGGGAAGCTCGATGGCGGTGCATTACCCGAATAGGCAAATGACTCAGCACGGTTCTCGACAGAGATCTTTGCGCGACGTCGTTGGTCAGGGCTATTGGCGATGTCACGCTCGCAGAAACTGTCCAATGAGTTTTGGTAACGGAGATCTGAAGTGGTACGGGACGTCAGACATCAGCCGAGTGGAGTGCAGGGTAGATTCATTCGCAAAATGAAACGCTCTCGCACAAAATTAAATTACTGCGGGCATGGAATTATGGGGGCGGCGTGCTCTGTACCGGCCCACTATTGGAGAGCAATACTGCTAAAAGCCTTTCAGTGGATTAATGTGTGTGTCAGAGACACTCCCATACACACAATCTCAACCTTCTACCTTTACATTTTCTATAAAGAAACGAAAAGCACCGTCGTCCTTTAACTTCACATGCTTAAAGATAAAAACGACACAGACGTCGACATGCAATCATATCTGCTTTCAAAACCAGACGCTGTGTCTGCCGGACGCATACAGTAACACAGGAGCGTCCATTCAAGGATGAATTCTTGCTTAACAGTCAGCGAACAATAAGAGAGTAATTTAACATCTAACGGCAAAAATGTCCGGCCTTTACTTCCACCGTTGGCACACAAAGAAACAGCGTGCGACACGGCGACGGCCGGACAGAATCGTTTCCGCTCAATGGCAGTTATACGACCTTCGCATTTCGGATCAACAATTCTGTGCGAGAGCCACGCTTTGCGGTTTCTTCCATCCTTAAAAAAGGAAAAACGCCGGTTGAAATGTATTGGTCGCGACAGCTCATTGGAATCCGAGTTGAGGAAGAGATGAAGGGATTTAGCAAGACCTCATCAGAGCGTCCCATGAACATCAGAATAATGGTCACTCTGATGGTTTTCTCTCTAAATAGTGTCTATAAAGAACTCCTTAACAATAAGCTTGCATAAAAATTAAGACCTAAAACACAGAGTCGTCTCTGACGTCGAAGGTTATTCTCACTATCGCAACCTCTTCATCTGTGATTAGAGGAGGATTAAAGGATAAAGCGTTTCAAGGCGGCAATTATTACAATTGTCGCTCGTCTTCCAAACTTTCCCCAAACGCATTTTCAAAGCTTTCCTGTCGGTAATTGCAGATAATTGTCGCAATCACAGTCAGTGCAGCACCTGCATTATCAACACCGGGTGATTTCCAAATCTGCAATATTGCTTCGGAGATGGATGGGAGAAAATAGATTAAATAAACGTGGCTATACGGAGAACATCTTTGTTATCATCCGTACCTGTGTACCGTCGTAATTACCCCGCGAACGCGGCGGCAAGAGTCTTCGCGGAAAATGAGGGCCGTGTAATCGCTACCCCAATCACAAGTGACATAATTGCTCTGACAATCAGGACGGCGCTTTTCGGAGACGCGGGAAACGCTAGGGAAGGGGAAAAAAAACCGTGTGACGGCTTAGAAGGTATTTGCATGAAATTGAGTCTTTTTTTATGCGTTTGGGTTCAATTGCTTCAAATGATAGGTTTCCCGAAGCAATTTGATTATATTGCGTGTTACGTAACTCTGGCTACGTGAAAACAAATATTTGTAAACTTAATTAGGAAGGTTTGCCGACGTGTCTTCGAAAGGCCGCTGAAGCAAGGGCTTTCACTATAAAAACGACGCCAGGCAGTAAAATAAAGAGCCGAGGGTTAGATTTGATCTCTCTTTCTTTGGTTACGTCTTCATTGCAGGACATCGTTAGCAACAAAGACTTACCGGTTGACACATCTCTTACACGGCACAAGATTATTCGCCACTGTTCTTCGAGTAGCGATTCTTTCAAGAGTCTAGCATTTGATGATTCCTCTCATGTTCTCCTGCTGAGGTCTTTCCCATCTGCCAGGAACACTGTGTTTATATATACATTTGAAAATCTGTTTCCCGCACCTGCTGTTCTGTTACCGACAGCGTGTCCGTCAATCTGTCTCTCTAATATAGTGGCAGCGGTAGATCTTTGCTTTGGGGGGTGGAGATCTTACAGCTTTACCTTGAAATCGGTGCCGAAATTCTAAACTGTGACATATTTTAGACATTTGGGTGAGATGGGATCCGTAAAAAGTGGTGAGATTAATCGCTTTCCAGCAAGGAATATTCCATACTTACAACGTTTGCCATCAAAGTGCCTCTCGAAGAGTGATACACATATTATTAATAAATTCCATTATATGTTCAACGTATACATTGTTAGTTTTATTATGTACCTTGTTGCTTCCTGTGTTTCATCATTTAATGCCGGCCTGGTCAACTGGGTTAAATAGACTGCATCGTTTGCTGTAGTCCAACACATCAGATTTTTTCTAAAGACGATAACTTCATGCTTTATCATGAAATTTCAGCAAACATTTACAGCTGCTTACACAAACACACAAAGAAAATGTAAAATTAAATGTAGGTTCTTTAAAGGCGGCAAAAACGATTTATTGTCTGATATCTACATAAATGATATGTGGATTAGGTAAGTGCAAAAATCATCCGGAAATGATTTTACATATCCATTTACAAACCTGGGATTCGTCCCCAGCATTAAATGTTTTTTTATTTGGAACCGTTCCATGGCCAAAACATTATTCTGTTTTAAACATATTTTAAACATTTCTATATCCAACATTCAGTTTTAAAGAAACATTTGTCATTGATAGGATTTTGATAAATCCTCTTTTAATATCACTGCAAGAACCACTGTAATTGATGTGTTAAAGATGGTGGAGAACCGTAGACAAAAGTATTTAGCATTAAGGTGGTTGGATCTATAATGCAAATACACAATAAAAAAACTAAAAACAGAAATAAAAATCTTTCAAAACGAACTATTTGGCAGTCTAGGGATGCTTGTCTGGATCAGTGGATAAGGCCTAGTCTTCCACTTGAGTTACCGTGCGACATCCTCAGATAAGTGTGATTAACAAGAGCCCATCAGTGGCGATTACAGACATTTCTGCCAGCCAGATTCCCTCCAGTTTAGTACTGGCATCACACATCAGAAGGTGGCAAAGGGCCACCGTCATTCCCAACCATCTATCCATGGACCCCGGCAGGAACGTTTTTGGGAGACGGTATAATGGAGACGGTGTCAGAGAGGAAACATGTGGAGACGGAACCCTAAAGCACATCTTACCTACTGTTCATGAACACAAAAGATTTAAAAACAAATGTTAGTACATTACTCAAAATGGTAAATTCCTTCAATGAACTAAATGTGAATACATGACGGCAACTTTTTAATTTTTGGAGAGCCATCCCTTTAAACCGGTTTAAAATGTTGTGGTTGATTCATACTCTTTTCAAGTGTGTCTTCTACTTCCCAATGTCATCCCTGTATCCTGTCATGTCTACTGTAACACCACGCATACACAACTGTGGGCACTTAAATCTACAGATGGTCAGTTTGTCAGTATAACTGACACAGTAAAAGCACGAAAATTCAACCTCTCGCCGGCTGGTGCTCACTCAGAAAAACCCAGCGCACATACCAATGACTTTACATATGTAAATCACCTGTTAATAATTCACTCGGATGGCAGGAACAAATCATCGCTGAGGCCTACTTCAGTCGAACGTTACGGTAGCTAACACGCTTGTGGCTAAGCAAGTTTGTTCGAACTTCAGCCATGTGGCAAGGCCTACTTTTCAGTTCCCAATATATAACTTAAAGTCATAACTTTAAGTTGAAGTCTAACTTTTGGCATTAAAACCCAAGACTCAAGACAAGTTACAACAGTACAGTATGTAACGACATACTACTCGCTAAAAGAGTGACGCTCTTTGAACCCAAGAAACACTGAGATGTACAGTAAATAACAGAAGGCCTGGCATTCAGTTTTCAGTAGATGGGAACTAGGAATGACGTGATGAAACTTCGGTAATGAAAGGCAGAGGGTCGTAACCGTTAATTTATTCATCCCTTTAGCCGTCTCAGTCAGACAAGTCACGGCCAAAAGTGCTAAAGCTAGGCGCTGCGGAAACATCGTAATTACATGCCTCTCTGCACGCCGGCCATCGCTTATTCTTTTTAATAACTTGATGCCCATTTGCATCCGGGCTAAAACATTGAAATTGCTGGTGAGCTAACAGCCGTTTACGCTAGCTCAAAACACTGTCATTTGCGCGAGTGTCGAGGCTTGTAATTTGCGGTTTGCAGCGAGTGCATTTAATATTTAGCCATGTGCAATTTACACATAACATCCAAGGTTAGAGATCTATTATATGGATAGGGTTTTTTTGATGGATGAGCATTGGTTTATTTGGTGTTTTTAAAAATGTGGTTTATACAAAATTCATACGTTGTTCCCGGGCTCAAAGGAGCCCATGCCGAGATTTTCTGTTCTCTAGATACACAGCCGAGGTTGGGTCTCCATATATCACGAAAACCCACAAACACGTTCAAATCCCTAACTCCTAATTTCAAGGCAAAGGAAAACAGAGAACGACTAAGTAGCACATTTATTATATCATGTTGAAAGCCCAGATAATAGCATTTAGTTTCTGTTATATTTACAAAACTCACATAACAAGACCCCATGCATATTTTATTGACGCACTGCATCGATTTCTTCAATCCAAAACAGTGCCCTGAGCTCTTGTTTGCTTTTCCTTCGTAGATTCTTTCAGCACGTTTCAGAAGCACATCCTGCTAAGATGCGGCCACAGGTGATGAGATCTTCCTTCGCACCTCGTTCCCCTGGACCTTGGAGTCCCAGCGCCGAGACCCGGCCCTGCTTACGTGGAGGCGTCGTTCTGTTGAGAGCGAGGCAACGTTGACCTTCGGTTTCCATCCTTCCAATTTCTCTGTTCTTTCAAGGAAGCATGAATCTAATTTGAGCCCGGGAGCCTGGCGGTTCTAGGCTTTGATCTACAGCTCTTGACGTACACGGAGAGAACGAGAGAGAAGGAAACAATCTAACTTCCTAAAGCCAAAGTTCCAACAAACGTTTGCATAGTAACAGGGATATGTGGAACATTTGATGTCAATCATTATATACAATTAAAAACACTCTGGAAGGACATTAAATCATTTATAATATAACCTTTAGATTTGACTCGCCTTAGATTTGACCACTTTTTACCATCTGATGATGTCCTGACCTCACATTCTATTTTGGAATATTCAGGTTTATTCTTCAAAACATTACCAATGCAAAAACTTTTGTGAATGTCAAAACCATTCTTTTTAAGTCAACTGCCCCTTTAAAACCTTTATACGCTGTAAGCCTTTAATATCATGTAAAAGATCTGTAGTCACATTTAGAAGTGCACTGAATCGCTTTTAAGCAGTAATGCAGTAGGCAGAGGGGTGAAACGACTCCCCACACAGAATACAAAGCACACGGCGTAATGCATCTCAGACAAATAGCTTCTCGGTTTTGCCTGCAGTAGAATGGGGACCTTTAAAAATTCAAGCCTGCCTCGTGTTGTAAGGCCAGAGCCGGGTTATTGGTGAATGATGTAGCCTATTGGGTCTTAGATATCTGTGCAAGGGCCTTGAGATATCAAAGATGGATTCAATACAAGAAACAGGAAAGAATTATAAATTCAACCTAACAAACACTGAGAACAAAGGTAAGATTGATGCCCGTTATCACATATTCCAAACCAGCAAAGTCCCACGACGTTACATGTCTAGTTGAGTTAAAGTTAAAGCAACCCAGAGCCTCCAAACAAAGCAAAGGCGATCATTGCAATCAGTTCTGAACTTAAATGACTTGAACGCACTTATTTCATAGCATTGATGTTTTTGATTTCGGAAATAAATGGTTCTCAAAATGTCTTCAAAGCTGGGTACAGTGGCAGATCAATAGTATACAAAATTGACTTAAAACCGAAAGCTATAAAAAAACATTCAAAGCACTGCAGATGCCCAAGTTTTGTCCCTTTAGCTCACCTAAGTCATCTGCACCCAATTTCATATGATTCAAAACCACATAATTCAACACTATGTGACTCCTCTAAAACGGATGCACAAGTGTATGATTCATCTGAACATGACTCATCTGAACCATAATTATGTCTGGTTCTTCTGATCAAGTTATATTTCTACCGCCTTAATGAGCATCTGATCCTGTTCACTCGGTACGAATCCACCCGAAGTACCTGACTCAGTTAATACGTATATTCTCTCCACATCCCTGCCCTTCGCTTATGTGGTGCCGTCCCATTGGGATAAGAAATCGCTCTTGAACCTTCATTGGATTGATTCCTCGATGGTGGAACGATCGTCCTCTTTCAATACATTTGGCAGACTCAGTTTCTATCTTAAAGAACGCCTAAAAATCTTTGCTATTAACCACTTCAATGTCTCCTCGATCAGATGAAGTGTCTGCTAAATGACTCGATGTAAATGTGAATGTACATTTGAACCTTGTTAATGTGGATATGTGGTTATGAAAAAGATTCACAAGTGTCTGATTTATCTGAACATAATTCATCTGAACCAGATTTACCATCACTGGATTTGTCTGAACCTGATTCATCAACTTCTGGCTTGTAAGAACCCTTATTTACCTGACTCTGATTCCAAAGCACCTGATTGGTAGCGTTCAACCCTGCAAAGTTTTAAATCACTTTAAAACCTTAACGACATCAACCATGGCCCACTGAGAGATGTTTGCTAGCTCAAACGCAAACTTCTCTGAAGTTCTGTTACCCTGAGACCGGAAGTCAGAATTGTGAACATTTATCCAATTAAGTTTTTAAGAAATTCTTCTCCTCTGCGGAGGCTATTGTTCTGTTGCCGCTGGTACGCGGTGCCAAACCACCTACCCGTACGACGTGTCATAATTTAAAAGCAGCGAAGCGAAAGCTTTTATCTGGCAGAAACGTTTCCTCGCCGTTTCCCTGGCACACAGCATGCCAACAAACCCCCGATCGACAGCTTCTGCCAGACCGGATTGATACGTCTTTCAGATGGACGGGTCCATGACAGCCGCTCTCCCGTGTGGGCCGCAGTGTCCAACGGCAAAGATTAAAAGGCCTCTTTGAGTGGGCGTCCACATCTCCACTTCACAAAGAGAAGCAAAAAAAATCACTTCAATGCTTTCTGCCGCTGCCGCACACAAAGAGAGGACACGCACCTGTGGGACCAGAGCGGTCTTTACGCTCCTCCCTGCGCGACCCCAGCGTGCCGACGCTTTCAGACGTGTTGCGCGGAGGGCGGCAAGCTTTTCACACCAGCCTGAAGGTCTTGTAGTCACGAGGGAGATTTGTCCTACAGAAGGAGAATGAGGGAAACAAGGGGCTTTTGAAACTCATGAGTCTGAAAGTGTTGACAGCTGCAGAACGGGTAAACTTTCTTTTCCCCGCTATGTCTAATGATCTGTCACATAAAAGCTACATCACACAAGCAAAATGTCAAAATGGTAAAGCATTGGACGGGTGAAGCGGTGCATGACGGGATGTTTGTATTTGAGCTCAAGGAATAAATCCGCGATGAATGAGGTTTTAGAGATGAACTTTGACCTGTCTGCTGCATCTGGTTCTGCAAATGGATGGAGGGTCTCGTCACACTAAAACATCCCGAAAAGTCCTTTTTTCACTTTGTTGACCATATTCAAAATGCATTTCTTAAAATAAGATTCTTTACGTTTATAATAAGCACACCTGATCTGCACGACTCATTGCCTCCATCTTCAATCCCATCTAATCCCATCTGGCTGTATCCCACCATAATACATCAAGTTTGGGATGTTAAACTGGCTGTGAACATTACTGTATAGTCGAGATTACCGTATGCTTTACCCTTGAGCGCCTCTTGAATTCTTGAGCTTCAACATCAAAAGAAGGTCAGCTCCAGGACTGTGGAGAGAAGTTAAGATTGAGCTTCCACATCCCCAATTTTCCCCGTCTCTGTCTGGAGTGCTGCAAACATGATTTTGGCTTCCATTTAAGTCACTCTAGATGAATTTTATTAACGTCTCCTGCCGAGTCGAACCCTTCCTCGCCCAGCTCTTCACAGCGGGGCTGAACATTCAGAAATCTTGGCTCTAATTAGGATATTGGGTATCTGGTCGAGATTCACAGGCACGTTCTGCTTACCGCTGCTCGCGATGATTAGAATGTTGTTTGCTAAAGACCAATTTAATGAAAAACACTTAGAGCATTTAGATAGTATCATGTTGTCTTTGAATAGGTGGAGGCTTATTTTAGCAATGGGAGAACGGTAATAGACAAAGGACAGTCAAAATCATATATGCAGATTTCCAAAATTTTGAAATATTGCAGTATTTCTGTCATCATCCGCACTTCCTCTGGTCATTTCTACATGCAAAAGTATTTTTGGCCATGAAAAGTAGCTAAAAGCGTTGCTAAATGTTGTCAGCCGATGACAAACGCCAACTCCCGGCATTTTGCGTCACGTTTAGATTTGACATCTGTTTAAATTTTTATTAACAGGTTTTTAAGATTGTCGAATAAAGCTTAATAACCGTATCTCCGGTCATTCAAGGTAGTGACTTCTATACAATTTCGAAATCTAGAATTTATGGAAAGAAGAATTGTCGCTGGACACTTTTTCTGAATAAAGATAGCTGAAGTTGCGAACACTGCTCTAGAGGCAAAATGTTAAATACATTGAAAGTCGCTCTTAAAATGACAGCAACATGAATAAATGTTATCTCTAAAGCAAAATCACTTTCCATCTTTACGTTGGAGGCGACATTAGTTTATGCAAATGACAAAAGTGTGTGTAAACTGCGCTAGAATAACAAAGATTAAGCCCATAATATCTTCTCAAACAACACCAAATTGAATATAGTACCACCGTCTTCATTTATTATCGGTTTATTAAACATTACGCTAATCATGGCTCAAACACGCACGTTATTTAATGTTTGGGCATATCACCTTATAGACTTGCGTATGTGAAGTTAGGGTCTTCATACACGAGCATATGCACTAATGTCTTAAAAGCTCTTTTAGGAGGAAAACATAAATTACTAGGAAGAGGAAGAGAAGCGGCAAGATGGGTTTCTCATCCCCCATTCATGATGAAACCCACCATAAAACGGGCCGACACAATCCACAGGCCGTAAAAAACCTGCTGCCCCAACAACAGACATTACAACAATCATTTACAAACTTGCTTCGTTACATAAAAACCAGAGGAGAATGTGATAACTTTTAAGATCCCCCTTATAAAACCATACATAAAAGACGCTCGCCGTCGGAATCTGGGAGGGTCGAATCTCACAATAACGGATTTAATAACGTACGCTGGCAGTAAAACAGCCAAGCGTGTATTTCATACCGACGGGGACGTAATCTGCTCGATTGATTTTCCGAATTTCCAGCCACAAATTGAGACCGGCCGTGTGGCACGAGCAGGTTTGTACAGGAGCGAAGACATTCGACGCGTGCTCGTAAATCAGACACCGGTCGCCTATTTGAATGCAGAAGACCCCCAAAATTCAGACAGATTTATTGACGTATTTCTCAGACAAGGCATTGTGGCTTGTCGTAATTAGCATTTTTATGTGCGCTCCTGCAAGATTTCAGCAATGGCGCGTACCCTTGTTTATGGTTTGTTGTTCTTCTGTTGACAATACAACAGCAGAGGACGTTACTGTGTTACAGTATTTGTGTAGGCTGTACAGTAAATTTTAATATCAGTGTTCGCTTTTAAAAATATGTCTTTGACCTTATAATTTATCACTAAGTAGTGCATGTAATTGAAAAGTTCAATTGTAACAAACATTTTTTGTTTCCTTTAGCTCTTATTCAAAGTTGAGAATTTCATTTAAGCTATCCTTCATAAAGTTTAAATCGGTTAAAGTCACATTCTAGAGGTTTGGTTCCGATCGTATTCTCAGATAAATGAGTCGAGTCAATGTG
Organism: Triplophysa yarkandensis; assembly: GCA_033220385.1. Classification (NCBI taxonomy): domain Eukaryota; kingdom Metazoa; phylum Chordata; class Actinopteri; order Cypriniformes; family Nemacheilidae; genus Triplophysa; species Triplophysa yarkandensis. Next base: position 20,063,867 of record CM065656.1, read on the forward strand.
GAAGCCTTGCTGACCACGTTTGAGCGTTCTGCGAGGTGTTGGCGATGTAACGCGAGCACAGATGGAGGTAAGGATGCTGGCATGTTGCTCATCGCCCACCAGCATGAAACCACGCAGAAAAGACTTAACCCTCCGTCTTCCGATTGGAACGCATTATTAATGCATCGCCCGTTAAACAGTGCTCCAATGGCGCCACCCTTCATTTCAATTGATCCGTCTTGGTTCTAACTCTCTCTTCCAGTGGAAGACTTGTGGTACTCACCTGACTTCAGAAGAATTTGCCTTTGTGGCCGAAACCTGGGAAATCTTTAAGATGAAGGACGTTGAGTGCACAATGAATCTTGAATGAAGACGGCAGTTCTTTCATGACCTCTAAACTGTAATGTTTGCATTAAGGATTATGTTAAGAGACTGTTTTGTTGAAAGTGTCAGGGGAAAACTAAAGAACCGGAGTGCATGTGCAAGTTAAACTCACCTTGAACAGAAAACTGTTCATTTAGGCTCTTTTTTGTTCAAGCCTAGGGTGACACAAACACAGTCATCTTGCGTGAAACCTAGAACTTGATTTTCCTCTGAATGGGACAAAAGAAGCTGTCAAGACACCCGTTTCCAGTAAGCAACAACTCTATTCGGCGCATTTGAACATTATAATCCATATTAACATTACACAAGAGCAACGAAATCACGAAAATTAAATGTCTACCAAATAGAAATTTCTTTAATGAATAGACACTTGGCTCCTGATTAGAAAGTTCTTGTGAAAACTGACTACAGTAAAAATGTTTGACCATGCGCTTTGGATGACTTGAATCGAGTCGTTTTTTAATTCATATATCATGATTTAAATACAGCATAGTTCAATTGCGGTAACTGTAGTGAAACCATGGTAATTTCCGTAATCTATAGAAAAAATATGCATACAATATGGCCCAACGCCCAAAGGGGTTTTAAAACACTTTATCTCCATCAACTTCTTTCCATCTCGTTGAATATCCGAAAAAAACACGACTCAAACTCATGTTTTCAACAGCTGTAGTGAAAATCCACGCAATCGTTTCCTCATCTCCCGTCGACAACAGCGAGATGGAACGTCTTCATCCCGTATCACCGAGAGACATGGCAGGAAAGAGAAAGAAAGTGGATGTTCCTCAAGATGGTGTTTGGGTAGCGAGAACAGATAAGATGAGACCATCTGTGTTCCTCCTCCTGTTTCGTCCTCCCGAGGAACGACTCCATGACGACGGCACCCGGCACGCAAGAGTGGGAAATGAATATTGAAAACATTTGGCAATCACGCGTAATTGGGGCTAAAGACAACAAGTCATAGATACTCTGCGGATTGGTCACAGACTCGCTCTCTCGCCGCGAGGCTGGCGTTCCCTAGACTGGCATTCTGCTGAACCCAGGTTGTGGGATAATCTTGTGCAACAACAGATTTGGTTTCCATTACGTGCACATTAGTCATGGTGTATTTACAGGCTAACTGCCATGTAGCCCTTGATCAGCCGGCGTTTGGTGCCAGAAAATCAGCGTGCGGAGTCCCAACTTGTTAATTTGCCCGCGTGAGCGTCGGAAATCTAAAGTGATTGGAGTTTGTGTTTACCCGCGCGCCGATGAGTACTTCCGTGGGAATAAGAAGGCGTTGTCTTAACGCAGTAATTTATTACCGGCTTATCACAGAGACGTAGTCGCACGGTTTTGAATATAGAAAGGGTATCCATTGTGCGAGCCAAAACCACCCAACCATCACTCAGAAACACGGAACGTATGTCAGAGAGGGCAAAAGTCAAACAACCCAATCTGCACCTAGTGTGAAAAAATCCCTAATCTGTTGAAAATGAGGAACAAAATTATGCATTAGGGTGTAGTAAGACAAAGCTTGTGTGAATTTACAAGTCCTTATTAAAGGCCGCCTGACACATCACACGTCCTGTTATACAAAAGAGAGGCGTTTACAAGCGTAAGGAGCTAAATGATGGATAGATTAGACCAAAGGAAAAAGAAAAGACGGCCTGTTGTAAAATCTATCCAGCTGCTTGTTGAGCTACAGTCTCGAACATGATACCTTCTTTTGGTCAACGCTTACATCAGCATCTCATAAATATTTTACAGAGAAGGCAATCCCAGAATGAACAGCAGTGAAAACGGCATACAACTGATGCCCGCTATTAAAAAGGGGGGTATTATTATGAATAGAAATGAAGGAAAAGGAGGTGCATATAGGGAATGACATTGGTCTGTTTAAACGCAACCGCTTCTTGCTTGACGCATCAAGTTGATCAACAGATTTTCCCACAGTTGTAGTATTTACTCTACACTACAGTTGTCCAAAAAACATTTGGGGGTTTTTTTGCCAGAAAAACTGGAATGTCATATTTTTGTATTTATGTTTTTTATGTATTACAGAAATACCGTGGGTTTACTACAGCTACCGTAGTTCCTCATTTTCGTTATATAAATGTATTAGGGGTCACTCGTGGTCAGTTGGACCTGTAAGCAGAAGGTTGTTGGTTTGAATCTCAGTGCCAGCAGAACATGACTATAGTGTTCTCGAGCAAGACGTCTTAGCCCCGTTTGCCCTGCAGTGAAGATTGACTACTGCACAATACCGTTAGACACTTAAGATAAAAGCATCCGCCGAATGAATAATTGTAATTGAAAAATTGTATAGCTACAAGAAGGAAGTAGCGGTACTTAAAAAAGTGTCATCATTTATTGACTCCTGTGTTGATCAGAACCTGTATCAGACTTTATTTATTCATAAGTTGAGAGATAACTTTGTGGCGTCCTTCAATCGGATTGAACTTGGTTTGATGATGTTTGGTTATCAATGAATTATCTTTTTGTGCTCTGCGGAAGAAAAACTCAAACATGTTTGAAGCGACAACAGGATTTCATCTTTGGGTAAACTGTACTTTAACAAAAAAATGATTGACAGCCAGATCTCAGCATCTCTGATTTGCTGACCCTATATTTAGAATCTGTGTCTGGCACAGAGACATGTGATTTCTCAAGACACCCTCTCCAGTGATTTCTCTCGGATAAAAGGGATACTTCATGTGTGGCGTATCGCAATAACCAGCTTTCAGCACCTTGTTCCTCAGGTGACCAGGAGCGTTGTGTGTTCCTCAGCCATCGGGCCGGTATTGAAGCTGTGAGCATCTCCGGAGGGCCATTGGGGTCATCTTCTCCCTGAGGCGGATGTCAGGATGAAGCTGTTTATATTCCACCCTGCGGACAGAAAACGCACGCGCACACACACACACACACACACACGCGCGCGCACACACACACACACACTCTCTTTTAGTTTTGTGCGTTATTGCAAGCGATAATATCGGACCATTAGCGTTTAATGGCTTGGATTTGAGCATCAAATACATCGGCATGGGGCCAGGCTCTCGGCCTCAGGAGATCTAATACGTTTGTTGTCCGAGAAGACGGCAGCGGGAGGTCAACGCTCTGGATGTGGAGGGAGAAACTCTCAAGTGAAATGTGTTTATTGCATGTGTATTTACTTTGACTTTATTGAGTTGACATATTATATAGATATGAGTGAAGTTTGCATCTGTTGTTGTGATTGGTTGTTGTCCCACAGCTGACGGCTGTAAAAAATATAAATGCTTGATTATTTATAATGAATAAACATATATTATGTTAAATATAACTAATAAAAAAGATAATTAATGTATTAATATGGTTATTATATTATATATTCCTTAATTTATTTCATAAATTTGTATTCATTTATATACTACAATATTATATAATTAAATTAAAAAATTCAATATCAACATAATTATAAATCGAAAAGTGTTCATCACGTTTAATCCCTGTTTTTAAAAACGAAAACTTACTGACGAAAAGTTAAATGTGTTAAATAAAAGTTAGCTTACGTCTTATCATACATTTACATTGTATATACACATGTACACACCCACACTTAGAAAACACGCCACATACCGCGTTACAATGTTACAATCAGCATGTCTTTAATATAGTTCTTTAGCTGTATTCGAGGATGCAAGTACATATTAAATGACACAATGAGATATTATGAGAAATAGTTCCCACATTTACAGCTCACATGTCTGTTGTACAGTTAATTCACTGAAAGGTTGACTACACCGTGAGCTATCGACTCTCAGATCCCAATCACTCACCGGTGCCTGCAATAGCTGGACAATATACGTCTGTCCTTTTAGATATACGATCCAATAACTGCTAAGTATAGGTCAACCCACTGACTGATAAAAATCAGCTTTCTCCAATTCATCGCACGACACAGCTCGGCCGGGATATTGGAATTTAAGCGGCATGCATCGGGGGTACTGTAGGGCAATAACGCTCGTCACGTGTAGAGCCGATGCTGAGCAGAACAACCGTCATCGATCGCCGGCGGATCATCATGGCAGAGGCCCGTCCGAGTTAAATTGTAAGGGAAATATTGATAAAATGTGACAGAGGCTGGAGGCCCGGCACGCCTCGATCAATAGCATCATCTTTGTACATTCCCGTGTGTTGGCTGGTTCACTCGTGTTATCAGCTCCACGTCCGTCTATCTACACACAAATACGAGGAATGTGTTCAAACGTGAAAAACATTCACCGCTTATTTTCTCTGTAATACGTTGGCATCTTATTGTGATGTCCTTGCCGTGATCATACCAGCTTTATTAACAAATTTAGTCCAGTAAAGCAAAACGATGCCATGGATTCTTTTGGGAAACGTATGGCTGTTCCTTTGAGCTTCGTTTTGGAAACCCTAGATCTGGGGAAGATGCACCGATGCACTTCATGCGAAACTTACATCTTTTAAAAACGAATGAAAATTAAAAACATGATGGAGAACGATACAGGTTTAACGCCTGTACAGTTGAGATAATGTTTGTTTTATTCCTAATGTAGATTCTTGTGTGTGATTGACAATTTAATTGTAAATTGCGACACCAAACGTGTACTTCGCATCAATGTCTTAAAAACGTTAATGAACTCAACAGCTTTTCTGTTTTATTCGTTTAAAAAGTAGTTAGTGTTAAAAAACACTTAAACAGCTGCAATTCATTTCATTTACCTCTCTATCACCATCTCTGTTTAGAGTGAACGACGTCAAACTGACATTTACAGTGACATCGTCTCCAGAACCATCATTATTACATTACGCTTTTGTTTCCGTAATCTATATCCGTGAAAATATTGATATATTTTCAATTTAAATAATTACAAATATATATTCACATTTAATTAGAAAATTCTTGTAAAGGAATTGAATGTATGTGTATGTTTTTATAAATACATAGTAATATGCACCATCCACAGACATACGTGTTTCGGCTTTTAATTTTGTCACTAATAAAGTTTTAGCTATTCTGTTATGCATTTCTTGTCATTTTATAATTGTTTTACTGCTGCATATTCAAATCGTAAATATTTTGTTATATATATATATATATATATATATATATATATATGTGTGTGTGTTTTCTTTATAAAAATAGTTATAAAAATGTAATGTTTTCATTATTGTAAAAGTGTAGAATTATTTCTTTTTATTATAGTTCAAATTACTTGAAAAAAATTGCTATTTTTAATTGATTACCTAACAGAAATGTTATAATAGTTTATCAGTAAAAAAAAGACATATTGCAAATTTAAAAAACAAGTGACACTTTTCAAATAAATGACTGGATGCAGTATCGGACAAATGATTTTCTATCCGTGGATGTTATCTGACATCAGTTACCATGGCATCCACACCCCCACAGTCATGACCCGAGCATGCAGCAACACGCAGAGGGCCCGGCGACCGCCACCCTATCTGCAAACGAGCATCGACGGGCTCCAGGTTTCAACCTGCCCCTGAGGCACGCGGATCAGCCCGCACACCAGGTGGCTTGGAAATGCGCCAGTCATCCGATGTTAAAACGGGCACCCGGGGAGACCGAGGTAGAGCGTGTCAGAAATATCTTCCCCATCAGTGCAGAAGCCACAAAGTCTCTCCGCCACCAAACACACGCCTGCGATGAAAACTCTGATAATTAGTCCCTTAATGATTTTCAGACTTGGCTTACAGGCCGGTACAAGTTAATCATAAATAAATGAGAAGATACATAGTTAAGGAATATATTACAGCTTGATGAAAGGATGCGGGGACCACGCGGTCAGGCAACACAGCTCCCCCTTCGGGTGGCTGGTGATGTGTTACATCATAACGACGGTATTAATATTCAAATGATTTGAAGATGGATTAAAGGTGAAGTCCACCCGAAAACGAAATCCTTTCGTCGTCCTCAAGTTACAACAATGAAGGGTTGAAACCCCAAGAATAGAAATGTTTTCCTGCTAAACAAACTCTCGATTTTCTATTTCTGCCACAACATAACCGTATGCCGTAATTGGCTGTAACCCGGCCAAACATCGCCGGGGCTATTTCACCCTTCAGCTGAGTGCGCACATAAAAACCGAACACCGCCGCTCGAGAATTAGATTGCATTTGTTGGGACGGACGGGGTCGGGACATTCGCAACAGTTCTGGGATCAGACACGACAGCCTTGATGCCAACTATAATCTTGGGAGGGGACCAAAGCGGCTGAATAGCAAGTGGTGCTCGTGAGCCAGCGTGGGAAACGGGCCGCGGACGGATCAGGTGGGCCAGAACGTGGATGTTGATCTGCGCTAAGCATCTGCTGGCTAAGAACTCGATACCGATACAACGCTGGCGGTAAATGGATTCATTTAAACTATAATGAGATCGCGTCCATTTTGGAAAACTGACTAATGATGTCTTTTATTACATGGGATTAAATGATATTCAGGACCCATTTTACTTCTGCGTGTGGCATATGTCAGTCAAGTTTGAACATAATTTACCCTATTTGGATTATAAACACGTAAAGAATGACTTTTAAAACTTTATAGTCATCATCTGATGATCGGGCCTTTGGAGCATAAGGGTATAAAAGCCTGGGTAATAAGCTGAAAAAGTGGTGTTATACAAGGTTTTTGTTTCAGAGCGAGCCTGTGCAGCGGGAGGCTTGATAAGCTCAGACAGGGGTGTAATTAAACTCTCACACACACACACACACACACACACACGGAGGAAAGAAGCAACTGAACGTTAAATAATCATGATAGTCATTTACAATCCAAACGCGATTGGACCAAATACTTTTTTAATGCCGCACAGTGAATCGGGCCTATTGCAATTCACGTGGCAGGTGTTCGGTCCCTCTTTAAAACAACATCATCATCACGAGATCTCGGAGGACATGTTCTTAAGAACTTTTTAAAGGGTTTGGAGGTGAAACATGCAAACCTTGATGCTGGGGTCTGTTAGGCATATAGAAAGACAGACATTTAGATACAGACAGATATCAACAAACGGATAAACGGAAAGACTGTAGATACCGTAGATAAAAAACTGCACAGATATAGAACCAATATAGAAAGAGACAGACAGAAACATAGATAGATCATTAGACAGAGAGATAGACAAAAAGGTAGACGGACAGAGATGCGTATAAACAGACATGCATGATGATATAGATGGATAGACAGGCACACAGATAAACAGACAAGCACGAAAATATATAGACAGACAAATAGACAGACTAACGGATAGACAGACACACAAAAAGATAGATATACAGAAGACAGACAAACAAATAGAGGAACACACATGAAGATAGATAGAGAGAAAGACAGAAAGACAAACAGATAGAAAGACAACCATAAAGATAGATAGACAGAAAAAGAACAGACAGACAGACACACATAAAAAAGATAAACAGAAATATGGACAAATAGATAGACAGACACAGATGAAGAAATATAGACAGACAAACGGATAGACGAATATATATAAAGTTAGATAGACGGATAAACAGACAAACAGATAGACAGACACACATCAAGAAAGATGGACAGAAAGACAGAATTACAGACACACATAAAGATGGATAGACAGACAAACAGATAGACAGACACACATAAAGATCTATAAACAGACAAACAGATAGACAGACACACATGAAGAAAGATGGACAGAAGGACAGACAGACAGACACACATAAAGATGGATAGACAGACAAACAGACAGACAGACATTCATAAAGATAGATAGACAGACTAAAAACCGACAGACAGACAGACATGAAGATAGATAAACAGAAAGACGGACAAATAGATAGACGGACGCAGATGAAGAAATACAGACAGACAAATGGATAGACGAGTATACATAAAGTTAGATAACAGATAACAAACAAACAAATAAACAGACACATGACGGACAGACAGACACACATAAAGATGGATAGACAGACAAACAGATAGACAGACAAACAAATAGAGAAATTCCCAGAAAGATTGATACACAGAAAGACAGAAAAAACAGAAAAAAGATAGACAGGCAAAACCATATACAGACACACATGGAGCTAGATAAACAGACAAACAGATAGACAGACACACATTAAGATAAATAGACGGACAAACAAATAGACAAACACCAGTAAAGATAGATAGACAGATAGATAGATAAACAGATAGAAAGACACACATAAAGATAAATAGACAGAAAGACAGACCCACATAAAGAAAGACGGATAGACCGACACATATAAACATAGGTATACAGATAGACAGACAAACATTAAGATAGATATACAGATAGACAGACAAACAGAAAGACAGACACACATAGAGATAAATTAACAGATAGACAGACACACATAAAGATAGATAGACGGATAGACAGACACACAGATAGACAGACACATATAAAGATAGATAGATTGATAGACAGACACACAGATAGACAGATACACATAAACATAGATAGACGGATAGACAGACACACAGATAGACATACACACATAAAGATATATAGACGGATAGACAGACACACATAAAGATAGATAGAGGGATAGACAGACACACATAAAGATAGATAGACGGATAGACAAACACATATAAAGATAAATAAACAGATAGACAGACAAACGGATAGACAGAGACACATGAAGATAGATAGACGGATAGACAGACACACATAAAGATAGATAGACGGTTAGACAAACACATAAAAAGATAGATAGACGGATAAACAGACACACATAAAGATAGATAGACGGATAAACAGACACACATAAAGATAGATAGACGGATAAACAGACACACATAAAGATAGATAGAGGGATAAACAGACACATAAAGATAGATATACGGATAGACAGACACACAGATAGACAGACACACATAAAGATAGATAGACGGATAGACAAACACATATAAAGATAAATAAACAGATAGACAGATAAACGGATAGACACACACACATGAAGATACATAGAAAGATAGACAGATGTGAAATGAGTTTACATCCATATAAACCCCCACAGAAGTATTTCCACAGAAGACATAACAACACAATATCGTGGAATAATGATTGTGTCGCTGAACCGATTGATTTATGTACCATGACTATCAACACAACACAGTTTAACGAAACATTCTCTGATCGCTGGCTTCGCATTCATCACTGATATCATGTTATTAAAATTCTTTATCTTGTATCTACAGTGTTCTTTATTGTGAGAGCGTGATAAGATGAACTCCACTTTCGTCATTAAACACTGCTGAATAAAACAATATAAACAGGATTTCCATTCCAGACGCAGAAATACTCCATCAGTTGTTTAGCAGTAAACCTAGATCAAAACAAGGATATTAAGAAGGATAAGAACTTGCACGGAATAAAATATTTTGCCAGATGCATGAATGTGAATTTATTGGCTAGTTAAGACGACAAAGAGATGGTTTGATAGTCATTGTGAAGAAAGTTTTTCCCCTGGAACCATTTGGGCCCTGGAGTTCATTTGTAGTTTCTTCTTTGTCGTCGATCGTGATTATGAAGGATGGCGGCGCAGTAATTATTTCGCCGGTTTAATTTCATTCACGCTGGGAGGTTCGACTCACTTCACACAAACGCATTTACAAGCGCTCGCAAAGACGCGGCGAAAGATTTTCAGAGCCAACTTTCATCAAATTGCCGCAACAAGTATTTATCGGCGCTCGGCTGGGTTCAAAGGAGACTCGCGCTAATGTTTCCCGCTCGCTTTCTCTTGCGGAAACGATACGGGACTTGTGTTTGAAAATGAAGATAAACGTGTCTTTTTCACGGAGGAACACCGACGGAGTTTATATGAGCTTTTTCACAGGACACCTGACTGTTCTGTCATCGTTTTTTATCTTAATTTCTTTTACCGTCGATTATCTGAACCCCCCGGCAGGCCGCCCCCGTCACTTAAGAACCGATGCTCTAATGCAAAACACATAAATAATACCGTACCACCCTTGATTGTTGTTGTACCATAGTAAGTAACCATGCTCTGGGCAGTTGTACGACAAATATGGGTCATCTATAGTTGAAATATGTCTGGGCAGACACTTTTTGCTCATCTGGATGGTGTATACCTTGGAATCGGATAGTGATGGTATCTGGGTGCTGAACCTATGATGGTCCTTAAGGCGACACGGAGAGATTTGAATTCGATGCCATGGGGAGCCGACGTAGTTTAATGAAGAGACGTGTGACATTGGTTCTTTTCGGTTCCTTGAGAAGCACTCTTGCCGCCGCATTCTGCATCATCTGCAGAGATCACAGATGTGTCATTTACATTTACATTTAGTCATTTAGCAGACGCTTTTATCCAAAGCGACTTACAATAGTCGAGGAGACAATGAAGCGGTAAATAGCCGATACAACATTAGGTGAACAAGTGCTACAACAATGCTACCGAGTTACACAAAGAGAGAAGTTACAAAAGTTTTTTTTTTTTATTAGTTTTTTTTTGATAGAGTGAGTAGTTAGAAAAGAAGTGAGTTAGTGAGTTAGGTGTAGCCGGAAATTCGGCGTCCTCTCTCAAGATGCTCCAGCCAGATTAGCGCTTATAGAAACTATACAAAAACTGTATTTCCCCAGCATTAAATTACCTTCTTCTTTACATTTTATTGATTAAATTAAGAAAGTAGAGTTACTTGACCTTGAACAGCAACAATCCATACGAACTTCAAATACTTGCCTTGAGCTCGATTTCACGCACAACCGTTTTTACTTTAAGAAAGAAAGTGATGAAATAAAACGAATTGCTGGTGTAATGGACATTTCTTCACTAAACCTCATCTTATATTAAAGCCTGCAGTCCACTAAACTGGTGAAGTTACATACCTCACACGACCCAGGCCGGGTTATACATGTCTGCTTTTATAAAAGACGCCGTCTTTGTTTTTCTCCGTGTTGAGGACGTAACCCGGCGGGTTTTCTTGCAGGAAAAAGCCTCGAGCACACATTCGTCCGGGTGAATCTGGAACATCAAAAAGAGAAAACACATCTGCATCTCAGAGAATCAAAGTTACATTTATTATATATACATCTGATGCAGGAAGATTGGCAAGATGGACATCTCTGTGCCAGGTCACATAAACATCTAGAAGATGTCTGTAAGACGTTTATGATATAAAACGGAATTAAAACAGATCATTCTAAGACGTTTGGCAGATGATTTGACACCGCAGATATTTTTCAGATCAGGGTTTGATATGATAGGGCATCTTTAATGTCTGATGGCCCAGACGAGATGTTTCCGCCAATTATGAAATGAGATTTTTCATAATTATTTTTCCTGTGGTGAAATGTTTTATACTGTTAATTAATATAAAATTTTACTTAACGCACAAAGACATTTTGTGTATGTGTGAATTACAATATAAACAAAAAGAGTGTGAAATAATAATGACAAGACATCTGGTGAAACTTTTTGGCACAGATGTTGGATTTAGACGCTATTTCAGCATTTGCACGTGGGATTTAGTAATTGCATTTTTAATTCATTAAGCACATATTTACATGCTTCCAGTGCTAATTTATGTGAAAGAAGCAAATCTGACATTTTTTGTTATATGATCAAATTAATTTAGGTTGGGAAACCTCAAATAAAGTAAAAATGAGGATACAGCAAATAACCTCAAGAAAAGATCATGTTTTACGAATTAGGAATGTAAAGGAATATATTAGGAAATTCGGATAGTATATCATACAAATCCTGCCAGTGTTAGGAAATTATTTGGAAATTGGTAAAGCATGATTAGTACGAATCGCACCCTTATAAGGTAAATATTGGGTAATTTGTCAATCGGTAAATCACGGATCGTAAAAACCATAGCATTATTAAGAAAAATATTCAGAAATAAATAAGTATCATGAATCGTGTAATATACGGTTTTGAAATCATACACCGTACCAATATCGGAAAAATACTAGAATATTCATATAGCATGAATAGTTAAAATCATAATATTATTCTAAAAATCTCGTGAAATGTATATAGCGTTAATCATAAAAATCAATACCATTATCTGAAAATATTACGAATAAGGGAAAAACTGCTGATGCTACAATAAACATATTTACGTGAAACTGTACGAATAAGCCACCACTTAAAATCGATATAGCCTAAAGTCTTGACTTTTTTAATCTGATATAAGCAGCCAAACTCTTCTTTAATATTTCTTTTACGGTAAGGCAACAGTCAGAGTGATTAGAAAGCTACGAACGCTGGCTGTAAGTAGATGAAAGCGTTCTGCGGTGGAGGTAGAGGAGCTGAGGAAGACTTCAGTCGACGCTCTAATGACTTCAGCCGTTATTGGAGGAGAGACACAAATGGATTTCGCCTCATTAGTCAGAGACTAGTTTGTTTTTCTAATGAGGGTTTTTCTCTCCGTTTCCCCCGAGGTGTTTCGGGCAACGCTGAGACAGGCCGGGGCTACCTGCCGGAACACCGCCACATGGAAATTACCCGGTGGAGAGAGATTCGGAATATTGTAAACGAAAATCGTGTTTGCCCGAAATATGCCAACGTGCCCTTAAAACAAGACGAAGACGGAGTTGCATCCTGCTCAACAGTTCGTGACACTTCCTCCCATCAGTATGGTCGTCCCTTCCTCTCATCTCCAAGCGCTTTCAGATGAAATGAGGGCGGCTCTTTCACTTCCTCTCTAATATCCATTTTGATTCCTCTCTCTCCTTTGATTCAGTCATCAGACGCTCGGCTCGCCCTCATCTGTCTCCTCGCGGCAAAGCACTCCACATGTTTGTTTACCCGCATCCTTGTTTGTTTGTTTGATGGCAGATGTCGGCAAGATGACTTCCGAACCCTCGAGTTTTGTCGCACCTCGTCATTTCGGCGGCACGTCGGAAGGCCCAGATTGGCAAGCTTTGACAAACGAGAACATGACATTGTTACGAAGCGTGATGTCAATTAAACAATGAAGCTGTTGTTGGCATTTATATATATACACACATCATGCATTTTTGGAAAATGGAATTTTAATTAAATACAAACCATACATTTAAATTATCCTAAAATTCAAAGCATTTCAATATATATATATATATATTTTTTTTTTTTTTTTTTTTTTTACACCATTTCCCAGGAATAATTTTCCTGATAATAACACACCTGCCCCCCAAAATCTTATCCGAGTGTTAAACTTTTTGCGTAATTCCAGATTTTTAATCATTACTGTAGTATGATTCATCTTAAAACAGAGGGAGCACAAAATATATCAGGGGGAGTGTGAATCACCCATGCAAGCTAAACTTTTAACATCATTTAAATGTGATTCCGGGATTGTTTTCCAGATGGGAAATGTAACCAAAATGAAATAAAAAAATCTGCAATTGTGCCAACTGAAAGATGTTGACGTTACCAGTCCCAATATTTTACGCCGACATTTCTGTAAATCCTTCTGATGTTTTTGAACGACACCGAAGTCGCTTTGCTTGGTGCCGACTTGACAAATACCTCAATAGATTGAAATACATTACGTTCATTGGAACCTCCGTCTCCATCGCCCTTTTATTAATAAATAATGCCCGCGAAGACAAAAGGGCCACGACAGGCGACCCCACACAGATGAGCGCGCCTATATGGAATGACACGTCCACTTCATCTTACTGCCATTTACACTCAGGGACCAGAAAGAAAGAGAGCGGAGGTCACAGATTGACCTCACAGATATGCTCTCTCGCTCATTTCCGAAGCGGACAAACTTTAGCTGAGGACATGCTGAGACTCGGTATTCACTACAACTCAACTACAACATCAACGCTGACGGAAAACAGAAGAAAATAAGGAGGTCTTCTCTACGGCGAGCCGATTTGATTCATTTGATTTATCGCTTGGGTTTGGGTTGGATCAGTCCATTATCTATGAACTCGTGAACAGACTGCAAGGCCGTAAACCTCCGTCGGAAGCTGTTCGAGAAGAGAAGATGAGATTATACAGAAGAAAGAGCGACAGAATTGTGTCAGCGGCTGGTGTATATGGCTTCACACCGCACAACATGTATTATGTATTTTCAGACAAATGGGATTTTTATGTTTCTGAAACTGTAGTGACGCTGTATATACAAACCGCTCTGTGAATCTCTTACAAACTTACAAACTCATGTATCTAAAACACACATATGTTGTGTAAAGGTTATTTTAAGGTGACGGTGACATCTGATTGGATCGTTTTCTTTCTAACTCTAAAACAATATTTATCATGTTACTACGGAATCTAAATGAGATTGAATGTCTTCAAATCCGTTGTCTTTTCCGATTGTATACACAGAAATCACGTCCGGGAGCTCACGCCACGCACGGCATGATCTGGTTCTTCTCCAGAGGTCAAAGATGACAAGACAGACCGCCACGAGAAACCGGACTGTTGTTGGCCGTTGGCTGACAGAGCCGTGCGGGGATGAAATTGAAGATGTGATGTGGGCCGATCTCTCCGGCGCGGTGCGGTTCACAATCTTCGGTGACCCGCGGATCAGGCCTATGGCTAACAGCGGGGGGCGTGTGTGCGCGCAAGGCTACACCATCTCTCTCGTTGAGCTAATGGTGGCAGGACTCATGCCGAACGCACTCGGGCCCCCAGACGAGAGAAGAGGAGCCTGCTGAGATAAAAAGAGCAGGAGAGGAGAGACCCTTGCTGTTTGAAACAAGAGGGGAAAGGAGGTGAGGCAGTGCATGCTGGGAAAACCTGTTTGTATTTTCCTCTTCAGGATTGGAAGACAGAAATGGTCTTGAGTATTTCATCAGCTATACCGTAGCTCTGGGTTGATGTAAACTGTAACACAAAAATGCTTAATTTTTGGAGATATACAAAGTAAAATAAAGAGAATGAAAGGTAAGATAAATACAGTACTTTGACTTTGAAACTGGAAAAAAAGGGGGTAAAATATAAAAACTGGATTTTGAAGAGGTGTGAGTTATAAACAACACTGTATAAACCATCACTATACTGGTTGTATAGTGATCTCCTCAAAGATGACCATCTACTTTACCTTACATGTTGCTTCTGTAAAACACAAACAGCAATTGCATTTTCTGTTGTCGAAGTTTTCATTCATCAATTGTAAAGAATTTAATTTATAATTAAATCTAAAATTGTGTTTCAGTTATTGAAAAAAAGTTTTATTATGAAAAGGGAGCTGCAATAAGAAAATCTTTTCTTGAACTCTTTATTGAGAAATAATTTTAGAGGCTTTGTAAATCAACAATTGAAGGCATAGCTATTTACAATTGCAAGACACATGACAGGGTGATCCAATCCCATAAAAATTTTATAAAGGGGTTACACCTGCTGATGTGTTCAAGACATCAAGACCCAGAACAGGGTCCATATGATAAGCATATAAACACACAATTACTATACTTGAACAAAATTTCAATAAAAGCAAATATTAATTAAATAAAAAAATCTCTATTTTCTTAAAGTAAACAACACACTCTCACAGGGAATTTGTGATATTGTCACAAACTGTAATCTATTATATCTATTATATGTGTGTGCTCTTGTCTATCTATCTAGTGTGAGTGCGCGTGTGTGTGTGTGTGTGTGTGTGTGTGTGTGTGTGTGTGTGTGTGTGTGTGTGTGTGTGTGTGTGTGTGTGTGTGTGTGTGTGTGTGTGTGTGTGTTTGTTTGTTTGTTTGTTTGTGTTTGTGTTTGTGTTTGTGCGTGCGTGCGTGCGTGCGTGCGTGTGTGTGTGTGTGTATTACATTCACACAGGGTTTTGAAAGCAGGGTTGAGTGACATGAATAAAAGGGAAATTTTTGTCCTGAAATGCGCATGAATATATTTCAAATTTCCTGTCAATGTCAAGAACTGCCGTGAGGCTAAGTTAAATAAGTACAGTAATAACGTTTTGCTCTTGTATTAACACACGGCTATATCAACTTATATAACAGAAGCAGTTGCCAAATTCATGTAATTGGAAATGGGCTAAGAAAATTTTGCTAGGGTTCACTCGTTCTTAAGAGAGTTCAGAGTTTTGTTTTTTCGTTGGGATCTGGCAACCTCTTCTGGTTTTGGACACATCCCCAACAGATCATGACAGAAGGGCTGCTCAAAATCAACTCTCTGCAAATGAATGTTACGTTACAATTACAATTTTATCGTAAGACGGTAATATAATAAACTGACACTTTCACTGCATTTTAATTGAGAAATGTTTTAATAAATAAAAGTTCCATTATATGGACAGTTTATTTAACTTTAATTAATTATACAAACTAAAGGACAAACATACACAGACTTTATGATATACATACCTCCTGTTTGTTGTGACCAACAGTAGATAACCAGAAGACAAATATGATTAGGATAATCATCATCATCATCATCACAGACAGACGGACAAAGTATATTGAGGCAGGTTCTACAAACATATAAACACATCTTTAATGTGCATTTCTCACTTGCATAGTTCCCATTTGGTCCTTCTTATTTGACTTATTTACCTTATCTAATAATTTCATTAATTTTAAGCACTTAACACCCTATCAGTGTTCAGCCCTTGTTAATGTAAATTAGAAATAACAATGCTCTGTAAACTCACTGCCATTGCTCTTGATCTCATCCTCACTCAGCATCTTCTGAATCGTATCCTTCACACTTGTGTGCTCAACCACACAAACAAACTGTTCCTTCGACCAGTCTTCTTGGCTTACATGGAGCTCACTTGTTTTCTGGAAGGTTCCATCTACATTTGGTAAAGTCGCTGATAACATCACATCCTCATAATAATCCTGTTCGTTTTTCATCCAGGTAATCTTTACTCCTGATGGGTAGAAACCAGTGGCATGGCATGCCACAACTGAGGATGGGTTTTTCTGTAACAGAGACACTTCAGGAGCTAAACAATGACAAAGAGAAAATTTCAATTATATACTTCTAAAATTCTAAAGTTAAACTCATATACTGTATTATTAAAATCACAGATATGAAAAGTTTGTACTTATAATGGTGGATTTCTTAAAAAAAGGTACCTGTAATCTTTAAAGCATCTTGCCTTAAGTTTAAAAAGTATTTTAACCAGTAAACACAGTCATATTTGTAGTATTCTTGCAGAAACTCAATCTGCGCTTGGTCTATATTCCACTTATGCATGGTAAGAACCCCCTGTGGTAACGCTGTAATGTATCTGATGTTGTGTAGGTCTAGTGTGATGAAATCTTCTCCATCGTAACCGTACGCATCAAACCCATCGGATTCTTCCGTAACGCTATCCCAACTGCAGCCGTACATCCTCTGGTAAGTGTGAATACCTGAAACAATATAAATAAAATAAAATGATTCCTTATATACATATATATATATATATATATATATATATATATATATATATATATATATATATATATATACACACATTTAAGTGATTATACTCAAATTGACAATAAACATGTTTTTATTAACTTACCCTTAGATTGATTAAAGCGTGACATTAGCTCAACAATATTCATTTTGTAGATTTGCTCAACCATTTTCCTGATGAAAGTGTCTGTTTCCCACATGTCGGTAGATACATACTCTTCTAACCATGTTTGCTTGGGAATAAGCTTCTGCGTGTCACTGTCATAATAATCTAACTGCTGCCCATCGAGTGTAGACACGGTGAAAAACTCTGGGATTCCTTCAATACCTGTAACTCCAGTGTATGAAGTGATGAAAGTGTGTAAGTCTGAAAAAAGAAAAAGTAATTTGACCACCTGGACAAACGTTGACGATTAACCACACAATGGTTTCTTGCAAATTGATAGAACATAAAAAAATGTATGTTAAAAGAATAATAAGTAAACAACCTCCCTTTAGCAGAGATTAAATAACTGAAAACATTATGTTGTAAAATTGCACTTACGTGTGGATACAAAAGGTGTGTAAATCAACAAAATAACGAGCTTCATTGTGGACAAAAAAAGAACATGTGTTTGACTGAAAATTATTGCTTTAAACAATCTTTAATACACCTGAAAAGAGAGTAGAAAAACTACTAGCACCTGAAAGGTGCAAGCTTCCGTGTGTTCTAGAACCGTCACAGGCTGTTGGTCCGGAAGAAGAGACCAAACATGTTCTACCGGTTTTCTTGTTTTCTCTCCAGGAAGACTACGCTTCGAAAACTTAACATGAACGATTTCAGTTAAAACACATTATGATTCTGTCGTAATGCTTCTCATCATTTTACTGATGAACATAAAGTTTGTACACACAGGTAAGAGCTTGTCATAATGCAAACCAAATTCAGGTTGCATTCCTTTTTGTTTATTACTTGGGTCGTACTATTGTTAAGATGTGGAAATATTAAATCATGTGTTAAACAAAGAATTGATCAATTTAAAGATCAGCATAAAGGCTGTAAAACTTTAAAAAGTTTGTTTAAATTGCTTTATATGTCAATAAATATATGTATTGTTAAACAAAACTTTCATTTAAAAAAGTAATAAAAAAATAGAATATACAAATAATTGTGTTTAAATATCATGATAGTATTGTGAAGCCAAGGGATACTATTGAATCCAAACCCTGATACTTTGTTTAAAATTTTTCAGAGTTACACACTTTCATCACTTCATACACTGGAGTTACAGGTATTAAAGGAATCCCAGAGTTTTTCGCTGTGTCTACGCTGAATAGTCAGCAGTTAGACTATTATGACAGTGATACGCAGAAGCTTATTCCCAAACAGAAATGGTTACAAGAGTATGTATCCTCAGACATGTGGAAAAAAGACATAAAAGCCAGACAAACTGAGCAGAACAAATTCAAGATTATTACTGATGACCTAGGGGCACTGGGTGGTGAGTTACATTTATTCATTTGGCACACCATAAATCTAATCTGTAAAAGGAATCTCATGTACAATATAAGACATAATAAAATTTAAGTTTTTTTACTTTGTAGATATTCACACTATTCAGAGGATGTACGGCTGTAGTTTAGATAGTGAGACAAGACAATCAGATTGGTTTGATATATATGGTTATGATGGAGAAGATGTTACTCCCCTGGACATGAATTCAAAACAAAAAAATGCATCTATACTACAAGCTCGGAAGCAGCGGAATGATGAAATGAAGAAATATGTACTCCTACAGGACTGTTTGTATTTGATGAAGCAGTTTCTGCTTTTAGCTAGCAGGGCATTTAATAAAACAGGTATGTAATCAAAACATAAAATTTATATTATCATAAAACTAAAGAAAGTAATTACTACTTTATATTATCCGACTGAGTAAAGAGGGCTATCATTTATAAGAAAGTTTTCCCACAGACCTTTTTCCAGATTGCATTTGCACCGGCAAATGGAAGGATTAGTAATGTAAACCGGGCCATGCCATTTATGCGCACCTACGATACAATGATAAACATCGAAACAACAGAAGTTTGGGCAATCAGTGTTTGCTTAAATTGTGAATCATTCCTATGCTGCTGGTTAAGACCCTGCCTAAAATAGGAACTAATATATTCCTCCGAATAGGTTCTCCAGAACTAAAATTAGTTCTTTAGGTTCTTTTTGGTTTTTGCGCTCCATACAGACTAAAATGCCGGTACTTCCGGTAAACTATGTATTCCTATGTTTAGAGTTTTTTTTAAAGAATCACCCCTTTATATAATTCTAAAATCTACACAAAAAAAAAACTTTTGCCTCTGAGCACAAATAATATGTTGTTGTTTTTTTATTTATGATGGGAAAATTAATCAAATTGTTTATTGTGCACCTTGGTAGTCTGGACCAAAACTGGGAAATTTTTTTTATTAAGATATTATTCTTTAATCAAAATTCATGGTTCTTTATGGAAGCTAAAGTGGTTCTTTTATAACATGGCTACAAAGTACTTTTATTTTATATTTTTTCTTCCCCTTTATCTACTTTTAGCTCTACCTGAGATGACCCTGTTACAAAAGATTCCAAGCAGTCCTGTGGTGTGCCACACCACAGGGTTTTATTCGAAAAATGCAACAATTTCTTGGATGAAGGATGGACAACATTTAAACAACACACAGCGGGTGGGGAAATGTTTACCAAATGGAGATGGGACCTTTCAGATAAACACAACCTTATTCGTGATCCCAGCGGAATGGATGAAGGAGCAGTACATTTGTGTCATGGAGCATAACAGCTGGAATAAGAAGATCCAGAAGATTCTGTCTGTGGATGAGATTAAGAATAACAACAAAAAGCGTAATATAACCACAGTACTTCTATATTTCCGGTCAGTTTAGGGTTGCTACATATTAAAGATGATAAATTTGTTTTGATTTTAACAGGATTCAATGGTACTCAAAAATAATACGTGCAGCCCTAGATTATTTTGAAATCAATTTGGTAGTAGCACAGGAGAGCTTTTGTGACGCCAGAGTCGGCAGAAAAAAATCACGGATTGTATATATCGAATTGTTATGGCTAAATTAAGTTCCCTTTCTGTCTGTCTCTCGACGTTGTGTTGAAGATGACAGTATGGGGTTTCGCTCTTGAGAACCAATCGACTCTGACTTTATTTTAAAAGGCCAATAAAATTTGGCGAATGAAATTTGCATTCATCACCTTTTGTTCTTCGGAACCTGAAGATGACGACTAGTCTGAAGCAAGAATCGATTTCTGACGATCATCTTCCTGCTGTTGTTAAGACGCGTTTGCAGCGAATTGTCCCTCTTCAGCGGCTCCCCTGTGGGTTTCAGCAGAAGCCAAAGAGCGTCTATATTTCTCTAAAAGAGCACATTTCTAAGCCTTTGTTGCCCCTTCATGGCGCATCGCTGCTCCCTAGGTTGCGGCGGACTCATCCCAGACAGGGACACCTGTCTAACGTGTTTGGGTCTCCAGCATGCTGAGGAGGCGTTCGTGGGACCGACCTGCCCGCACTGCCTCGGAAAAGCGAGCCATCACTTCGCCAGCTCCCTTTGGTTCGCTGGCTACAGCTACGGCACAATCAGCAGCCTCGTTGAGCGGCGTTGGTGATTACGAGGGTTCTATGGACGTCACCCCGTCAGCCTCCGGCTCGCGGAACGTTCATACCTCGGCACGCTCGTCTACCCTGTCGGCGAAAGGCGGCACGCCTGCTAGCCTCGGACCCGGATGACATCCCGGAGCGTCTGCCTCTGGCGGTTAAGTCTCAGAATGATCAGTCTCAGGTCCGTCGCAGTGCACAGCTCCTGCAGAACTGCGGGGTCGGAACTTCCCTTGTCCAGCTTCTGAGTGCCTTGGCCTGGTGGACCTGCAGGATGGCCATGGCATGGAGCGAGGAAGCAGCTTGTCCAGCAACAGTGTAAGCCTTCGACCCGATGTTGGAGGAGATCTTACACGCCTTGGAGGGGAGCCTTGTTCGACCTCTCCAGGTGGATGCGGCCTGAGGGCACAGATGCACCGCAACAGAATGCTCCACCTGGGGTATGTCAACGTAGCCCCTAACTGCTCCCTCATCAAGGGAAGTGAGGGCGGAAGAGCCCCCGAGAGAGGTGGAGGGCTGCTCCCCATTCTGGATTTGCGTTCACTTAACCGGTGTCTTCACAGATTTCCGTTCAGAATACTAACACAGAAGCGCATCCTCGAGTTTATCAGATACGAGTATTGGTTCAGTGCGCTCATTTGCCTCTCTGCTTCCCCCTTCGGGTGAGTATAGGCACCCTATCCATCACTCAGTAACGCCATGGTAACAGGCCGGGCATGGCAGCCCTGTTTACCAAGCTGAACATCGGAGTAGTTTTCCCTCTTCAGGTGAACCCCATTCTTCAGCTAGTGCTCCGTACGTGTTGGCTCCCCCTTCAGGGGTGGCCCCGTATGATGTATTTCCTACCAAGTGAATTTGTGACCTTCTCTCACATGGTGCTCCCCACATGGGTAGCAATGCACACTCATTTTCCATGAATTTCTTCCCTTGTCAGGTGAGGCCATTTGGTACATCTCCACATATCAACCTCCCTACGGTAGGATGTGGCCTCAGTAACGCACTCCCTCCTTCAAGGGGCCGTGTTTCCCAGTGCAGTTCACGGTTGGGCGGCTATCTCGCTACAGAGATAGGAAGACTGTTGCCCTCGGAGACCGGTGATAAGTTACCTCTCACCTTTATTCAAAGCTCTGGGACGTCTTACCATTTCCCCATTGGAAGGTTAAGCTCTCGCTTAGAAGCGTTTACCTCTGCCTGGGCCTTTCAAGGTCTCTCCGCTGGAGATCGTGACACGGCACAGTACCCATATGTCCGGGGCGGGGCACGGCATGCAAATTTCATTCGCCAAATTTCAGTGGCCATTTAAAATAAAGTCAGAGTTGATTGGTTCCCTAGAGCGAACCCCCATACTGTCATCTTCAACACAACGTCTCGTTCCCTCCATCAGGGAACCGGGGTCACAGTAGTAACCTATAAGTTCTCAGCAATGTGAAAGTCATTTTTTTTATCACTAAGAAAGCACTATTTTTGGCAGCCCAAAATCTTCCTTTTACCATTCAGTGTTATACGAATGGAAATTAATCTACCAACCCTGACTCTTAAATAAGGCAGCCTATTGCTCAAAAACATATGTTGAAATACAGTCGCTGAGCTTCACTATACTCAGCCAAAAGAGGATTCATGCATTTTGCATGTTTATCAAAAATTTTAAAGGCATCAAAATATTACAACAATAAAACTGAATATTTTTATATATATATTGTATAATATATTTGTTGAATTTCAACATGTTTATACTAACATTATGTTTGTATTTGTCTTGTAGAATATGCAATCATTTTGGCGATAGTCTCTTTTCCCTTTTTTGTCATTATTTGTGCTACTCTTTACTTGGCATTGGGCAGATTCCAATTGCATTCAAGATTGCCATTAAAGAAATGCTTGAATAAGGCACATGATAAGGTACGGTTTGCTTGTGTGTGTGTGTATAAGTGTTCTTCTGCGTAAGTGTGTGTTTGCTAGAGTCTGTCTGTTTGTGTCTGTCTGTGTGTGTGTGTGTGTCTGTCTGTCTGTCTGTCTGTCTGTCTGTCTGTCTGTCTGTCTGTCTGTCTGTCTGTCTGTCTGTCTGTCTGTGTGTGTGTGTGTGTGTGTGTGTGTGTGTGTGTGTGTGTGTGTGTGTGTGTGTGTGTGTGTGTGTGTGTGTGTGTGTGTGTGTGTGTGTGTGTGTGTGTGTGTGTGTGTGTGTGTGTGTGTGTGTCTGGTTGTTGCTTTGTGGATTTTTAGTAAAATATGTACTACCGTTTATAATTTTAATCCATGTTTTACGTTATGAAGAAATTCTGAATAGGTATTATTATTTTTATCATTTCTTATATAAAAACCTTTATAATTGAACACTAATTCTGAAACAAATTTAATGTTTTTATTTTTCCCTTTCAGAGATCAGACTGTGAATCTGAATGTGTATTAAACCTAAACAATAGCTGAAAAAGTACGGACTTCTTGGAATGAAGAAAACCCACAGACAGCAAACCCTAAGGAATTCAACACACTTCCTAAACAATGTCCAAGCACTCCAACATACCTACAAAGAGAGGACATATGTTTACTGATAGCTAAATGTCATACCGTGGCAATGTATTGAATCAAGAGATGAAAAGTTTTGTGCAAATTGAAGAAAACTTCATGGAAAACACCTCAAGATCCTGGTTCAATTGTTATGGAATAATGAAATTTATATAATTGGTGTTCTCTAAGGGGAACCAGTTTTAAGGTAAAAATTACCCAAAATCACTTTAAATTAAGGGAAAAGATTACTCTCTTTATGGTGGAACACAACAATGTGAGCTGTTTTGCAGAAGTATAGAACTGTCCAGAAAAAAATGTATTGACATATGGGGCAATAACTTACATTTTCTGTTCCAAAGATGTATTACGAGTAAATAATGAAAAACATATTTTAACTTGAAATACTGTAAATTTACTTTTTAAGCAAAATCATCAGTAAGAAACATTGATAAAAATAAATGGTAACACAAAAAAGTGATGGAGAAGAGAGACAATGTATTTATCATCAAATAATATTAAACATATTTACTTTAACTCGCCTATAAACATATTCCCAGGCGTTAGCATAACTTCCTACTTGCTTTACTATATATGGCTGATTTAAAAAAAATGTAATCCCTTAAATCTCCTAACAGGTTTGGTCTTGCTTTGTGTAACTTTTGTGTAAATGATTTTTTGTGTAAATGATCTTTTGTGTAAATGATCTCCTGTCTGTTTAAAATTGATTTGGCAAAAGGAGCAATAAAACAAATAAATTTTACTTCTGCGTGGGTTGATGTTTTGTGTGGTCGCTCCTTTCTGAAGTTCCCTTATAAGGGTATTTGGAATGCCCAGAAAAAAAGACATCAAGCGGTGTTTTAGGAAGTGGTATCAATAGTTTGTTTTTATGTAGTGTCATGCGTATCTTCATTATTGGTCAAATGTAGGAAGGTTCTTCTAAATGGTTTGTGGTTGTTTGGTTGTGGAAGTGTTTCAGAAAGTGAAGAACGTGGCAGACAAAAATAGTTTCACTTTTGTTTTGACTCAGATGGTCTGAGCTCTTTGTGGTTTTTCTTGTCCTTATTAAGATAAACTCTCGCTCTGGAGTTAGTGACGACAAAAGCAAATATCGTCCTGTCTGTCTGTCTGTCGTTGGGAATTATCTTGACTTCACAACACAGCTAAACATGAGGAATTTTGGGACAAACACATGAGGATTTGATCACAATGCTGCTCGTTATTTTGCTACTTTACACTCCTTTTGTGTACACAGGTAAAATACTTTTATTTAAGATATTACAAGTACGTCTTTAAGATGTCTGCTAAAGATCTGGAGATCTATAAAATCATCTTCTAGACATCTATTCAGGGTGGGATTTGCCCGGGGGGATGTGGGGTATTTTCCTCTTTCTGGTCTAAATATCCCTTCAACTGCTTGATTATTTTTATCCTTGTTGGTGACATATCGAATCTCTAGCTCCCATAGTCATTGCTTATTCAAAAATAGATTATATAACATGCCTAAAAATTATTATTTCTCTTAATATTAAAAAAATATATCAAAAACAAAACAGTACTTTCACTTTTAATGTTCCTGCTCCGCGTCTCGAACAATAGCACAGTCCAATTCCAGTGGCCTTCCCATGCCTTCGCTGGGAATTTCATTTCATTTAATTCATATGTATTATCCCCTAAAATATACCTACCAATAAAGTTAGTTTAAAACTGCAATTCCAGCTAATATTTCAATAATTTGTACCTAAATTCAGTAGTTTACAAATTTTTTTAAAACAGAAGTTCCAAAGTTCCAAAAGTTAAAATTCGATCGAAACTGCAAAACATACCAAATGTCTGTGATCCTTGTATCCTTGTGCGAAGGGGGGAATTGGATTGGTTTGAATATCTAAAATCTCCATTGTTGTTGTTTGCACATCAGTGTATTATTATTATATCATATCATGAAACAATACTTTTAAATATTTGCAATCACACTAAACCGAGCAGATCTACTTTAATAAGCTTTAATAAAGGGTGAGTTAATACAGAGCACCGGTATTTACTCTTCTTTCATGCCTAAATGAACAAAAATACTTGAAGTTTAGCAAAAAGTACTTCTGGTCTACCTTAACAAGTTAAATAGAGTTTAACGCAAACAGTAGATCTGCAAAGAGCACCATCTATTTAAGATCCGGACTCATAAACCTACTGTAGTGACTCCTATCACTAATGTTCATGAAATAACAAAAGAAAAATAGAAAAGAAAGAAAATAGTATGCATCCAGGCCTTGACCTGAATCAGCTAATAAATGCCATAAGCTTATTTTTTCTTTAAATATTACAAAATGAAGTGTTGAAAAGTTAACTGACACCAAATGAACGACAGTCATCAATATTTGATGTATTTTTCAGAGGTACACACTTTCATCACTTCATACACTGGAGTTACAGGTATTGAAGGAATCCCAGAGTTTTTCGCTGTGTCTACGCTGGATGGGCATCAGATGAATTATTATGAAAGTGACACGCAGAAGCTTATTCCCAAGCAGAAGTGGTTACAAGAATCTGTATCTACAAATAGATGGATTGAAGACACTATGATCAGAAGAAATGCACAGGAAAACTTTAAATCCAGTATGAAGAAGCTTCCGGCACGCTTGAATCAATCAGATGGTAAGAATAAAGGCTTAAAACATCCCATACATTTACATTTACATTTAGGCATTTAGCAGACGCTTTTATTCAAAGCGACTTACAATAGTCGAGGAGACAATGAAGCGGTAAATAGCCGATACAACAATAGGTGAACAAGAGTGATGTCCTTTTAGTAGAATTTATACAGAAGAGGAATTATTGTTTTTTATTCTAACTTTGTTTCAGGTATTCACACGTACCAGAGGATGTACGGCTGCAGTTGGGATAGCGTTACGGAAGAATCCGATGGGTTTGATGCGTACGGTTACGATGGAGAAGATTTCATCACGCTAGACCTACACAACATCAGATACATTACAGCGTTACCACAAGCTATTCCCATTGCAGAGAATTGGACAAAGAATCTGCAGGATGAATTCATACCAACTTACTTAAAATACGAATGTCCATTTTTGCTTAAGTTCTTTTTGCTTTTGGCCAAAGATACTTTAACCAGAACAGGTAATAAATCAAAGTATTCTATACACATAGGCTTACCATGAAACACATCAAATTGAATGATTTTGATCTTGTTCAGCTCGACCTGAAGTGTCCCTGCTGCAGAAGAACCCTTGGGCTCCGGTTGTTTGCCAGGCCACAGGTTTCTTGCCCCAAAATGCCACCATTATGTGGAGGAAGAATAAAGTGGCATTAAACAACACACGGTTTGTGAACTTGGGCATATGTCTACCAAACGAAGACGGAACCTTTCAGATAAGCACAGTGCTCCATGTGACTGCAGATGAATGGAAAAAGGATGAGTATGATTGTGTGGTGGAGCACAAGAGCTGGACGGAGAAGATCCAGAAGAACCTGACTGAGGATGAGATAAAAACAAATGGTTCATAGCACAAAAGTAAGTTACTGTATGTGTTTAATGCACTCCATTTAAAATTTGTATACATCAGGCGGTAGAATATGCTTCATTTTGCAGTGAAACCTGATAGAGAGAATGTATATTCCAGAGCGGATTTTAGAACAAGACATTATGCTTCTCCTCACATATTAACGGGTCCAAAAACGTCACGAATGGACCGTATTTCTCACTTATATAAAGTCAGTTTGCTCAGTTAGTAATGTTTTTTAGGATCTGTAGCACCCATTAAGTGAAGGTTTTCAAACCGATCAATTAACTTATAGAGTTGTACTGAGAAATATTAAAGATATTTAGATGAAAGTTAGTAGCTAACTTGTTTAAACACTCCTAAACAAAATCTTAAGACATAGGGAACTAGTGGTATAATGTAAGTGTAAAGAATTACAAGTATTTGCATTTCGTTTCAACAGATGGAACTGATTTCCAGGAGGCTGGTGGGAACCTTGCTCCATGTGGTGAAGATGGCTTCCTGAAGGGCTCTCACAATATGGAACTGACGTCACGATTTGTAAACTTCTCTTGCCATTTATATCCAAAGTTCCTAATAAGGTTTAAATAAGGGGAACATGTCAGATAGTCCAAAAAAGCGAATTATTTCCGACCTTTGGTAGTGTTTCGTCATGTGGACGTTGTAAATTGGAGCGCGGTCCGGTTGAAATAGTCGATTACTACGGCACAAAGGGATCCCGACGCAACACGTTCGCATAACCAGCAGTCTTTCGACACACTACACGACCTGAAGCTCAATTTTCCCAATGAAGGAAAAATCTCCCGGATCATGATGGAACCTTCTCCACTGCGATGTGTAGAAAACATCTTCTGTGGGTTCTCCTTGTCATGCCATAAAGAATAAGATCTTCCAGAAAATAAATCTTCAATCTTTTATTGTTCCTTGTTTGGTTTTCCCTCTAAAGTTCTAAACATGCCAGTTTGGTGTGAGAGACGATGTGGACTTTATAGACAATTTTTATTAAAGTCCTTGTCTCAGAGATGTCTTCCCATGGTTATAAGATTGCTCATGGTTTTAAACTTTTTAAAAATGTGAATTGCGGCTTTAAATGTACTAACTTGTGAATGTGTTATCACTGTCACTGTCACGTTAATTTTATTTTACATTAATACTCGTGTTTGAACTGACTGTTCAATATCGACACTTAGTCACTTTATTTAGCTACAATCACCCATAACTAGTCTTCTTATACCTACTGTTCAGCATTAATGTACATACTTTAAACAAAAATGTATAATAATATAGTGTTTATCAGGAAAGGGGGGTTCAAAAATGTACACCATAGAGAAAGGTTTTACTTTTAATTCATTGTACAAATATTTTTGCAAGGGTTTGCATGGTTACAGTATGAGGCTTGATCGATTAATTATTCTTGATTATTTTGCTGTAAATTGGCCACACAAACACGCGCACACACAAACACACACACACACACACACACACACACACACACACACACACACACACGATACATGACAAAATCATGTTTACACAATTTTAACATAGAACATAACGATACATCACATAATGAATCCCAGCATGCCAAACGTACACGTCATTTTAACGAAATGCAGTGTATAATGTACATCTATTTTAGAGAGGTGTTTATTGTTAGAATGAGTTGTGTTTGTTCACTTTTTCACCCCAGACTTTTGTCTTTAGGTGTTTAATGTTACTGCGATGCCTGCCAACATTAACGACAGACTTACCGTTTACAGCAAGAGTGTGTAAAGATTGAATTTTTACGTACAAAAACCTTAATTTTGTTTAAGTGAAAATTACTTTCTTTACACATCACATGCAGAATCTGATGCAGCATGAACAACTTTTATAAAACCTTTTATTTTACTAAATTCTTTTATTTATATGATAGACTTGTTTAATCTTTAGGCTTTAAATCAGCATAAGCGTTTTCTTTATGATTGACTGTACATGGATATTTAAACGTCAAGACTGGAGGAAGGAAATAAAAACATTATCATTTAAACACTGGAAAAATTTTTGCTTTTAGCATCCGAGCCAAAGACATATATGGATAATAGTACAAATATAAAAAGCACAAATGTTTCTTCTTCTCAAGATACATATACATTTACGTATTTACCAGACGTTTTAATCCAAAGTGACTGACATCGCATATAGTTTTTACATTTCTTATACCGAGTATGTGCATTCCCCGGGATTGAACCTCTGTCTCTGTATTTTTAGTAATTATGTACATTAAGAAAAGACATTTAGCCCATTAAGTTTAAGTAGGGGGAGGTAAGGCACCAAGACAATGGTTGGGGGGTCGCTGGTTTCGTATTTTATTTTATTCCATACCGTACATTTTTCAAATATAGCTGTAAACATAAACCTCGCTTAAGTGAAATCGTGTCATTTATTCAAATTTTGCAAGAAATTATAAAATGTGTGATATATAAATTAGATATATTCTCCAAGACCACTAAACATATAGGTATGGGTTAATTGCATAACTCTCTTCTGCGGAACACAAAAGTGCGGGCTGTTAAGCTACAGAAGTACAGGACTCGTCTAAAAAGATGGATTCATATGTGCGGCAATAAATAACATATTTTGTGTTTCACAGATGTATAATGGATTCGCTAAAGTTGTGTAAATAATGACGACGTTTTAAATTTTAATATATTATGCAAATGTATTTTCCGAAAAAATTAATCCAGATAAAAACCGCCACAAGATGCGTTTATGTGATACGCAAACAAAAATGATTAAGAAAAGAGAGATAATGAAGTTATCTTCAAATGCTATTAAACAGATGTGCTATTATTTACCTCACCTATAACCACATTCCCAGACATTAGCATAACTTCCTCTTCTCGCTCAGCTAATTATGCTAATACCCGCTATATACGGCCATACCTGCGATGCTAGGAAAGCAACTTTGTGCAGCAGCATCTCGACTCGCGTTCTTGCAGAATGTCTTTTGGCCCTAGACGGGTTTTAAATGAGACCACCAGAGGCCCAAAGCTAAACCACAAATGAGTTTGAGGACAACAGAACTGTCTGAGGTCAGCAAAACCCCACGGCAGAAACTTCTCGTTATGAAGCCCACAGCGCCATAGCGCTAACGGCGAGACCAGGAGGCGGAGACCGTCTCGCGTTGTGATTAATAACCTCACGATGACAGAAGTGTAAAAACACACTTACCCGCACGCCAGTGTACGCGATTACTGTACAAACAATTACTTTGCTTCGACGTTCCCTTGACGGGCAAATTACACAATGCCATGTTAATCTTCCTGATCATGATACATCCATTCATCACCAGCACTTAAAACTGAAAAACGTGGAGTTCTCGAAGAAACGCACCAACACCGCCTACTCGCCGCGTACAGCCGTTGTCTCTCGGTGGCCCATTTATCAAAGCATTTAGAGCGAGTTGAAAACGTCACATGTGAAATGAGTGACAGAACTGGTGAGCGAGAGCCGGTTGGGTGTTATTGTATGGTTTCAGCGCTTCCGTTAGAGACCTTAGAGCTTTTACAAGCTTTTAAAAAGAAGTAAACTATAACAATTTTACACCTGTAGACAACACTTATTCCAAACAAAAACTTAAAGGCCGCCCATCAGTCTGGGCTGATACCTCCACACAAACCTTGCGTACAAAACGTGAAGGCTAGCAAGCTGAACAAGCAAGGTGATCAACGAGAAATCATGGAGATATGTAAAAATAACTACTCTAATGTAATTTGATGGTTCTTTTTATTTCAAATGTCTTCAATTTTTTGGGGGAAAAAGGTAACAGTGCAAACATCTCCAATAGTTGAGTTCTGGCTCCAGGTAAAAGACATTACGTATCAGGCCTCAAAAAGGGAAGAGCTAATAAAAATCCCATTTAGCTCCGAACCAACCAACTCAAATACACCCACATGGAGTGTCGAAATAAGTTATGGTACGGCAGAAGGGCACTGGACGTTGAGAAGATTCACAGGTGTAGAACATAAACTCCAAAGCTAGCTTTGTTTATGTCTCTTAGTAAAGGATATTTGTTTCTATGTTAAAGAAGAAGTAAACATGTTCTCAAAAGTATTAAGCACTTCTTGTTAAAACGATGCTTTACTTATTTGATTAACGTTGTGACACTGTTATCAACCGTCAATAGAAAAGGCGGGAAAATTATTTCCACACAAATTCCCTCGCTGAGCCAACAAGATGCCACGGCAGCATCTTTGAATAAAGGCTGCGGTTTCTCATGTATATTCCCACAATTATTTTTGCCAGGCAAGCGGGAGAAGTACACGCTAACCATACTGATTAGCATTTAAAAGAGTCCCATTTTTCATGCGCGCGAGCTCCGGCCCCTTTGACTGCAATTGAACTCGCGGACCCGACGCTGTTCAATTACGGCCGTAAATACCGTCCAGGACAAAAGCCAGAAATGAAACTGTCTTATGAGAAAAGGCGAAACCTTTGAAACAACTGAAGGGCCTTTAATAACGCTTATAGTGCTGAAGCCCAAACCGCCAGCCGGAGCCCACTGGAATGAATCACGCGCTAAACAAGCTGACAAACTCTCGCAAAACTTCGGCCCACTCAGAATGAGACGACGTTCCGCGCAGAAAAGGGAGGTTAGGGTATTTTAGGGTCGAGCTACTCAGAAATTCCGAGGGAAAATTAATGTTCTACATGTAACCTCAGAGAGTTCAAAACTGTGCGTCAACCAATCAGTCTGAATTCTGTTCAGCTTTTATGGGATGTTCTGGAACCCAGAGGGAGTACGATTTCTGAGAATAGAAGCAAGCTGATGTAAAGAATTCATTAATGTCTAACATTAAGGGTTTTCTTACATTTTTGCAACGTACAATTGTTGCACCGCGAAATTTCACCAACCAGATGTACTCATATAGTATTAATTCCCTTTACAATAGGGATTAATTAAAACGTTCAAACGTTTTGAGCCTTAAAGATGGTTCGATGAGGCGAGGCGGTTGCAAGACTCAAAGGAATTATTCAAACGTCCTGTCCAGACAGCTCAATGACCAAATATCCATGACAATGTAAGAGACAAGCGAGCAATCAAATGATTGAAGAGAGAAAACATCTCGCGTCCTCATTTATTCTGAGGATATCGACACCTGAGGGAGACTGATAGTCATGTGACCTTTGGCGGAGCTGCATGGTTTCCCGGCCGAACCAGCGGGATCCGGGTAATGAGATGAGCAGATGCAAAAAACTGTTTGTGTAGCGCAAATGACATCTGACAGCTCCGCGAGGGCGGGAAAAACATCCTCTGCACAGCCATTCCAAGACCACGGGGGTTTCTCACGGAACACCGACCGGTCACACTGGAACATTCCTGAATCTAGAGATGCCTCTTAACGAAAAACGCAGAGGAACATTTGTGATGTGCAACGTGGGGAATACTGTGCAATCGCAGGTCATTAACACGCAAGATAAAATAACACGTCGAACACAGTTAAGCTATTCTTACAAGCAAAAGGGAAGGTGTTGGAAAAGTAATTAAATTGTGTGAGAAGGTTAATACTTCCAGGTTTTGTTTGAATTCCCGTCGCAGCAAGGAGTCTTCTGTACTCAGATTGGGTTGTGAGCTGTTAACACCGGGTAAACGAATGGAAATCCAAAGATCAAATCAATTCAATGCAATTTCATTAAACAAACGACAATAAAGAGGAATCAATCCAATCCATACATCAATCCAACAATGACCTTTTGACCCTGTAATTGTGATGCAGGGACTTTAAGAGACTTTGATTTCCCACAAGGCCTAGACAATGTTCGACCAACAGTGAACCGGTGTTGGCGCTATCGCTAGTCGTGGGTTTTCGCTTTTTTTTTTTTTTTTGATTTATTTAGTATAAAGCAGATTACAATGTTTTGTTTTAAGGAAACAAACACAGGCTAAGCAAGCTAGCCTAGCCTAACATCCTAGCCGCGGTTGAAGCTGACATGCTATGCTATAAACGATAAAATATTTTTTTGAAAACATGATAATAATGAAGGCATAATAATCCTTAAATTATTTTGATAAGTTTATCATATACATTTTCATGATCCATGATCAAGTCAATTCCATCATCACACGATTCATTAAACAAACGTGAAACGTTTAAAATATCTTGGTGGATAATTTACTTATTTCAGCTTTAATTTGACAAGATCGTTTTGGCACACAAATGTCCAAACTTTTTGGGATACATTTTTTTATTATTATTCTTATTTTACTTAACAGCTCTTACAACTTTTGACATGACAAATGTTTGTAATGCCAGCTGATTTGATAACAAGTAGAAAAGTTTCATCGGAACACATCGCTGCAAAGATCGCTTCATTTTATTACAAATAAAACAGCTTCTGTCGCGTAATTGGAGCTTTAAAACACCACCACCGCCTCAAGTCCATCTCTGCGAACCATCTCTGTCTCTTAGCTTCTTTTTTAAAGAATTAACGAGACAATTCATCATCTATTCACACTCATGCCATCCTCCGACTGCGCCCGCATAGAGCCCACACTCCCGAAAACCAGCTTTTTACAGTAATTGTTTTTGCCCCTAAAATTGCACCACTTACTGCATCTCTAAAGGCTACAATTAAAGAGTCTGCGTGTTTCCGAAAAGTCTTAGATACACTGCATTTATGTGCTATGAGGGTGAAATGGAGAGAATTTCACAATGTGTAATTTATAGATTACAGATAATAAAGCAATGGACTGGAGTTAAGAAACTAATTGCTTTGCTTTTTGAAACAAATCATGTCAATACTCTTCTCTTATTGAAGAATATATCTGAAATTCACTTTTAAATAAGGGAACACTGTGGGTTAAGGACCTAATTCCTTGCACACATGCTGTGACTTAAAATCGATTTGATAACATGATGTGAGTGTTAAGTAGACCGGAAAAAAAGGATTTGATTGGAGTGATTCATATCATGATCCTCAACAACCTGTCTATCACAGAGAAACTTCGTCTGAGACAGCTGTCCCCTCATATGGCGTTTAGATCTGATTCATCCATCCGTCATTGGATGGATTCTCAGCTGGAGCTTCAGGCCGCTTCGGGTCAGCGGTGTACCACCATCACCAGGCGCCGGAGTAGGTTTGTATGGAGTCGAGGAGGCGTTCAGCTGTTGAAGATCCTAAAGTACATTGCTGCGAGACAGCTGAAGGGTTTTCAGAGAAACACCGATTTAAGTTCTCTGACGACTGATAAGCTGGAGGCCTTTGTTTACGTCAGGACGTGTAATGGAATTCTCCGGAAAGATTACGGGGACAGAGAGAGACTGAGAAAACAAACTCTTCCATGTCCTACATTTGACTTTCCCAACTTTTGTGTTTCTACGTAACTGCTTTAATTGATGCACTCGTGATGCGTCTCATTAGAAAGCGCATTTGAAACAGCATCTAAACAATGACCGTGACATTACGTCTGTCCGAAAAGTACATTTGAGTACAATAATAAAAAATAGTCTTTTTACGGTCGTGCACTTTTGAGTCACCTTGTGACGGGGAGAACATGCGCCGAGTCGACCCATCTGCATTCACGGGCCTCTTCGGAAAGTAAGAGCTGTATTTCATTGCTAATTGCTTATTCTGTCATAAACAAGATAGCCGATGAGAAATGCAAATGATTTGCATTGCACATCTCATTACGGGCACGTCGACGGCTACATTACGATAACGGCACGACGCTCTTCTCCTCCCAAACACGCCAGCAGAAAGCAATTTGCACACAAAATGTTCACGTTTAATGCCCGCGGCGGTTTTAATCACGCTCGGCATTAACAAATCTTTTAATTACCAGTTGTCAACAACGGCGTTTGGAATCATTTCTGTAGTTAAATGTGCTGCTTTTCGTCATGGCGCCTTTTTATCTCTTTGAGAGGGGAAGACGTGGGGTTGGATTAGGCAAATGCTCGAATGAGTTTTGGATGAGGGAAGAAATGGCGTTGAAGAACACCATTGAGTGTTAAGTGTGAAAGAAAGTTCAGCCCAACGGAACAGTTCAGCTGAAATTAATGTAAAATAACTACAAATTCTAATGAATAAAACACGAGCATGAACCAAAACAAAATGATCTCCATACCATGGCATTTCTCAGCAAGAGTCTCATCGTTCAAGAGTCGGTCTATGGTGAGAAAAGCGTTCGTCTCCGAAGGCCTACACTGTCGATTTGACAACACGTCACCGGCGGCTGATCCCAGAACAGGCCACAGGCTGACTCAGACTTTTAACCGAAGCACTTAGAGCGACAGGAGCCTGATCTCAGTGCAGCAGCTGGGAGTTTCTCGTGCCAGCATCATTTATCACCCGCCTCTTTGAAGCCACTAGCCCGCTCCGCAGCTCCCGCCCCAGACTGTCAGGACTCGTTCTGCAGCCACTTAACTCTTGCACGACACTCAGAAAACCGCAAGCTGTGCGTCTACGTGCTTCTCTGCTGGTTTGTTTTGGCTCTGGGCGATGGAACGTCCCTGAAATGCGAGAAAGACAGATAGGCGAGACATGCGTCGGGCATTTGTGGGGCTCCCACGATAAAAAGGTCCTCGCTTAAGAAGGTGTTTAAGCCAGGTTGACAGGTGTTCCTCTAGGGATGGAGGGAGAACTTCGGATGACCAAGCAGATCTTCAACTCGCACACAATACGTTTATGCAAGAGAAATGAGCATAAACACTGAATTTAAAAATATTCGCTGTTTTAAAGGAAGATGTTCTGCTTTCTCCACAATCAGAAATAAACATAAGGTCATTTATGAATGATGCGGCCTTAACATGTTTGGAAAGTCTCCTAAACAGACACCTAGGAATGCAGAGTGATTTAACATACATTTTTAATCTCGTTCCTATTGAAAATTATTATGCTTTATATCAATTCATTTCTAAACTATGAAAACATACATGTGTGCTTTCAAATTTCTAAATATGAGATTTGAGAGTGTCATTTGAGATTTTTGATACAATTTAATAGGAAAGTCCGTTCTCAGGCTCATTCCAGAAACGCCCAACTCATTCTGAGAAGGAAAAGAGATAGAGGTGAGAGAGAGACAGGGTTGACGTTGGAAGTCAAGCTGGTGTGGAGCCAGAATCGGCATCTCACCCACGTCAAAGCTGTCGAGGTGCCACTCAGACTAACTGCGGAGGAACACAGATGCTGTCCGCTTCTGGTGAGTCAATGGTCCTCTTCTCGGCCGCCAGATTGACTCAAGCCAGGCAGAACCGAGGCCTGACGTATAGAGCGGGTTGCCTGATGGGTCACGTCAACCCTTTTTGGAATCTGGTGAAATGCGAGTCACCAACTGCAACTTGCATGTCTGCAATGAAGAGCAGGCGTTAAAGCAACTGACGTATATAGGGTCGCATTGTGCCTATGTCCGATCCTTCAACTCTCCTCGATCATGCAATGTGAATAAAGCTAAGATTATTAAACCAATTGAGTGCTTTAAAAACGAAACCTTTGGAGGAGAAGACCGGTTTATAGATGTATGTCCATAAACCTTTAACTTGTGTATTTTTCAGATGAAAACTTGATACAATTGATAAAAAGATTCTGTGAATGACATTACTGCACTGTAATCCATTTCTGTTGAATGCTGCATTATAAACAAATGAATAAGTGATCATGGCTGGAAATTTAATCAGTTATTGGCGGAGAATGTAGGTATACGTACAGACATGTGCAAAAATCAAAGGGTAAACGTCCTATCAAATGATTTGAAAAGCAAAAGAAATGAATCTGTTCCACTACATACAGTGAGTACTTCTGATGTAGATATAAGAAACAAAATGCAGTGAAATTTATTACATAAATTCTATATAGAAGCAGTATTGTTTCCACATGAAATCTGACAATCCACCCCCTGAGAACAGCTTTACCTTACAAACCAAATAACTCTCCGCTTTCGCACACGCCGAGCCAAGACTTTCCCAGCCAGCTTGCATATACATTTCAAAAAGAAAAAGCTATAGGCTACGCAGGAAAAAGAGGGAATATAATGAGAGTTAGGCTTTGTGAGGCCTGGTCCCCGCCATCAAAAGCATTTCTCCATGGGATAACACACTTGTGTACACACACACACACACCCTCAGGTTAGAGGATTCTGTGGAGGAAACTCCATTAGGAATAACACACTCTGTGTTTTTACAGGATCTGATGAGCATCAGAGGTCTCCTAAAGCTACAACGTTCAGGTGATGCTGAAACATTCAAATCATACGCTTTGAAAACGCTATAGCTTGGCTGTCAGAAGAGATGTGAACACTTTTAAAAGTTCCCAGATCCACGCTCGATTCTCTCTCGTCAAATGCCTTGCCCTAATTTGGCTTAGTTGACAGTTTTACAACTGTTCTAGTGCTGAAACTGGCGAAAGTTTTGAAAACTGTTTTATTCATGTAAAAAAGCAATGGCATGCGTATACATTTCAAGTGAACACCCATTGTGACTTAAAAAAGAACTTTAAGAAAGTAAAGGGATAAAGATTAAAAACCAATAAACGTAAACAAGTAAATGTGAAAAAAGTTGTCAAATAATTAAATCCGATAAAATAAATTTGAATATTGAATTATACAATATAATTTTCATGTTATCATATTTTTACCATACATATTAAATGTATTTCTTAAATTCTAAATATATTTATATTTTGAAAATTAGTATAGTCACAGAGACCTAGAATATATTATTTTTACATAATCGTAGGTATTTATTTTTTATCATTGCATATTAATACAGGACTTCTTACTATACCGAGATCGTTTTTTAAAAACATGTTAATATAATATTAAAAACGTGATCATTAGTGTAGTTTTACACTACTTTTTAGGAAAAATATAATGGCCAAAACTTAAAACTTTATTTTTCTATAAATACAAAACTTTACTTTTCTATAAATACAAAACTTTATTTTTCTATAAATACAAAACTTTATTTTTCTATAAATACAAAACTTTATTTTTCTATAAATACAAAACTTTATTTTTCTATAAATACAAAACAAAGAATTTCAAGCATTTCTATTGGCAGCTTTAATCCTTTGGCCCCCATTGCACGATATATCTAATAAAATCTGGCAATTCCGTTTCTATCGCTATCACGGATTATTAAACCGATCCACAGACTTCCGACTTTTGACTTTCTTTTATCTCACACATTTTTTTAGATCACTTGACAGGCGTGGAACACGACAACACAGGGTGGATGTAGGGCAGCGATGACAGGCGGATTCTAATTTCACCCGAGTTTTTTTGAGAAGCGGGACGTGTAAATATAAACAATAACAATCATGACAGGGACGGTCTTGGGAGCGCGTTAGGCCGCTGACGCTAGTGCCTGAGGAGTTTAAATATAGACTTTGTCTCCTGTGTGTTAGGTGTGAAACCACTGCCAGGTGGGCGGTGATATTCACACGACACTTGCTTTTCATTTTCACGCGACTTAGCATTTGGATTTGGCTCTTATGTCATAAGCAGAGTTGGAGCCAATAGTTGGAAATGATCCTAGGACCCCTGAGGTTCAATAGGTAACAGGTCTGCAATCAGTTTTTCCAACCTAGATGCATTCATGGACCTTACAAATAAATTAAAAGCGAGACAGAAAGAGTAAGCATGAGTCAGCTCAAGGCGGGCTAATTAGGAATCCGTTTTCCCATTGTGTGGTGTGGAGCATCTCTCAAGAGATAAAGGTTGCTCAGGACAGCAGCGCTGAGGTGGAACCCTTCTCTACATCGGCAACGCAATGCTGAGTTGCCGGAGAGATGCAGAAACAGCCCTGCCTACCCAAACAAGCAGCAATTGAGAAAATAGGAACGCCGGGTTGTCACATTTGTCAGGGAATAGTGTCAGACAGATTTAAATGAACAGCAATGTTGATGTGTGCCAACAGGGGTGGACAAGACAACAATTCTGAGCTACAAATTCGTCACAATTTATACCAAAGAGTTAATGCACCGTTAGTCGAAATAAAAGAAGCCATGTTTTAACATTTCCAAGACTTTTTTGTACTTCCAGTAAAACTACAACCCACCATGAAGCACATAAAAAGCGTCTCTGCGGGACAGTCCCCACCGCTCTTGTTCATATCCTTAAGTGAACTTAAATCAATAAAATGAGAGGCAGCCTCCTGCTCTCAGCGTTTAAAACGCACCCCATCTACCTGCATTAGCCACGTCAAGACAAAGAAAGTCATCACGCTGCCTTGTCCTAGATCCTGGCCTTATCCCTAGACACACACACATCCCGTCTAAAGCCTTCCAGACAAAATCAATACTAAGAGACAGCTGAAGGTAAGAACGCCGGCTCTCGCTTCTAGCCTTCCCACACCTGAGTCATTACAATCACCCCACGCCACAATCGGGATGACAAAGTCATCGCGGTGCATCTGGCCGACCCAACGTGGCCGCCCCCGCCTCCCTGCATCCGCTGTTAATTGCACATTTGGTTGGCTTCCAAAAGGGCTGGAGATGTTTGATGGAGTAACCCTTTATGATGAAATAAAGCTCTGCGGTTATGGAACGGCTCCGACGCACTGCGGACTATCAAAGCGCATTTATGATGAAGTTCTATGAAGTTATTAATTGAAAGGAAGCAAGGGCGGGAATAAAAAAGGGTTTGGGTGCGGATACAACGGTCAGGTTGGATGCATGTTTGCGACACGAAACAGTTTAATTTCTGCAGATTGAAATACTAATCGGACCCTCCTCTGCTAGGGTTGTTGCTGGGGCAGTCGTGGCCTGGTGGTTCGAGTCTTGGACTCTTGATCTGAAGGCTACTGGTTCGAGACTTGTAACCAGTGGGAATACCACGACTGAGGTGAGTCCCTTGAGCAACGCACAGTGCCCACTGCTCCCGGTGTGTGTTCACAGTGTGTGTGTGTTCACTTACTGTGTGCGTGCACTGGGATGGGTGAAATGCAGAGCACAAATTCCGAGTATGGAACACCATACAACACCATCTAACACGTCGCTTCACTACAGTGTGTGACCACATGACCTTTACATGACCTGCTGGACCGGTTCCTTTCAAAATATCGTAGACAAAGCAATTCATAGTAACCATATTATCACAATGTATTTTGTTATGAATATTAAAGGATTCACCATACCCTGTCACTTTAAAG
The DNA here is from genome assembly GCA_033220385.1 of Triplophysa yarkandensis. Taxonomy (NCBI): domain Eukaryota; kingdom Metazoa; phylum Chordata; class Actinopteri; order Cypriniformes; family Nemacheilidae; genus Triplophysa; species Triplophysa yarkandensis. Next base: position 20,104,351 of record CM065656.1, read on the forward strand.
AAGTGTGATTTTACCAATCATGATTGTATATATATTTTTTGCAAACATTTCTGCGATAATATTACTATGGTGAACTATCTTGGTCAACAATTTCGAGTCTGATATGGTGACATCCTTAAATGCATACAAATATCTTTTTACCGTGTAATTAATTTTAATATCATAAGGAGTTATTAAGCGAGGAGGTAGTTCCAAACTTCCCATATTGTATTAACCTAACCCAGTGTCTTTTTACAGGTGTTGAGAGAGTTCACTCACCACCAAGCATTGCACAAACCTGTGTTCTACGGTTTCCCAGCGTGACAGATCTCAGCGCTCCTTTAATGTTTGAGATGAAGACAGTGGATGCTGTGCGCTGACAGCGATGAGAGACGCGGGGACAGGTGTGCCGTGTCGTACCTGAGCGCCGCGCAGTCAAACAGATGGTGCTGTTTATTGCTGCTAAGCAGTCGTGCTCCCCGCCTTTTTAAAACTGAAGAGATAATTACAGATATGAGAAGTACACCAGAAATACCCTCTTGAGATAACAACTAAAGTAATAGAAGCGAAATGACACACTGTACGAGATTAAATCTCTAAAAAAAATGACATATGAAACAAAGGGGATTCAATTTCGCGATTTGTAAGTTGTGCCTCTCTGTCGCCATCTATGTTGCAGCATGAATTGCAGGATACTTTGAATCTCTTTAATTCCAGTGGTGTCAAACGCACGTACTTGTACTTTTGATTACCATTGCTTCATACGAAATTGAAAGTTACATCCGCATGCTTTAACGTATCATTAAATTGTGTTAAGCGTAAAACTAAGAATACAGTTTGCCTGCAAATGTTTTGAGGTTGGGGTGGAAGGTCTAAGAACGAAGTTTTAATGTCGTACCCCGACGGATGTGAGCCACATGAGCGAATTAAGCCGGCACCAGACACAGACAGGTGTAGAGCTTTGTCAGATATTGGTCGTTAGATTTGTCTGGAGCCCTGTCACGGCGAAGAGCTGAGGAAATGTTTGCCGGCCTCAGCTATTCTTTTCTATCTCTTTTTCAGCAGTGTTACATCACAGAACAGAAACTACAGGAGCATTATTGAAGCGCCGGAGTCGCCTCTAACATGATGGGATTCTTTATTGCTTTGACAGACTTTCAAATACTCTTCTGCAGGTAAACAAACAAATAAAAATAGTCAACGCTTGGGCCGAGAGGAATCTTTGGATAGTCAAAGCTATACCAAGTTGGAATATCAGTCATTCCAGTACTTTGGACACTTTTTATTACTAACCCCGAAATATTTTTTTTACCGAACAATTTTGTCCGTTAAGGATAATTTGGGTCATGTTTCATTTCAAAGTGAAATTAATAATTATTTAGCATACACAGTGCTAAAACTATAAAAAATAACAAGAGAGGGTTGTGGCAGTTTAACTTCGCTGTCTGCACACTTCAAGATCTGTCAAATGGTTGGGGTTGATGTACTGCCAGAGACTTGCAACGCTCATATCTATGACACTTTCTAGCATGCTAGTCACTTGTCACCTGCGGACCTACTATTGCCTTACCCAGAAGGCCGTCTGCCCATAGACTGCGAAGAATTTTGACATCTGTGAAAACGGCTGATGAAACCGAGAAGTCTTCTACTTGACCCAGATCCAGTCGAGCGTGAATTTAGCCTGTCCGTATGCTTGCCCAGAACATCAGCCTGAGGAACTAAACCTCGAGTTGTCTGGTTCCTCATTTTATACATGACGATCAGCAGTCCAATTTATTGTTTGATATATATTGTAACGTCAAGTCTCAGTTTCATCTCATTGCATCAACTGAGACGTTGAAAGCGTTCTCACTTGTGATTTGTTTTACTAAGGACCGCCGCATCTGGCCTAAACTTGAGATAATGTGACTGACCTGCGATGGCTAAAGAGCCGGCCGTGAGGTTGCTTAGAGGTTCTGAATGGTTTCACCACACCTCCAGCCCAGTGGCACCATGTCAAATCCATAAATAAAACGAGTGGCAGTAAAACAGCGGGGAAAGTGATCCCTCTGCAGGCATTCTTTACCCTGGATGAGACAAGTCTGGCCCACTCCATTCATTCATTATAGATGTGCCCTGCATCAGTGGCAAGGCTTGTACGCACTCCCCGGGGCAGCCGGCGTGAAATATTTACCCGCTGAAGTCCTGCAGGAAAAGTGAGGGAAAGGGGAGAATCTAATGAAACAGTCGAGAATGTGGCATTTCGTCCGGACATCGAAACAGTGTCACTTATATTTGCCGTAGTGCGACAAAAATATTGTTGGCGCTAATTAATGCGTCTGAGGATTTACAGTAATTGAGACTTTGGGGGATTTTATTTGAAATTTTTATTATTCTCAAGAGTCTTTCTTATTACATTGTAATTAGCATCTTATCGTGACAGTTTTTACAGGTTTCACATGCTTTTCAACTCTGCATATGTTAGAGACCATAAAACCCGGAACTCAATGTCACGGCGATGATCTCATGTGCCCTCATCACCGGATTCAGGAGATCCGGGCCCATTACCCCGTCTCACACCTCACATCCTACAAGGACCAAATCCAGAATGCTTAAACTATTTCGGGCGCTATATGTCAACGCAGCGCCGTGCACAAGCTGGCCGGACTCCACCTGTGAATAACGACAGGAAGGTGTTAAAAACAGCAGGTGACAGAGTGACTAATGGTGCAGGGTGGGTGAAATCAGCAGCAGCAAGACACATTGTCCCATCTTCCTCGACCTCCTCGTCTTCCTCCTCAAGCACACACATATTTATAGACTCGAGCGCACTCATCAGGTGGCGTGACCGCCCACTTTTTCCAATAGCCTCTCTGTCGTGGAACGTTTTTCATTTCCCCACGGGAGTTTTTTTTCATTCTTCAAACTTTTGATTTAAACCATCGAGATGATTCACAGCTTTGCAAAGTTTTATTTTGAAGCACAAAGCGTTTGAAAATCAGAGTAAAACGTTTAAGTGTGTGTTTGAATATTTTATGAGGATCTGAACTGCTCAACCCGGCACCGGTGGAATAAAAAGTTATCGTACATGCTTAAGCTGTGTTAACTAAAGGTTTAATAAATGAACGTTTGTTATTAAAACAGAGATCAAGACTTTATATCAACAAACCAATAACACGCTATTCGTTCTGGGTGAAAAATATTCATTATTATTATTGTAAATTCAAGTTTTGTTATAAAAACTTGTTTACTTCTCCTCAAAATAGGACAAATTCATATGCACGTATTTACATTTAACTGTTGATCGACTCACAGCACAAATACAGCGGAATGTCTTAAGTGAATAATGACATGCGGCGCCGCATGAGTTACGGCAAGCTTCCGCTAAATTGAATCAGTGAAGTTTAGCTGAATCATCATTTTAAATAAACAGTAAATATTGACAGACCAATGAATTGTAGTCACACATAGAGCTGGAGAATATATTCAATATTTATGACATACTTCCAATAAATCTGCAATATGATACAACACAAAACATTTGGCAACATCAACAACAGCGTGAAGGCTCCCGAACTGAAGCTTGTAAATATCGCTATTTATTATTGCGTGTTGTTAAACTAAAGATAACAATGAAAAATGTAAAAAGTTTCATGATTTACTTTACGATGCATACAAGCTTTGAAAACAAATAGTAGGCAAAAAGTTTGACAACCAGAAGTCTTGCGATATAGACTTACCCGTCAAGAGATGCTTCAGACACACTTACGAAAGAAAATCAATGCCTTCAATGGAACAACCTCACACTCAAAATGTGTAAAATGAAATGTTAGCGACAAAAACCATACTTGTTTATCACATTTGTTCTGTATGTTATAGCTAAGCAACGTAAAGGGTGCGATGACTGATGAATCAACACCTGCATTAATGGCACTAGGACGGTTGCTATGGAAGCAGTATCTTGTTGAAGTATTTCTGTGTGAAACATATTTAGCATAAACACCAGGAATATCTTACAAGAAATGTATCTAGAATAATCTTCTCCTTTTATCTTCAGGCTTCATTACAGAAGATTGTGTAATGCCTAGACTGCAAAAAAAAAAAACTTTTAACTTATCATGTTTGTCTTGTTTTAGGTCCAAATATCTAAACATTTATCAAGATATTCACTTGAGTAGCAATATAAGTGTTGAATAGAAAGTGATCAAGTTAAAATTAACGCAATTTAACTTAATTCAACAAACATACAGTTTTGTATAAAATCACCCAATTATGATTTTTAAACAAGACTTAATATCTTAAGTCAGTTGACTCCTGGAGTAAATTCTTGATTATTTGGCAGGTCACTTGGCCCGCCATTGGTGTTAAAGACACCTTAAACATTGCTACAACATCAAAACTTTGCAACACACCTAGCGACATTCCAATAATACCCTGGCAACCACCAAGTCAAAAATGACTCAAAGAATGTCAAGAACAACACATAATGCACTAAAAACCAATCCAAACACCATAGCAACCAATCTAGATCACTCAGAACACCCTAGCAACCACAAAATGCAAAAACAAAAGATAAGCAAGTTAAAGATAAAACGGTAGTGGCCTGTTATATTTAGTTCGAAATACTTTTGCGACATCAGTCTGATGATGTCATTTCTCACAAACTGTTTTCTTTGCGTTCCGGACACCTTCTTTCAAGAGTTTGGGTCAATCTTACTCAAGATTCACTTCTTTTGTCGCTCTGAATGAACGACAAAAGGAAAAATCTGTCACGAAACAAAAAGCGAATCAATTACCGCCATAGCGCCATCATTATTCTCCAGTCAAAACAAATCAGAAAGGTTTCTGGTGATAAATAATGATTATTTTTCTTGAAAGCAACACTGTGGAATGACATCCCAAAACAAACGAGGAGAAATAAAAGATTTGCAAATGAAAAGATCAAAGTCAGGAGGAGCCTCGTCGGAGAGGGAAGCGCCAGCGATGAGGACGGCTTTGATCGAGCGCAGATGAATTTTGACGCAAATACCCGCTCGGCAAGGCATGGCGACCTGAAAGAACTGGACTGAAAAATCACGTTCTTTTCTGAAATCCTTCTTTCCCAGCCGTTTAGCTCGACCAGTCTTTAACCTCAAAGAAGGTTGATGTTGTAGCCGTCTCCTCCATTATCATAACTCTATTCCCAATACAAAGACGGCGCCAGTTGATAAACTTGGGAAACTATAATCTACATTAAGGCCAATTCTGTCAAACTATAGTGGAGTGAAATTCTTTTACTGAAAAACAAATGAAATATCAGACAAATGCTTCTTCAAGAAGTATAGGGACCTAACGGAGCCCATCGACCGGCTTGATTCACGTTTACCGGCACATCATTACCGGGGGACCCGGGCGATGACTCTGTCATACACGAAATTAACTGGAGTGTTTTCCGATCGTTGAGTGACCCACGCAGTCTAAACAGATGGATTTAAAGTGCTGCTTTCAAGAGCTCTATTTCTTTGTATACGCTCAATCAATTCCGGGAATAAATCGCTGAGAAAATGTACAATGGAGAGGAATCTGAGACCCATGCATAGACGACAGAGAAAAAGACTCATTCACCAGAGTGAAATACTGAAGTGAAGGACACCAACAGGAGAAGTAATTAATTCCTTTTCTTTAAATGACTGTGGGGATACCAAGAAGGTCTCCATTTGCATTTACATTTATTCATTTGGCAGACGCTTTTACGTAAAGTAACTTACAAGTATTGTGCAGTAATTCATCATCATTGTAGAGTAAACAGGGGTAAGATGTCTTCAAGAAGACTTCAGTCATTATCTGCTGACACTGAGATTCAAACCAACAACCTTCTGCTTACAAGTCCAACTCTCTAACCTCCAGACCAAGATTCCATAAAGCATCGCCAACAAAGATCTTCAACAGAATAGATTTTAGTTTGCATTTCGATGTAAATAAATGCAGAGGCCTGACAAATAACATTATAGATAGTTATAGACCATTTTGAACTAAACACATTTTGTAAAAACAAGACATGTTGCCTTTTCACAACTAAAATACTTTTAAATACATAAAACCTAAAACAGGTTTTTCTTTCCAAGGGTCTTTAAATATACAATGTGTTGATTGCTGACGATGGGAATGTTTAAAAATGGAACTTATTTCTCAAAAAAAAAACTTTTTAAAAACGTTTGCTACTTGTGAACGTGAATAGTTTTTCAGTTTAACGCTGATAATTTTTGATCCAAACATGTGAACGACACAATATGTTAGGGGAAAAATCTACTACAAAATGCAATCCAGAAGTGAGCTGAAAGGCAACATCGTGAAATGCAAAAGGCTCTGGAAATAAACATAATCCTGTCTGATTCACGAAATGAGTCACCAGACGCAGATGGTTGTCTGCTTGCCGTTTCTTGGTCGACTGTATCGCAGGTACCGAGCATTAGGAGACATCCCTTCAGCGTTGGAGGGTTTCAGAGCCCATCCAGCCAGATTTACCTCCTTCCATCTGTCAGCCAGCTATCGTCTCCAAAAACAACACAAGAGATGATGAAAAGGAGGCAAATATCCATCCAAGCTCAAAGTAGTTGGCTCATTCTTTGACTAGGGGAACATACATGGATGTCGAAATTAATCTGTCGGAAAATGTATTTCGCTACTTTTGAAATTCCCAACATGACTCTTTTGTTATCCCCTTGTTCACAAATCCTTCCCCAAATAAAGTCTTTTTCAAAACCGTTCTTGATTCAGAGAAATGTTCAAACCAATGTTAGGATACGGTATAAGAAAACCTTCCACGGATTCACTTTTTACAGCCACTCTTTATTCAAGCCAAGAGTCAATTCCTCTCATCTGTTTATTCATAGAGTAAAGCAGCGCATTATGGGTAAAGTTCTAAGTAACATGCGACAGGTTAATTGACTTTGAGAAGATTTTAATAAGGTTTTCCTGTAATGTACAGGTGGAGGAGTCTTGAGGTGCGATTACTGTAAGAGACTCCGAGTCAGACTCGTGCCAATAATAACCAGAAGATAATCCAGGGTCAAGAAGTCGGCGCTTTCTCAAGCACACCGCGCACAGAACTCGCACAGAAACTCAGAGCTGAGATGTCGCTAATTTATTACGTGTCAAAGAGACAAAGCTGAAAGAGGGAAATATTAAAACTAGCCACAAAATGAAGAAAATTGTCAACTGGTATTCGAAAAGACCCATTTGGTTTGAGCCTAAAATGGACAGTCAAATGGCAACAAAAGTGACAATTTTAAATAAGCTGCATGTTTCATTGACTTTTGATATAAACAATTTAAAGATACCGGAGAGAAAATAAGAAGGTAATGAAAATCTTTTAGCACAACTTAACCTAAACAAGCATTGACATTCTTGCACTACGTACAAATGCATCATTAATATAGCCCCTGATAAAAGCACCAAATAAAGCGTAATCTCGGAAGGGGACTCTTGTTTTCAACCACGACATTGTAATATGACATGGCCACAAGTGCACGACAATAGCGGACAGGAAGATATTCGCTGGAGTATAAAAGGGCCTGACAATTGTTGTACAACCATTGAAGAGCTCTGCAGGGGCCACTGCTGATAACCTCTTGTCCTCCTGATAGATTACTACCTGCGGACTTATTATAACATTATTTCGTCAATGAAATAGCTGGCGATTTGCTCCCCAATCACAGCTCATAGGGACAATGTGCTTTTTTTCACATTCTGTGTGCATCGGTATTATGCATGAGATAACTATAGGTAGATGAGGTTCAAAGCAAAATTACACATATAATATCAAAACGCAATACTAACCTTCTATGTATTCCTGTGATGGGAAACTTGTGATCAAACATGTTCAATGCTAAACTAATTTATACATTGTCAAACAAACACAAGCAATGCTTTACAGCCCATGCAGTGCAAACAAATAAAGGCATTGCCAAACAAACACGTGGACTGTTAAACAAACACCTGCATCGACAAATAAACTTGTGCAATGCCAAGCAAAGACTTGCAATGCTGGCCAAAGAAGGTACAATGCTAAACAAACATGTGCAATAACAAACAAACTTGTGCACTGCCACACAAAAAGTTGCAGTGTTAAACAAACACGTGTATTAACCAACAAACTTGTGCAATGCCAAACAAAAACTTGCAAAGCTAAACAAACATTTGCACTACCAAACGCGTGCATTGCTAAAAAACCACGCACAACAACAAACAAACACACGCAACAACAAACAAACACGTGCAATGCCAAACAAACACGTACAATCCTAAACAAACACGTGCAAAGCTAACCAAACACGCGCAGTAACAAATAAACATACGCAATGCTAAACAAACAGAAACAATGCTAAGAAAACATGAACACACCTAACCAAACACGCGCCAAGCAAAAAAAAAACTATGCTAAACAAACACATGCAAAGCTAAGCAAACACGCACAGTTAAACAAATATGTGCAATGCTAAACAAACACATACAACGCTAAGCAAACACAGGCAAAGCTAATCAAAAATCTGCAACAACAAATAAACATATGCAAAGCTTACCAAACACGCATAGTTAAACAAAAATGTGCAATGCTAAACAAACACATATAATGCTAAGAAAACATGAACACAGCTAACCAAACACGCGCCAAGCCAAACAAACACAAACAATGCTAAACAAACACATGCAAAGCTAACCAAACACGCACAGTTCAACAAATATGTGCAATGCAAAACAAACACATAGAACGCTAAGCAAACACGAGCAAAGCTAATCAAAAATCTGCATCAACAAATAAACATATGCAATGCTAAACCAACACAAACAATGCTAAACAAACACATGCAAAGCTAACCAAACACGCATAGTTAAACAAATATGTGCAATGCCAAACAAACACAAACAATGCTAAACAAACACATTCAAAGTTAACCAAACATTCGCAATAACATATAAACATATGCGATGCTAAACAAACACATACAATGCTAAGAAAACACAAACAAAGCTAACCAAACACGCACAGTTAAACAAATATGTGCAATGCTAAACAAACACATACAATACTAGACAAACACAAGCACAGCTAAACAAACACGCACAGTTACAAACAAACATGTGCAGTGCTAAACAAACACATACAATACTAGACAAACACAAGCAAAGCAAACCAAACACGCACAGTTAAACAAACATGTGCAGTGCTAAACAAACATGTGCAGTGCTAAACAAACACAAGCAAAGCAAACCAAACACGCACAGTTAAACAAACATTTGCAGTGCTAAACAAACACATGAAATGCTAAACAAACACATACAATGCTAGACAAACACAAGCACAGCTAACCAAACACGCACAGTTAAACAAATATGTGCAATGCTAAACAAACACATACAATACTAGACAAACACAAGCACAGCTAAACAAACACGCACAGTTACAAACAAACATGTGCAGTGCTAAACAAACACATACAATACTAGACAAACACAAGCAAAGCAAACCAAACACGCACAGTTAAACAAACATTTGCAGTGCTAAACAAACACATACAATGCTAAAAAAACACATACAATGCTAGACAAACACAAGCACAGCTAACCAAACACGCACAGTTAAACAAACATTTGCAATGCTAAACAAACACATACAATGCTAGACAAACACAAGCACAGCTAACCAAACACGCACTATGGCAAACAAACACAAACAATGCCAGACAAACACATGGAAAGCTAACCAAACACGCACAGTTAAACAAACATGTGCAGTGCTAAACAAACAGAAGCAAAGCTAATCAAAAATCTGCAACAACAAACAAACGCATGCAATGCTGAACAAACATGTAATTGGCTTTAATAGTGAAAAGCAATAGTTGACTTTCATATAACGTTTATCATGATCAGTATGTTTGAAGTTTGATTTTAAAACGGTGATATTTAAAATGTTTTAAGGGACGAGGACGTTTCTTTAGAGGAAACCTCCAGACAGAAATTACCGGGTTGCTCTAAGAAGCCTCTTGAGACGCAGCTGCTTAAAGAGTCTGTCTAAGGTTTAGTGGAAAGACCGCGAGTTTTAAGCACATGTTTACATTAAAAATGACCTCTCAGCCAGACATTACTACTTCTCTCGATCAACCCCATCTTAAGACACGAGAAATCATATTTAAAATCATTTCACTTGAAACAATAAGGATAATACTTCTATCATATTGCCAACATTATTTTTATCATTGTTTTCAAGAATCTTTTATTAAGTAAAACAACCCAGAACACCATGAGGTTGTAAATCCTACAAAAACGTAAACAGTCAAAGTATCCATTACCCATAATTCACTCTGTTGCCATGGTGAACTTGCATCTTGACCCTCCCTGATGTCCCTTAATTTAATAATGGTATCACCAGACCAATAACAGCGTTTTAGTGGAGGACGGCACTTTATCCAATTTATTGTAATTGGTTGGGTCTTGTTGTCAAACGATTACGTAGCGCCTTCTTGTCTGTCCGTCCAATGCGGCAGCACAATTACACGATATCACCGTCCAGAACTTGTTTGATTTAGCCATTCAACCGTAATCCATTCTCATTATTGGCATCTTATTAGATATGCATGATACGGTTAAAAAATACATTTTCATATAAAGTATGATATTTACCTTATTTTCCATTCATCTCAAACATGGTCTTTACTCAGTTGTCTCCATGGCAACAGAGCACACTAACTTATGGCAAGAAAGTTGTTATTGGGAAAAAAATATTGGTAGGAAGTCTGTAGATCTTAAAACAGTTTATGTTGATTTTACTTTAATGTTGATTTGTTGCCAAGGGCCGTAGATCTGAGTAGACGCACACAAAACTTTGTAGCTTTCAAGGATGTCGCACAACTTAAATCCCATCAGCCCCAAAACTCCCGTCTGAAATTACCCACAGCAGAAATGTCAAAATTATTTCAATCACGTTGGCGTTGCATTTCACAGACATTAAAAGAGATAAAAACAATCAGCACTAGTTTTGCATGAATGTATCTCCCAACATTTGATGCATTGGCAAAGAATTATAATCTATTGTAAATATTATTTACAACTCTCGACATTTTCGATACGAAATAGACCGATTCAACAGCACTACGGATTTGCACATATAAAGGATATTTTCGAAGGCAACGTTTCCCCAAACTTAATCACATCTGCGGCAGCCGTGACACGCGTAGATCATTTTAATGGGTTCGCTGTCAATTCCAAAAGCTGCGACTTATTTTCCGAGTTATTATCCAGCTAAGACAGTGAGAAATTAACTTTCATGTCGGTTGGACGTGATTTAAATTTCCTGCCGGAACGACGGATAGACGTAGCTCCTGAAGTGACGATATCAAAAAATATCGAAACGAATAAAAGGGTTTCAAAAGGACTATCGTCCATTTTCATCTCGTTCAAATCCAAATGATATTTAATACTTGCTGAATGATTATTTCTCAAACAACAAATCTCTTCCCATGAGCTACGACACACCAATACTGAAACAACAGCTGTCCAGCCAGCACAAAAGGTTTCTAGGAGCTGTTGGATGCCCGGTGAAATACAGCCATCCCATTATCCGATACCTCCTGCTACATTTCCAGGCCTCCTAGCAAGAACTCGTGGCTGTGACATTGATCCTGTGCTCATCAGTGTAGAAAAGGACGGTCGAGAAGGCAAAAATTATTTCACGCTGTCCGCATTGATGGGCCGCACAGAGCGTGAAGACGCGCAAACTGTACAAGAGATGGTACAGGATACGGCGGGAGCACGGGTCACCGCACACATCTCTCTGTTTTAATGCCTATGCTGAGAGGGATGCGATTTGGGAGTCTTTGTCGTATGTAAGGTGAAAAACAGAACTGAGAATAAAAACATCAATTTAAGAACACCAACAAGTGGATTAGTTGGTTTAAGCTAGTCTAGTTGGCCTCCAGCTCCTTTCGAAAATCCCCAAAGGCTTAGTCGAACAGTTTCTTCATGCTAATGTTTACTAAAACAGCAACAATTTCATTATCGAAAACGCCACCCAAACCGTTTTGCCGTTACGCCGTTGCTTATAAATCTCCAAGGCCTGCACTTCCTCCCCAGGATTCGTCTCTTTACAGCTGACTCAACGCAAAGACAATTATTCACGTCCGTAACCCCTTTCGTCTGAGCTTGGTGGAAAACGTCTTTGTATCTCAGCCAATTTGAATGATTCAGCCAAGCACAAAGTAATACCCTCTCTTGTTTGAATTGCTGGTGCTCCCGCTAATCTAAGCTAATGAAGTGAAGACCATCATTGTCGCTGATCTGAGCGAGGTCAGACGAATCCAGCGCCCATGTTTGGGTTTGATGTATTTCTACATTCTGTCTGTAGATTAGACTCTATGTCAACTGTGCAGAGCGATTCCAAAGTCCATTTCAGTTTCGACAAAAAGAATCCCACCTCAATGTTGTCAACATGAAAGCGGGCCCATAGGCAACAGCGTTTTTAACGAAAAATTAAGAATGTAAAGCAATTCGGTAATTCTGCCAACTGTGTTCTGGTGGCTGAAAATGCGAACTTTTGAAAAGAAGTCTTCGACTGTTTTTTCGTTATCGTTAATAGTAATAGTTTATTAAACATGCATTTGTGAAAAACAGACGTCACACTAAATATTGTGTAAAGTAATCCCAAAAGTTATTCATAAGCAGTCTTAAGTGCAGGTAGCTAGCTTTATTTTGGTCCATATGTCTAGTATTTCTTTATTGTTTAGTATAATAACCGCATTTCCCCACAACGCCATACGACCGACGCTGAAGACCTGTCGCTTGTTTGGCCTGACAATTGAAGCTTGACACCAGGCATTGCCAGACCCCCGTTTTATTGCGTTTAAACCCCCTTGTGACTTCCGATCGATAGCGGACCACAACAGAGTCTTTTTTTAGACAATGAAGTACAGGGGCGCTGGCGTTTGCCCTCGAGGTCTCCAGATATCGAGCCAGCGGCTAATGACGATATCAGATACCCTGGCTGGGGGCCGTCCTGACTTCCTGTTCCATCACACGGCTAATTATTTGTGGGAGCACCGGTTGGTTCTGGTGACCTTGGGCCACACGTGAGTCGAAACAGGACGAACTCACTGAACTAGTGCTTGACTGCTGTTGGTTTTCAAAGATTTCAGATCAGTTCAACTGAAAAAAAAGGATAATTTCGTAGTATATTATTGAAAATAACACTTAACATTAAGCTTTTTTTAAATAACGTGTAAAAAGTATTAAACTATATTTGTAATAATTAAATTTAAATAACTAATTTACTAAATATTACAATCGTAACCTGAAAACAAATTAAACCCGTCTGTTTATGAACTAAATAAACAAACAAAAAGACAAATTCAGAGACACGTATGATACACACAAAGACACAAAATATCACACATTAACCCAAATCACAATATACACATAGACACAACACACGTCTATATATACAAACACAATATAGAGACTTTCAGAGTATTCACAAACACACCCACAATTGACACACATTTACACAAACACACAAACAAATTATTTAAACCCACACACACACACAAACACAAGGAGAGCACCACACGGAGCAGACGCACACTCGTCCAGCGTCAGCGGGTACCACGCTGCATTTTTGTGAAATGATAAGACATAAATAAGATATCGGGTTGGAGGGCAGGATAATTGTATATTGATTGTAAATAATAGAGTGGGCCCTGCGTGTGCATCAGAATAAAAAGCCCAGCGCAGCAGTTTCGCCGACGGCCTAAGGCCTTCGGTCACGCGGCGCTCACACAAACTATTGTACTATCCCAGCATGCTTTTCTGTAAAGAGAAGCACTTAATACACAGCAGCCCACAAAGCTTTTACTCGACCCGGCTGCCGGAGCTTCACTCCACATTTCCTCGACTTCACCGACTTCTGAAAGCCAAATGTCGTGTTATGAATAATTATGCGAAGTGTAGAAGCTCGGAGGTCTGGCGTTGACTGACGGCTCACAGTGTCAGGGGGGCGGCACAGACCTCAAACGTCTTCGTCAAACATCTTACCGGTGATTCTGTTTACCGCCATCTGTTGAAAAAGCAAGAAATATGTGGAAAGTTTGAAGCCGTTGAACACAGCAGCGACAAAACACCGGAAGTTCTGGAACTTGGAAGAACTACGGCAATCTCCCGCGACCCACCGCGCTCGTGTTCATCTGTGGCTTTGACGCGTTCACTTTAAATATGGAGTCGAATTGAAATAAATAAAAGTAACGAAATACATAAAGATAAGTGAAATAAAAAAGGGTAAACCAACAAATAAAATAAAGCGGAATATTACATGAACCAAGAATAGAATAGAAAATAAAACGATGGTTTTTGATCTCGAAAATACGACATATCTATATTCAATTAGTTATTGCATAATAAACCCTGGCATGATAAACGTCATCCTCGGTGACTGGCCAATCAGAAGCAAGTATTCTGGAGCATCAACGATCAGTGGATCGATAGATCTTCATCCCATTGACATGCTCAGATAAAGGCATCAATGTGTAAAGAAATCTTGCTATTGATTTGTAGAAACATTGATTGGCAATTAAAAACATATTAATCTTTTTTTTTTTAAATCTGAACATATTGCGTCTCCGTTCGTTCATCCTGTCCCGTCCTGATCAACAGATCGTCCTCCCTTAACCCACATCAGGAATGTCTGCACATCCTTAAAACAATATTAACATGGTTAGGATTGGATCTTTCTTAAGAAGCTGTGAGATGTTTGATGATGAGCAGTAAAAGCAGACAGCTCCCCCTGATGACCATCACTATAACAGCATTCAGAATCTCAGACTAATCTCAAGATTCCTACAGTTTATTCATTTGCATTGTGTCTAAACTCTGATTTAGTGTCTTCTGTGAAACATTCAAGTTTACAGAATCTTTTTGGATTTTTTTATACCGCTGAATTTTACTTTGTTTTATGTACAGCAGTTTTCAAAGAGCCGTGATATTAATTCTAGTGTGATCATTGTTTGTATTTGCAAGTAAAAAAATAAGTAAATTATTTAATCAAATAATTATTGAGAATTAACAGAACATACTGGATTTACAAATATATATTTGTTAAATAAATATTAAATGATTTGAACTACGTTACCTTGAAACGGCATTTTTGAGAAATGTTTTTTTTTGTACGGATTATTATATTAATATTTTTGTTTATGTTTAAAAAATGCTTTAAGTTCATTTAAATTAAACATTTACTAAATCAGATGATATACCTTTTACAGTGTACACTTGAGAAGAGACAAATCAAATAAATTTTTTTTAATTCTATTTTATTGATTTGTATTTTGGTTTTGGTGTTTCAGAGTTTTGAGTTGTATGATCGTAGTGAGGATTTTTTCAGGTTCAGTAGAGAAATGAAAGCATGGCGCTCGTGTCGGCGCAGATATACAGTTCTGCAGTTCACCATCTGCGCTAACTAGATCCACAGAGAATAACATCACACATGTCAAACTACAAGCAGTTAACAACACACATCACAACATCACACTCATTTCATCGCATCAATACATTTGCCTTCCCGTTCATTCATATCTTTCTTTTATCTACCTGTCCCACTGTCTATCTCTCTCAGCCTGTCTCTCTCTCCTCTCTACTTGTCCATTAAGATGAAAGAAGCTTTATTGGCATGACTTGTGCAGTATCGCCAAAGCATTGATCATCACATGAGCAAAATAGACATATACCTTCAAAAGCCTTTGGATACATGTAAATATATAGCAAAATAGACCAAAAGAGGATAAAGAATAGAAAACACATCTATAGGTTTTCCTTTGACCATAAGTCGACTCTTTAAGGCAGGCTGCTACTGTTGTACATTATGTTTCTATAGTCTGTCCATCTCTCCTTGTGTGTCTGTAGTTTTATAATCCTTATTAAAACACCAAAAAGTCAAATTCATTAACCTATCCTAATATTCTTCAAACCATGCAAAGCAGAGCTTAAGATCTCAAGTTCGAGTGAAATATGATTACAATAAAAGCGATATATTGAAGAAAGCGACGGATCACAGGATTGACCGTCAAGAACAAACGCAGATCGACCCCGAAGATCTCCAGGAGCGACACGGGTTCTGACACGTTGGGTTTATCTCGCAGTCGTTGGTTCACGGTTTATTCTTTTGGCACAAAAACCCATTATTGGGTACTTGATAAAAACAAAAGCATGACCCCACTGTGTCTAGCACTTCACTGCATTACTTACACACATGAAGAATTCACAGACACACTTTGTCTTGGGAAAGCGCGACTACATCGAGTGTCAAACCTCGAGCCCAGAGGCTTTTCCCCCCGAGACTGAAAAAGTCAAGAAATCAGTCCTCGACTCTCACAGAACACCAACTCCGGCCGAACGACCGTTCCCATGAGCTCTAAGCCTCTTATTCTGATTTATATTTTTCCTCCTCTCTGGAGAAGCCCGACTGTTGATCGCAGCGGGAAAGTGCCAGCGCGGTTTAGCCAAGCATGCCAGCAGATAGAGCTTTGCACTGCGCAAAACTTGCCCAAAAAATAATGGAATCCAAAGACGGGCCCAAACACCGGGGGAACCAAAAAACAACGTGGCCACGCATGAACGACGCCCGGGGCGCGGAAAAAGAAAACTGGAGGGGAAACACAAACGGCCGCGCGCAAACAAACCCTGAAGAGTTTGTCTTGGCGAGATGAAGCCGGTGGACTGAAACCACAGACATGAGCTGATCTTTATTTCTTAAATCTGGTAAAAAGTCCTTTCATGGATTCGGAAATATTCAAATCCTAAAAGAGAGTTGGTGCGGAAGGGTAATGAGGTCTTCAAAACTTTCATTATGAAAATAAGATATTTAAACAATATACAAAATCTACAAAATAATAATAATTACGTTTAAATGGCGAACTGAAAGTGGTTGGGAAGAGTGGGCATGTCATAACTAAATGCGCATATTTGGTTGGTTGGTGGTGTTGAAAATGAAGTGGCATTCGTGACATCATCTGAACATGAAAAAAATCAAATTTTCAAAATTAAGTAACGCTATTGAGCAAGCGAATACATATTTAGTCAAATTCGACGTAGAGTCGACGTACGGACCCCACCACAACAGAGCCAACACCAGTTTGAAGGGTAGTAGAATGTCTTACATTGACCCAGCATTCGGAAAGTGTTTGACGGATGGTCCTTCTCGGCCCTCAAGTGGGACGGCGTCCAAACGGCATGCCCTGTCGCTACAAATAACATCGCTCCTTGGATTTTAGACCGACTGCGGCATTATAAATCCCGCCCAACAATTATTGATTAAATGCTTTCTCCCAATAATGAAAGGCATAAATCTCCCGTTCTCCAAAGACAAGGTATATAATCTAATAAAGGAGTTACATGGCCAAACCTCAGAACGAGAGCTTAAGAGCCTGGCTTGATTACTACCCAATGTGGACGACACACTTTACAGAAAGAGAGGGGGGGGGGTTGGAAATGTGGTTTTTGCATGGCCAGTCCTCGATGGCATTAGTTATCAGAAGGCCCATTACTCAGGAGGTCCCACAAGCAGTTATTGATCCCGGAAAAAAACGTGTTTGCTTTGGAGTGCAGACATGCAGAGACTTCTTTAAGAGAGAACGTCTGCAAGATGCATGAACATTCGAGTAGGGATTGACCTCCAGAACATCTCTACAGATGAGCAGAATCAGATTTCGATCATGCAAGTTGGCATTTATGAGACCAAAAAAAACTCCACTCGTTCTTAAGTCGAGCAACAAATAAGATATCTTGAGAAAAACTCTTAGGGAACTGGCATTCATAGGATGGAAGTCAATGTTGACGGGTTATCAACGGTGAGAAACTTGGGTCAAAATCTCAAGTACATGAAGTTGAAAATGGATGTAAGGTACACCGCAGAAATGATCCGGTCTGTACCTGTGAGAGCAGCGGGATGGTGTCTTCAAACACAAGGTCACCTTACTAAAGACCAAACACTTTCACAGGGGGCCGCAGGTGGAAACTATCGACATGTAGAGCCCCACAAACTGCTTTCAGGAAAAAAACCCAACAGAACTCCATCTGCGGACAGAAAAAGGTCGTGAATTAAATTAAAAGACCGAAGACATGGCAGGTGGATGACAACATTTCAGATCGAGCGTCTTGTGCTGATCAGGATGCCAAAAACTTTCAAGGATTCAGGAAAGAAGAAACGGGCCACGCCAACAAGACTCAGCCCCAGCAGACAAGAGAGGAACTTCCTAATACCGCCAGGATTTGGTGCGGTCGCTTCCTGATAATGTGATTTGTAGCACCCTTGGAAAGAAACTCGTATCAATAAGAGTGACCTCCTCCGCCGGCAACAAAGCGGGAGCTTTATAGAGCCCTTGGAGAGAGACGGATAGACGGAGAGAGATTGAAAGCGGCAGAGAGGG
>CM065656.1:20127751-20130251 GCA_033220385.1 Triplophysa yarkandensis
ATTCGATGCATGAGGACCTGAGAGAGAGAGAGAGAGAGAGAGAGAGAGACAGGAGGTCCATGAGTTAGTCAGTAAGACTGAATTTTGTAAGAATAGATGTGCGTGGACGCTGCATAGGGGGTGATGTGCCAATGGAGCCGCCATGTTGGGAAGGGCAAGACTGCCATATGGACACAGAGTTGTGGGTTTTCTGGATACAAAAACACGATGTTTACACATCTTAATTGAATAAATTTTACAGAACGAACCAAACTGTGAATAAAAGCTTTTTTGAATTCAGGTTGACCCTGGTTCGCGTACGGTTACTATCGTTTAATTGTTTAACCATGATTTTGAGTTGGTTGATCATGTAATGGAACCGTGGTTATCTTCCCATCGTCCATGTAGAAACCTTCTTGAAAAATCATCTGACCCCAGATCAGTTATCTCTTATACATACTGTTCTGCAGAACATACCCATTTCCATTTAGACATGATAAGATCAAGAGAAGTTGTGGGGAAAGTAGGTGGCTTTATCATGCGTCGGAGCGCGTCTGTTATCGGCGGGTCATCTGGAAAGAAAGCTCGCTGTAATCCCCACATTATAGTTCCGGGTTTCCATTATATTGTGCAAAGACAATGAGACTTTGGGTAAATCGCTGAAGACCAACTACTGAGATCTACAAGCTGCCTGTGGATTATGATGAATCTCTGATGAAACACTTGTCAGATTTCCTAGATTATTTCTTTTATGTCGTACATCAAATGTGCATTAACAATCTCTCGCGTAAGTCTATCATCCAAAAGAAAACTTCGGCACAAAAGTCCAAACATTGTGCAGACAAAATCTTTCATAAAAAGGCTCTTTGAAAAATGACTTGAGGCGCTTTTGTGTGTTTGTTTACCTGTGATGTTTTACCTCCTTTTGATGGGCCCAACATTCGTCTTTTTCCTCCGCGCGGTTGTTTGATGGACAAATAAATTCATAAGCAGGAGCTTTCAGCGCGGACGGATCGATACATCAATCCGAGCTTTTACTAAGAGCCACGTTCAGCTGGAGATGAGAACCGGTGAACGCGGCAGGGGAGGAGACCGTCAATCAATGCTACACAACTACAACAAAACACAAAACACACCATAGCACAAGAGCCACTTTACTACAACGTTAAATCAGCCCGGCGAAATTAGGCGCAACGTCTCTCAAGAGTCACTTGAGAAAACATTTCGAACAAACAACGTGAAAGCAAGTTTGTCTGATCATATTTTTTGGAGTCCTAACCAGGTAGTTGGAATATCAAAGTGTAACTTCGGCACGGATTTATAATCAAATGAAATTGAATTTACGTATGTTTGCCAGATACGACATTGGCAGTAGTCAAACATAATAATTTAACTTCAAGATTTTAGCGAAAATTCAGATGAAAAGCTGCGACTTGTGCGTCTTTTTGAAACACTGAATTGAGACTTGTCCCTACAAAGCTTTCTATAAAGTGTAAAAAAGTGACGTAAGATGGTTTAACCAAGTAATCTCAAACGAACAGAAGCGTGTTTTTTGACGTATGTCTCTCTAACGCCGTCTGTGTTAGAAACGCGGAATTGCAGCTTAGCTTCACGCTGCGATTTCTTTTAAACTCTTATCAACATTTACATTTACATTTAGTCATTTAGCAGACGCTTTTATCCAAAGCGACTTACAATAGTCGAGGAGACAATGAAGCGGTAAGGAGACAATGAAGCGGTATTATCAAGAGTGTATGTCGTTATAATGCCTTTTCTTTTGCAATTCACGATAAGGATTGTTCTTTATATTATCAACATTTAAAAGTAATACATTGCAGAGTCTCATAGCTTAAAAACATGTTCTCCAAAGATCAGATTATTTTCGTAACTATCCGTCCATATACCTTCGTCCTGGCACATTGGGTTGGAATTGCATCATTGGTCTCCCATGATAAGGTGCGCGGACAGGATGTGGATACAGCGTCTGCTAATGAGAATTCTGGTGCCGACCTTCACCGCAGCCACCGAACCTCCCAACCCAAGGTCCTTTGGGTTCAAAGACAAGAAGAGGAATAGCAGGAAGACAGCGCCGCGTGTCAAGAGGCCGATGCCAGCAGGGAACGCTAGTTATATTCTGGGAAAACCATGGGGAAAGGACTCAACATCGCTCTAATGATGAGTGGAAGAGAAAAGCGGCATTAGGTGGGGAGAGGCTCATGAAGGGAAGCTTTTTAATGTGAGCTGAAGATGAGAGGGATGCTCACAGGTACCTCCAGAGCTCTCCGTCTCCGACAACCTCCGGGGATTTATGGGTCGCCGGGCATCATTTCTGATCACGCAAGCTCTCCGTTCCAGACCCTGGTTAGTGGTCTAACAAGACAACATCAGGGATTGTGGACACGCTCCAACTGAAAGGATGGAAGACTGCAGACGATTAAACAGGCTTGTAAGAAATGGCAGTACAAAAGACAAAGCAACATCCCACACCATCCTAAAATGCTTTCCAATGAGCTTAATGTTT
>CM065656.1:20135251-20150352 GCA_033220385.1 Triplophysa yarkandensis
AGTGAGGGGTGTTCCTAAAGATGTCAAGGCATGACATCACACTGGGGGTATTTCTTTAAAGAGGACCAGTATTCTGTTCCTATTACTTGGGTTAGGAACGTTCCGGGATGCCCACCAAAGCAAACCAGCGGGTGATGCCCAACGATCCGTGAGATCCGACATCCTGTCATGTGATCAGCATCACCTCACTGTAGCGGAAAAAAGACATTTCATCCAATAATACCAATTCTGTCATCATGTTCTACCGTACGAATACAAAACAGCTGGGATTTTTCTCAAAATATCTTCTTTTGAGTTCCACATCGTGCTAAATTGATAACCCCAAACAAACTTCGAAACAATGTCGCTCACGTTACAGACAGATACGGAATTACAGATGGTGCCACAGAGTTTGTAGGGTGAAATAAAGAGATTGAAAGGCTTTGAGCGAACACGCCGGAGACGTGCCGAGCGGCTAGCACTCATTTTCGGCCTCCAGACAGCCGCACTTCTCCGCATGTCTCGACGTGCCAGAAAAGTCTGCCTCAAATCGTCAGCGTCACTGATGAAACGTCTTTAAACTCATCTATCCTTGAACCCATCAGCATGTTTTTTCTTGATGAACACGTGCACACACACGCACGTGCACACACACCGACACACAAACCCATCTAAAGGCTGATTGAGGAGTGAAGGATGTTGCCATGGCAACTGTATCAGCATCTCCATCTAACAAGATACAGAACACAGACACAAACTAACCAGGAAGTGAGAAGGTGATAGTTTGTGCAGAGGGGCTTGTTTGATAATATCACACTTGGTGTCTTTTGGAAGATCCTCGGAGACGAGAAAGAGATTAAAGTGGATGTTTTTCCGGGCCGGGCGGCTGGAACAAATGCAATAAATGTCCATTGTTTGGCTGGATATACAGGCGCTTTATCTGATATATCTGAAATGCTCAACGGAACAATCCATTATGACACCCATGTATACAAATATGACAACAATAATATTAAAGTACACATTTTTAATTAAATCAAACCTATTAAAGTACTGTGAACACCCCACAGCTATCGCACAATTCCTCTTGTTTCAAGGATCTCAAAGACTGCAAACAAATCTCAATATGATTTCATACAAAACTGATTTGGAGGCAGACTTTTAGTTTTAAGTCTCTTGAAAACGTTTATGTTTGAAATTTTAACAATAGTCCATAACATGCCAAACAGGTTTAAAAACAGGGAACAAACAAACAAACTTTTGCAAACTCAAACAATTAAACATAAATGAAACATTGAAAATAAATGAACGCTGGTAAAAGTCAATGAGTTTGGTATAGAAAATGTATGTCTTCAACTTATTTTTATAAAATACAAAGCAAAAAATTCTGTCAAATTGTATTCCAAAAATCAGATCTCTCTATGTTAATTTTTCTATAATTTATTTTGGAAATTTACAGCCAGAATTCCTTCTTGTGACACATTAATATGAACGCATCGACAAGATTTTTTTTTATTGCAAACCATACGAACCATTTTTCGTTGTATAAGTGACTGTAATAAATTAGCTTTATACGAATCTTTCTCTTTTTGCAAAAAATTTACTTTTTGCTCAAGACGTCCCCTTCTGTTTAGCAATCATTTACTTAACTAATAATATACAGCAATTATTTTTGACTTCCTTCTTGTGACAAACACAACGTAACACATCTGACTGAAAGCCTCGGGGCATGAAGACACTCCGTCGCGACGGCACGCTGTTTCTTCATTCTTGTTATCGGAGCTGTGAGAATCTGTTCTTTAAAAGAAGACGCGTGCCCGCCCCAACACGCTGTTTATTTAATGACTTCCTGCGTTCGCGCTAATCAAACGTACACTTGACGGATTCACAGAAATGGCTGCGTCTTATTTCCTTCGTTTGGAACGGCGGAGAGAGACTCGCACAATCTGCTGGCGTGCAGATCGAGGACGGCCGAGAGCTTCAACTGAGTGGAAATTCCGCACGTTCAGCAAATAAAAGTTGGAAGAGCGGCCACAGATTTGCTATGGGCGAACGGCGTCCTATTGAGCAGCTCTCAGATCAGTTTCCTTGAGCTCAAGTCAGAACCAGGCGTTCATGGGGATCTCAATGAAAAAGGATTATGTGATTCGTGTACAACATACGTTCTGGACGATGAAAGCCTGTGGCGCGGATCAGATGAGGTCAGCTGTATTTTAAGGTTATCTACCCGTATACGTTAGGTCAGCATTGCAGCCCGAAACAGAAGGAAGTATATTTATCTTCACAGGGTCATCGGCCGTGAAAAACGCTGAAAACGCGGGCAGAAAATGGCACTCGGGGTACCGGGACGGCCCGGTGAACAGGCGGCAGTCGATCCATCACTAGAACTCTATTCGTGGATCTTCATAGCGGCTGACACTTTCAGTGCAAGAGAGGAAAGTTCATCCCCTACACTACAAGAATCTCACAATATTAGAGAATTAAGAGTCAAATGGGCAAAACTCACAGAACATTTCTATTTGTGTGTTTCGAGGGATCTCCTACACTTGACAGGGACTTTTTCCCACCTTTTAATAGAGCGACAGTCAAACACGGCCTATCTCATACGTCTGTGATATACAACAGGCTATAAGCAACATCAAAATGCTTAAGAAATCAAAACCTGAACGCTGTAAACCTGTGGAAGGAAAGCATTCCAAACTGAGTAGATTATGAGAATGAACTAACAACCTCAAAACTGGACTAGCGGCTGACATAAAGACCATAGCAACTCGATAGAGACACCCTGACAACATCCCAGAGAGAGGAAGAGAAACACAATACACACACACACACACACACACACACGCTCACACACACGCACACACACGCACTCACACGCACACACACACACACACACACACACACACACACACACACACACACACACACACACATAGTGGAAAATATAAGTAGACAAGAATGCATGCTTTCACACACGCACATGGGCGCAGGCATACACACAAATCCACACACACGCACACACGCACACATGCACACACACAAGCACTCACACACACACAGAAAAATATGAAATAAACACAAACACAAGGTTCACACAAAGACAACACAAAGATGCACACATGTGTTCACACCTAGAAAACTGACTTACAATATAAATTACACACACACACAAACAAACACACGGACACAAAGTACACACAGACACACACACAGGGAAATACAAGGTACACACACACACACACACACAAAAAAGATGTAAAGGACACATATTCACCTGTTCACACACACACAGGGAAATATAAAGTGCACACACACACACACACACACACACACACACACAGGGAAATAAAACAAATATGTACACAAGAAAATGTTAAGTACAAGTGCACACGCACACACAGAAAAACATAAAAGTTCTCACACAATATATATATATATAAAGTACACACACGTAGACACACACATACACAAAAAAGGGAAATATAACGTACAAACACACACACACACACACACACACACACACACACACACACACACACACACAGACCGACAGACTGACACACACACACACACACACACACACACACACAGACAGACAGACAGAGACACACACACACACACACACACACACACACACACACACACACACACACACACACACACACACACACACACACACACACACACACAGAAGAAATGACCCAGCAGCTCCCAGTGAAATGTAATACAGAATATGACCTTATATATCTATATCATGACTGACCCCTACAGGTCACAAAGGAACTACAAGACCATCACTTGCCTCTCCTCCATCAACTGAACAAAGACTTCACAAACACACACATCACATTTTCTGAAAATGTCCAATTCTTCTTATATCTTCCATCTAGTTTCAGTAGACTGAGACACAAGTGATTTTAGATCCATATATAACCCAAACTGCACATGCGACAAGGTCAGGGTGTCAACACGAAGGTCACACACTTGCATTGACTGAGCGTCAAACTAAAATGACTTTAAGTCATCTTTTCCAACAACCATTCCGACGCAAACTCACAAAAAGTCTGGAGTCACAAAAGCCCTTCAGTCCGCAGACAGAGAGCTTCTCACTTTTAATAAAACCCACAAGCAGTCGGCCACTAAAAGCTTCTTTTGTCGCCAAAACTCAAGCGTTTACGTCTGGCACACAGCGAACAGCGAATCAAAGATCAAAAACTCCGGCTTTCATTTCCAGCGTTCTATACGTTCTGTCAGGTGGGTGAAATGTACCGGGCCAGGGGCTGTTTGACATTTCTCTGACATTTCCTTTCATGCATTTTTACTCTCTTGTGTGTGTGCCGGGGAAACATTTTTGCTTTTTACAAATAAGAATTTAAGAAACTCATGAAAGGAATCTTCTGTTACGGCATTGGACCGCCGTAGTGGAAAAACAAGACGGCGCCATCCCTTAGAGGTAAAAACATCATCGCGATGAAATATTCACGAAATAACACGACGTTTCAAATCACAAACAATCAAAAACACTTTAATTAAAGTCATTGTGACCATTACACGCAGATTTATTGTTGTTTTAATATTTCTATGATTTCTTTTTAATCAATTCAATCATTTTAACACCAATTTATAATATTTTTATAGGTCTTTAACTCGACGAATTTTCTTAATCTTTCCATTTTTTCAAGCACATTTTAGAAAAACCTTTTCACATTTTTATTATAAATTGAACAAATAAACACAGATTAAGTTAAACAATTATATTAACTATTATATACTATTGTAATATATTATTTTATAATACTATACAAATCTTCATATATAAATTCTATTACATTCCAATAAAATATGCTACAATTATTCAACTATATTTGATAAAATAATCTATCAAATCTATGTATGATTTCATATATTTTTGCATTTCCCAAACAATAAAGATTTTTTTCATTATGTACATTATTGGAGCAGTTCATAGTTTCTAAGCAACGGTGCACATCAATGCTGAATGTAACAGTTTTGCTGTAAAGGGTTTGATGTACTGATATGCATTCACCTTACAGATGAACATCTGTTCAGAAGTCTTCTTTATTTCCCATCTATTTCTGTCGACTTTCAGTTAACAACGGATTCAGCACATGAGGTCAACGGGCAAGACGAGACCTGGCACATGAGCCTTCTTGAAAACACCCATTCTCCGAACAACATTCCCACGTCTAAGCCGAGAGAACGAGCGCACAACACTGCAATAAACCTCATGAGGTGTATAAACCTAAGCGGGTACAAACAGGCCCAAAACTGTCTTTCATAAAATGAATGTTCCCTCAATCAAAGGCAATATTCAAGAATCGGACATGAAGAGGATAGGACGTATGGTGGCATTTTGAAAGGCAGTATTATGAATAAATAATGTACACGTTAACCTGGAAATGTAAATCAAATTCGTAGAGACGTCTAAAGAATAAAGCAACAGTTGTACGTCTAGACTGTTAGAAGAAGAAGAAAAAAACGTTAAATTAAATTAATCAATCGGAATGAATTTCCATTTCAAGTTTGCTAGTTTTTTGTTCACCCTACTTTGCCCACCATCCAATTCCAAAATGATCAACACACGGGCCGTGTGTGTTCGAACACACCACTGCATTGAACACCGCCATCCGCAACAGGAAAGTTTTAATTGTTTCATCGTGTCCGTCTGACGTGCGGAAGAGCCCCGTGAGAAGAATCTGGATGATAAGAAAATCAATAGCCCCTTCAACAGAGGCAACGCCGGAGACCGCCATCAAGGCCGTACACGCTACTCATTTCCAGTCTGCCTTGTATCTGTCAGCTTCCGGGCCGAGATCTCGAATTTCTTTTTGATGAGACAATTTCCCTCCGTATGTATGTTTGCCTCTCGATCTGCTGAGTGGTTGTTTCAGAACGCGGTGGGAAATCGTGAATTTAATCTGCTGGTTCGTTGCCAGGACGGTTTGTGCAGGTCACTACCAATATTTATTCAACTAGACGACAAACAGAATGTAAAAGTTCAATTTTGTATAGTATTAACTTACTTCATGCCGGGCTGATATAAACACATGCCAAGGTGTTGCTAAGGTGATAAAGTGTTTGTATGTTGCCAGGGGGTTGCTAAGGTGAACAAAGTGTTTTAGCATGTTTCTAAGGGGTTGCTGAGCAGTGCACAATTTGCGAGCCAACACCAACTGTTATCTTAAAGAAAAATGTCTTGACAGCCCTGACAGCGTTCTAGTCTGACAAGTATCGCTTTCGGCTCAACAGTCAATGGGACACAAGCGTGAAAGCTTACCCCCAAGGCCCGAACTCAGTCGAGTGGCAGTGAAGAAGAAAATGGGGTGGTTGTGGATGTGTGATCCGAGTATCTTGAAGAACAAAAAGCCAACACTCGAACCTCTACACAATAAACGTGAAGATGCTGTTTGCATTACTTAAAATTTTACATGGGGTATTAGAAAAAGCACGGATGAATACTTCTCAAATGATCCACTATTTTGTAAAGAGGATTGTTTAAGGCCGTTGAAACGTGCGTGATTGATTAATTTGCAACTATATTTACATCCTCATATCTTTGATTCTGAATCATATTTGGTTTTTAATATTCATTTCATGTTGTTAGAGTTTATTTTGAACCGGAATCTTAAGACATATTAAAATTTCGTTTGGTTTTCTTGAGTTGCAGGCAGGCAAACTTTTTCTCAAATTTGAACCGTCGCCATTGGCATATATTGCAGCAAAGATTGCTCAAGTCAACAGATTCCTCTAATAAATATACCAATCTGTGTATAAAAAGAAAATAATGATGCCACTGGCATTCTGGCATCACGTTTTGCCCGCTAAAATTTGTCTCCCGATCTCTGATGAGCAACACAAAACAGTGGATCACTCAATAATTCATCGGTGACATTTATTTTTTCAGCTTACTTATTCATTTATGATTTACTTCGCTAGAAAACACATCATCAAAATTGAAGCAGGGGACTTGGGTCGACGCAGAACGACCCCGACGGTTTGTGTATATATAATGGATTAAAAACATAAAACGTGAAACAAAGGGTTATAATAGATAGTCTATTGAGCTCTGGTCAACATTGTAAGCATTGCTCAGAGCATGACATCCATGCTCGGGGATCGAGTCAGCAAATGAAGGGCGGCATTATAAATAAACCAGAAGATGAGCAATGTTTCTGGAGAGTTATCCATCACCGCTGTGTGCCCGGTGAGTGTGGTCCACACCATGACTCATTGTTCTAGCAAGAGCAGCGGTAACTGTGTCCCGGCAGTCGCGGGTCAAACGACACCCCGCAGACACCCAGTCGGGTTACACGGTGCGGTTATTCACACGCCCTCTCCACTCGAGCTCTCTCCGTAACGGGAAATGAGCCAGTCAATGAAACGCCGGCCGGCCTGACCATAGGAGCTCGACACTTTCAGAATTGTGCCACAATACGAAAGTCCAGACCTCTTACGGGGACACACACACATGACGTCATATGGAAAATGAGGTGACCTCTAGTTGTTATTTTGAAATAAGAAACCCAGTTAAACGGATAAAAGACTTTAGTTTTTAATCAAAAATCTATATTGGACCTAAGAATTTGCCAGTTAGGCCAATCTACAAAAGTGCAGTTTTCGATTTGATAATTGTATGAAGGCCGTTTCGTACGATCAAAAACGAGCAAATAATGAACCGTTTAATTCTGCTTATAATTTGCATGAATATCTTCCAATCACGCCAACTGCAGTCCCACTGACCTCAAGCTACTGGTCCAACACTTTTGCTATAATAATTTTCACGTCAAAGTAAACCGAAAGGCAGTTTCGCACTACAAGGAAGACATTTTTAAAAAGCTTAATACATCATAATAATTCCTCCAAGACTTCAATGTTTAAATGACTCATTAGAGTAGCTTCAAAATGTAAAATTGTATTTAAACAATAATTTAATGTACTATTAAATTATTGTTATTAAAAGCGTACGAAGGACGTACAATGGTAAACCAAATTTAAAACCTCAAAAGCGATACAATACACAAACGACCAGCAAAACTTGAAGGTAAGGAAATGAAATGTATATACAACTAAAATCGTATTAAAATTAAAAAACAGAATGCGAGAAGGCATTAATAGTTATCAATACATTTGCGGATGGTCTACGGTGGAAAGAGAGCTAGAGGCCAGACGCGGTTAATACGTGTTTTATTGATAATATCCTCATGAACCGATTTCACGGCATCGGTAAACATCTCTCCGTAGATGCTATTGTCACTTTCTTACAAACACGTGTCGTATTTAAACATTTAAACATGTATGTATGTTAAATTATAGTAATGTAAACCTACCGTTACATTCTTCACCGCAGATGCTGCATCGCCGGCGAAATTATAACAGCGCCGCCATATTGGTAAGGAAATGAAATGTATATACAACTAAAATCGTATTAAAATTAAACAACAGAATGCGAGAAGGCATTAATAGTTATCAATACATTTGCTCGATAGTACTGCACACGCGCAGTGAGCCAAACAGAGTTAGCATTCAGCGCAATTCCATGTTATTATAAAAAAACTGTTGTTATTATTATTATAGCAAACAATTTTACGATGAATAACAATACTCTAGAGTTTATTGTAATAAAACTCCGAGACATCTCAAATAGCAATAAACAAAAGCTACATACGAACCAAACAACCGAACAGTTTTGCTAGCGCCGCTAACTGTCACTAGCTACTTCACCAACATTTACTTCCACAAAAGGAAACGTTAAACCAACGTTAATCCACACCGCACGTAGGTCAAACTAATCACGGCTGGTTTCGCCAAAATGCGCGCGGGAGAAAATCAAAGATGGCTGACCCGTGCTGGATGGGCGTGGCCTCCTGTACCAGAGGAGAGGTGTGACAGGAAGTGTATCCCTCTGCTTTTATTCACAGAGAGATAATGAAAGATCGACATTGATTCCCAACGTATACATGTTATGTTTTCCCCATCCTGTGTAGGCCTAATTACTTTTAAATCGTTGTTTTCTTATCAAACCAACATTTCTGAGTCGTTTGCCTTGTGGTTATACGGTGTCTTTCCATCCCGTACATTTACGGTAAAGTATATACCGTACGTGTCGGCCCGTATTAGGGGTCTTTTCCCGACGTCTCAGGATTCCGTCTGAAAACCTTTGGTTTATAGCTGAATCATTTTTCCAGAGACACATTCGCCCTTGCAAGGACAGTCCTGACTTCGGGGGAAACTTTAAAAAGCTAATTATCTGCAAACTCCGTGACGAATTGCTCAGATAACCTTATCCCTGGTGTGGGGAAAAGAAAAATAAGGCCATCAGCAGTTCTTAAAAAGGCCTGCCGCTTCCTTTCAGGGTGAGGAAGCCCGGCGCACGTCGCAAAGAAGCGGACGCAACCGCAAGCCATCCGTAATGTTTTGTGTCGACCTGGCAATTAGGAGAGATAATGTGCCTAACCAATGTTATCATCACCTGAGCTTTAGAGAACGGGGAACAGAGGCGGACGGTCTACGGTGGAAAGAGGGCTAGAGGCCAGACGCGGTTAATACGGGTTTTATTGATAATATCCTCATGAACCGATTTCACGGCATCTCTCCGTAGATGCTATTGTCGCTTTCTTACCAACACGTGTCGTATTTAAACATTTAAACATGTATGTATGTTACATTATAGTAATGTAAATCTACCGTTACATTCTTCACCGCGGATGCTGCATCGCCGGCGAACTTATAACAGCGCCGCCATATTGGTAAGGGCAAGACGCCCATATAACAACATGGCATTACAACCAACGATACAGATTTACTATCTATGTTGAGTTCATCTGAAGTTCGGTTGCTTACTACACATCTTTATATTTTAACAATTTTCTTTAACAATTGTTTTGACATTGAAGTGTGCATTAGTGTCGCATTGCACGTCAAAATGTATCATCGCCACACTTGTTATACGACTGTTGCTAGCGATGGTTTTTGGTTAATTGTAAATTATAAGAAAAGTCGTGCCACAAGGGACGGTAAATTATACCATGAATGTCCTTAGCAGTGTGCACATCTCAGCCGACGCGGTCGTGTTTGTTGTGCGCACTAGAAAGTGAGTTTGAGAAATGCAGCCGCGCAGAATCCGTGAAAAATGTCTCATCATCAAACCCGACGCAATTTCATTCTGCATGTCGTAATGTAATGGATTTTCGTCACTGTAGATTAAAGTCTCCTTATTGGCGTAAGCAGCCACGTGTCGGATGACTGAGAGCAAACATTGTGTTAGTAAGCAAACGTCTCAAAAACGCTTGATGTTGAATAATAATCATCGC
The DNA here is from genome assembly GCA_033220385.1 of Triplophysa yarkandensis. Taxonomy (NCBI): domain Eukaryota; kingdom Metazoa; phylum Chordata; class Actinopteri; order Cypriniformes; family Nemacheilidae; genus Triplophysa; species Triplophysa yarkandensis. Next base: position 20,145,565 of record CM065656.1, read on the forward strand.
TGGCACGCAGCTGGAATATAATTGAGCTTCGTTTTATTGATTGAAACGGAAACACGACGCAATCTGAACAAATTGGGGACAGAAACGCAAGCTTTGCCCTCGGGCTGCATCGGCTTCAATTACAGTCGTCTGTGTGTTTGCACTTATTCTCTCTCTCTCTCTCTCTCTCTCTCTCTCTCTCTCTCTCTCTCTCTCTCTCTCTCTCTCTCACTCTCTCTGGTCTCTCTCTCTGGTCTCTCTCTCTGGTCTCTCTCTCTCTCACTCTCTCTGGTCTCTCTCTCTGGTCTCTCTCTCTCTCTCTCTCTCTCTCTCTCTCTCTCTCTGGTCTCTCTGGTCTCTCTGGTCTCTCCCTCTCCCTCTCTCTCTGGTCTCTCCCTCTCTCTCTCTCTCTCTCTCTCTCTCTCTCTCTCTCTCTCTCTCTCTCTCTCTCTGGTCTCTCTGGTCTCTCTGGTCTCTCCCTCTCTCTCTCTCTCTGGTCTCTCTCTCTCTCTGGTCTCTCTCTCTCTCTGGTCTCTCCCTCTCTCTCTCTCTCTCTCTCTGGTCTCTCTTTCTCTCTCTCTGGTCTCTCTCTCTCTCTCTCTCTCTCTCTCTCTCTCTGGTCTCTCTCTCTCTCTCTCCCTCTCCCTCTCTCTCTCTCTCTCTCTCTCTCTCTCTCTTTCTCTCTCTCTCTCTCCCTCTCCCTCTCCCTCTCCCTCTCTCTCTCTCTCTCTCTCTCTGGTCTCTCTCTCTCTCTGGTCTCTCTCTCTCTCTCTCTCTCTCTCTCTGGTCTCTCTCTCTCTCTCTCTCTCTCTCTCTCTCTCTCTCTCTCCACAAATCCATTTGTCATATGCAGGAACATGTTTGAGAGGCAATTTATTTAACACTTGCCTGAATGAGACATCCCCTATTTTTGCCTGTTGACATTTAAGCTTTGAGGGTTTGCATTGTGTAAAGGTCAATCAATGATCAGAAATTATCAAACAGGTTAAGCTCTTAGTGATTCACTTATGGATAGTCCTCTGATTGTTCTTATACACAACCGTGCTGTTTCATTCTCGCTAAAACGCGGCGATACACATTTTAGAAATAATTCTGTCTTGGATATAAATGTTTTTCTACTAGAGCTATAAGGAGTTGTTCTAAAGTTAACGCACGACTGGCCGCCAACTCTTGCAGGGAACACAACTCAGTGATGTGCGATGTCTTTGTGCTTTTACAGAAGGAGAACAAACCCGTCAAGCGTTGGAGCCGAGCTCCTCGGCCCCCACCGTAAGCAGGGGGTCGACAGATGGAAGCTAATAGAATTTCCAAACTTTCCATTTAGAGGATTAAAATGCAGCAGCGCCCGCGACCCCAATCACATTGAGACAGGAGCCGAGCGGAGGCCGAGAACATATGCCTGCCGCGGACAGCACAGCCAGAGGGACCAACAACACGTGCCCTTCAGTCGACTGACCCCGGACATTCTCTGGCACCGCTCAACTGCGTTCTCTCTGCAAGCTGTTCACATTTCTGCCTGTTGAGGGAAGAGTCCAGATCAACCTGAATTTGGTCAATTTAAACGAAGTTAACGCAATCTCATGACGTATCGAAACTGCGGTACAGGTTACGAAATGCTCACATTTACATTGACATTTAGTCATTTAGCAGACGCTTTTTTCCAAAGCAACTTACAATAGTCGAGGAGACAATGAAGCGGTAAATAGCCGATACAACAATAGATGAACAAGTGCTACAACAATGCTACCGAGTTACACAGAGAGAGGTTACAAAAAAATTTTTTTATTTTATTTTTTTTTGATAGAGTGAGTAGGTTAGAAAAGAAGTGAGTTAGTTATTTCCATTCATTGATTTAGCAAATGCTTTAATTCAAAAACAACCCATGGGCCATTCTTAACTAATTTAGTAAGTAGAAATTCGTCCAATTTGTTTGAATTTATACATTTCGCAACGTTTTTATTCTAATAATCGTCACAGTTCATACAATTCCTGTACGAGAACATTAAACGCAGCTTACAAATGAGAGAAAATATTTTTCTGTTTTTCCAAAAGCAAATGTTGGATTCACATTAAGGAAAAATATAAGTATACTAATTTTAATTAAAACAGTAAAAATATATACTTTTATTAAAAAGAAAGCGTGTCAAATTAGTACCAAGGGCTATAAGTACACTTACAAGTAAACTACTAGTATTTTTTAAATATTAGTATACTCACTAAAAGTATACGTTTTCTTATATTTACACATATTTCTAGTGTACTCTTTTTTCATAAGGGTTCTCATTTGTATGTTTCGTCACAATATGTTTTTTTTCAGTCGTATACATGCAATGTATAAATAGCATTAAAAACGAATCGTTACGATGAACTGAAACTGAAGGTTACCTTATGTTGCACAATCTCATCGTTTGGCATTTTATGCATTTGGCAGCCATATATCCTAAGTGATGTTATAATGCGAAGTATACATTATGATCTTAATGTACGTTCTCTTTAAAAAACTTGGGTTTGCGCTGCCAATACAATACTCTACCAACTCTGCTTCTAACGAAACCAAAGAATCACAGAGAATCTTATCACTTAATTGCTTGATTGAGAATAATGTCAGAACATCGTGGTTTTAATTATCCGGCCCAGTGAGTCCGTTTATGAGGGCGGCAAGACCTTAAACAATCCACATGCTGCTAATGTACTTGCTCCCTTACAAAGTTAATAATTTAAATGAGATTAAAATGTCTTCTTCTGTATTTACACTTAAAGGAGAAGTAACATACACAGTTTCTGACACTCATATGCAAATCTTGAGTATCTGTAGTGTAGAATTGTGTTGTTCATATATGGGCAAGTTTTCTTACATTTACATAAGATAAATACAGCTTTACGACTGTTTTCCGATATAGCAGAGCGGACCGTGAACAGGTGAACGATCTCCGCTAGAGGACTTCTGGAAGGTGCACGCTGATGCTCGTGCTGCTCCGCGCTCTCCGATAGGTGCGTGGGAATATATGGGCAAATAACCAATAAATAACATGTGATTTCATGACGTCTGCAAGTTAAATATGTCAAAAAATTCCGAAGCCTCTGGCTGTACGGGGGAGTGTAACTGACCCTTGAAATACTACGTCACGCACGTAACCAAAAGAAAGTTCCATGACATGACCTAATGATGACCGAATTTTAAACTGTTGCCTTGATTTGAAGAAAACAGCCTACAAGCTGCATTCCGACGCAGTAAACTAGACATGTCTGATCGTCTCAAGCTGTTTTTCACCGCAGAGAATATAATCGCCAGAACTGTCCATGGACCGCGCCACACTGAAACGCTTCGCTTCCAATCAACGCGGCCTTCCACACCTAAGTTAATTGAGAAAAAAGCAGAAAAAAAAGCAAAACGCGAGGCGGGCGCGATGTCAAAGAAAGGCGAGAGCCAATATTTCCCCGAACAGAGTGAAAAATTTGTCGCTCGTCACCTAATGCAATTTCTCAAACCCCCTCCAGCTCGGCGGCACCTTACAGGAAAAATATGTTTACTTGTTTTAATTTCTTTTTTCGTGTAATGTCCGACCCCGAGGGCTGCAAATATTTCCCCTGCTCTCGCCCGCGGCTACATGGTGATTAAATTCAATTTTATTCAAATGAAATCTCCCTCTTCATGCTGGCAAAGACAAACACCGCGCATGCACGGGTAATTACAGGCGGGATGCCGCTCGTCCTCGCTTTACTCTAATTACGATCCAATGAGAAATAACAGCCAAAGATATTGTGCGAAAGTCGGAGGTTTCCGGCGTAATAACTGCGTCTGTGATTGTTTTTGATTACGACCCGACCCACAGATACACAGAATTACATCATGCAGAATATTTATCTTCATGTCAGGACAGACACCCGAGGCCTGTGGTGCCTACGTATCCGCCTGGAGAACGAAGAAGGCCTTATCTAAATGATATTTCGAAACGAGTGATATGAATTACACAAAAAATATAAAGGAATGGGAATTGCACAAAAATAACTGATACGCAAGAACATTAGAAAAACCAGAGTGCCAACCTACCCTGATTGTATATATAAATCCAACCTGGCAACCCTTGCTCTTAGATTCAAGATGTCCAATGCACCCAAAAAAATGTCGAAAAATAGCCTAGGAGTCGTCTGCAACGTCTATTTTTTGTTGTTATTAATTGTTTGCTTATCTGCGATACATCTCTGAGAAATCTGCTGTCAGATGACATATATAAACATCTAGAAGATGTCAATAAGATGTTTCTGATTTTCTATGGATGTACAAAGTGATGTTTTTTTCCAGATCTTGGCAGACATCTTTAAACGCCCTGCGCCTCAAATGCTTTTGGATTGTGTCCATCCGTTTGTTTGAGTTTAGGATCTATATTCACTGACGCACGTAGTCGTCCCAATGCCACATAAAGCATTTCTTCTTTCATTTGCTTTCTGTCTCAGTTGAATGTTAATCCAGCGTATGCAAGAACAATTCCAGCTAATCTCTTCTCTGCATTAGGCTGAAAATTAAACCAATGATGAGTTGGCAAAGTTTGTCTTTCCTCAACTTTTCTGTTATTCTGCGGTCATGGCCTGCCACGGAACGTCCAGCAGCCCCGGTCCCGTTTTAAACAGCTATTATAGTAATGTAAGTATACACACAAATGATTATCATTATGAATATAGTTATTAAAATCATTAGAATAAATATTTGAAGTCAACCATATTTGAAGTTTTAAATCAGTCCATCTTTATTCAAAAATAACCTTTACTTTTTGAAGTCTGGTCAGAGGTCAAATATGGATATTAGTTTAA
>CM065656.1:20150852-20282085 GCA_033220385.1 Triplophysa yarkandensis
TCCAGAAATCTATGGAGACCTTCTTATGTCATCTGTCTGCTCGTGCTTCTACTGTCTAAGGGTGACGAACCCTCAATAACTCTATACATCTCCATCTCCAAAGTCCCAACCCTTGAGTTTTCATAAAAACATATATGAGATTTAATTTAACGCCGTAGGTCTGCACGATTATGACAAAAACGATAATCGTCGATTATTCACCTTGATATCGATTCATAGATTTACATTGAATTTTTGGAGTTGTTAATAACGTTCTGTGCAGCGGCTATATGGTACATTCTAAACATCCATAAGTAAATAATATCAGATGATCATGGGGAGTTATAATGCGGGTTAAAAATCCAAAACAAATAGCTGGACACGTTTTTATCATCAATTTTATCTCTAATTCACCAATGTATTTAATGTCCAAAAATACTGCCGAAATGTACCGAAAAGAGAACAAATGGACGGCTGTAATTGTGGGCTTTTGGTGATTATGTTATTAATTCGCCTGTAATTGTTGTCCCGATTAGTTTTTTTAGTAATTGTGCTGCCATCAATCATAAACACATTTTTTTATCAAAATATAAATAATTGGATTTCTTTGACTTTTGCTTCTTTATCGCCACCTCTGTTTGAAACATAAAATAGCAAGTCACTTTATTTCGAAATGACGACATATTACTTATTATATAAATGTGACCCTGCCTGTGAATCCCAGCAAAAGTCATTTTTTGTATTTACTTTTGCATACATAAAATCATTCTTGTCAACATAAAGAACATTCTGTGAAATATAACATTGATATATAACATATAATGAGGAAGACCAGTTCAAGGTTTGAAATCTTTGGTCATATTTCATTTTAATGTTCGATTTCTCCGATTTAGATTATCCGACTTTAGCGATTTTCACTGGCAGCGTCACAAATATACATTTGTAAATAATCCTAATATAAACTATACAGAATAATTTGATATAAATATTACATGATATACATTATATAAAGTTTAATTTGGTAAATTAGTGCATTATGTACTAGGCTTATAACTTATTTTTGTTTATTTTTAAAAAATAGTTAGTAATAACAAAACATTTTACTCTATTAAATCCGAGTATGGGCTGTCATAATATTAAACATTATTCCCTAATGTATTAAAATATTATATATTTATAAACACAAACAATATAGTTGGAGTTCCTTAACAACTTTTTTAAACTTGTATAGTAAATAAATGCAAAAAATGCAAAAGTAATTGCTATTTATAAAACATTTTATCCCAAAAATGTAAATAAGAATTCACCAGTTTTATTATTAAAAAGCCAATGGTCACAAATTCAGTTGTATTTTTCGAAAGAACGCCTACATCTATACACACATGGCCTTTCAAAACCAAATTCGACTACACAATTCCAAAAAGTCGGATATCATTCTTCAATATATCAAGTGAAGTTTGGGTATCTTCCCACACACAAAAGTTTCAGAGTAATGAGTTATTATCCAGGTGAGCGGCGTCAGCGAGGTCGCGAGGTCTCAGTCCAGCTTTCGTGTCTCCATATTGACCAAAGAATAACTCACTGCCAAGCTCCTGTGAGAGAGGAGATGGACTACACGTCACACATCTTGTCAGCGGAGCGGCTGTAAGAAATCTGTAGCGTTGTGTTGCTCAGGGCTGATGTGTTCCTTTGGATAAAAAAACCAGGATGGATGGGTCCTGTCGGGCTTTCCTGGAGTGTCGGCCATGCCGGCCGGAGATGTCCAAAGATATGACTCTCAGGTTTGGTTCCAACAGACACGCTTGAGAACTGATGCGGATTGAAGCGTGGGTTAGGACGAGCGAACAAATACATTTATGATTTAATATTTTTCTTCCTTTGTGTCTTACAGAAGTCTTACGGGTTTCGTTTGTCTGTAAAAAGGGAATCGAAGAAGAATACGGGGCTCATCGTGTCACCGAGTGTTGTGTCGCTTGTCCCGGTCGGGAGTTGAAAATAAGTCATATTTTATAGATTTTTTTATCTGTGGTTTAAAGTGTCTGACCGTGGGACGGATTCGAGCTCATTTACAGCGACTGGAAACGCAGCGGGTGTTTAAAACCAGCTCTTAATCAATCACGGAGCGCTGACGGCGGGCTTCAAGCGTAGACGCTCATAACCAAAAATCAAGAAGTGTTTATTGTCAAGTGAGGTCCGGTTGTTCCTAAATGAAGAAACCTGAAGAAAACCAGCAGCATTATTGTGGATCTGGTTTTTGATATTTTTCTTTCCGGAGCTTACGATCAATTCTGCTCTTCGAGGACTGGCGTCGTGTTGTCGTGCAAGCGAAAGCGAGTTATTTACAGCCGCGCATTTTAATGGAGGTGCCTGACGGAACCCTCGTCCATAATATTGAGACAAATGTTTGTGTGTCCGTGAAAGCACTCGGCTGATTAACTCGACCGGGATGGCGTTTTATCTGTTGTGCCGTTTGATGTATGACATCTTTTTAAGAGGCGGTCGAACGCAATCACGGTCCCTTTCATTCCACGGGCCCTTAGTCTCAACAGATTGCCTGCTGGGTCCTGTGGGAGGTGGTCCTCTGAAAAATATTGACCGCTCGAGAGGAAGCACTCGCGTACGCGCGTGTGTGCGTGCGTGCGTGCGCGTGTGTAAAGGGATTGAAGGGGTCGAATGAAAGACGGGTCTGACATCACTGAAAGGTTGTGGTTTGGAAGTTCGATTTGATAGACTGCAGAGCACCAAAGTAGATATTTTGATAAATGGTGCTAAGCAAACAGCACGGAATGTGTCCCATCGAAGAAAGAATAACGGTTTTTGTTTTTGGCGGATCTCTTACTTATCACCAATCCGTGTCATTTCTCAAAGTATCTGGTTTTGTTCCATTCAAGAAAGAGTCACCTACACGGGTGAGTTTTTTTAAAGTGAACTCTTTCTTTTCTTATCACAAAACCCAGACCTTTCTCGAAATATCTTCTTTTGTGTTCGATTGAAGGAAGCGTCAAAGTTTTTTTTGTGTGAACTCCAACGGTCATATCACAAAAAAATTGACATTTCTCAAAATATCGTCGTGCTCCGTTGTAGCAAACGTCAGTTTTATTTTTGAGTAAACTCGTTATTTTCTTATCACAAAACCCAGACGTTTCTCAAAATATTTTCTTTTGTGTTCTATTGAAGAAAGAGAAGCAGTTTTTAGTTTGAGGCGAACTGTTCCTTTACTTATTACAAAACTGGGGCATTTCTCGGAATATCTTCTGTGTGCTCTATTGAAGAAAGTGTCACAGTTTTTTTTAAATGAAATCTTTCTTAACTTATCACAAAACCCGGACATTTCTTTAAAGAAACAGTCACAGTTTTTTTGGGGGGAAACTCGATCTTTACTCTGAATGGAAGCGTCTGCTGGATGATTTTCTGTCTGACATACAGCTCCATGACCTTTCTGTAGTTTTCTGACCTCTCGTACGCTTCTTGCACCCCTGATTGACAGGAGTTATATCTCGGACGTCTGATATGAATATCTTTGTATGAGGCCCTCAATGATATTAGTTACAGTCAGTGCTTCATTCTTCTGAATCATTCAGGTTTGAAGCAAGTTCACAACAGGAGGTCCTCATTCTTCTCTAGACCAATAAAAGAAGAGAAGTAAAAGATTAGTGCATTCAATCTTAAAATATAGAAATTTCGTTTTCTTACTAATTTAAGTACAAAAAAAAAATATTTGTTCACCATTCATGAAATTACTTTAAGTGTAATGTAAAGGTAACACTTAACATTTTAATTCTATGTACTAGTTATTTAATTTACATACAACTGTTTATTCATTTTTTATAGGTTTTTCTTAAATATATTCCTTTATATTTATGTGTATATAAATACAAAATTATAACGTACAGTATACAAATATACATCGCAAGCCCACACTTTTATTCTAGATCCGATAAATCATCATTGTTACCATTTAATTCAAAAAACGGACATGTCACACACTTCAAGCAACATGTTGAGCAGATCTTTCAACACAGACCTACTTCAGACGTTACCTTCTTTGAAATATCCTCCCGAATTCCTTCACGAAGGCTAATTACCCACCATCCCTGCAGGCCCCGTGCTTAGCCGTGCACTGAACTGAAAGTGCAGGAGGTAACGGTGAACTTTCTCTGACATCAATAGGTGAGAAAAAATCCTGTCCACGGGCTAATAGCTGCCGTCTGATGCTCATCTGCTTTGCTTCCTGTAGACGAAGCGGGAGACAGAACTAGCCCGCGAGCGCTCTTAACGACTGGGTGTTGAAACCAGACCCACCGTCTCCAAGGAGAATGGGAAGGCCAACGCGCTCGTCGCTTTTGACCTCCGTCCGGGAGGTCAAAAGCGACGAGCGGGTTGGCCTTCCCATTCTCCTTGGAGACGGTGGGTCTGTGCCGGAGTTTGACACGTCTCCATTATGGTGTCATAACTAAGGGTAAGGTCCTGCCCTCTCGACACTGTTTCTGGGGATGGGTTAAAGCCCTCCTGGGGCTGGTAATAGGAATATAATCCTCTTATCTGTTCCTACGGCCGTCCGGAAGACTCGAACACCTCTCTCCTTAAATCTCCCTCCTCTGTAGACCCCCATTCGCGACGCCAAGCCGCGACGCCCCGTCTGCTGATATCCGAAGCTTTTCCCTCAAGGGACATGCATAGTTGAGCTAGCCGAGAGATGCGAACGCACTCGTAAGCACGTATTAGCGGCGGTAACCTTCAAAGTGACCCAGATTTGATTGTTTTTTGGATGATCGGGGATGCATTAGAAGGCAGTTTTTAGAACAAGGGCCATTGTGTGGCGTTGAATGAAGAATGGAGGGGATGCTGTGGATGACGTCCATTTGTGGGTTTTATGAAAATGAATTGCGGTGCTGTAGGTTTTATTCGCTTGTTTGGACGTAAATGGGTGAATTTACTGAATAATGTGATCATGTTTGGGCTTTTGTGTTGCCGTTACATTTTTAAAGTTGAAAACTTTGTCTTACAAACCATGTTTTACAGTTGAAACTGCAATACTATTAAGTATCGTTTGACAATTATAATATAATCCATTGCGTACAGTTTTTCGTGACATTAAGCAATTTTATATTTCAAACAATGGTAGCGATAGAGGCTATCAATTGAACGTAAATAGCCAAAATCTTGGATTGATATTCATATCTACCCTTACACATCAACACAACCTAGTGTTCCAGAAAACCCAACTGGTTCTCGTGTTGCGTTTTCCCTAAGCGACAACGGCGTACCGTCGTGAGCTACATTTTCCAAGCTCTATCTCGATGTTTAGAACAACCTGACATATATCATACGGTATGACGGAATGTGAGTGGGGTTTTAAGCGGGAAAGCCGGGCGCTTGACCGGAATCTAGATAAGCTAGACCAGGGCCGGACACAGCGTGGAAAGAAAAGATCGATTCCCATAAAAGCCTTGTTTCACATGTTTGCCGTAGTCGTTTCGAATCAGGCCGAAATTGAATTTGGATGAATTGCTTTCTGGTTACAGCGATGTTAGCCGTTAGCCGCGCTGTCTTTTAAGTGCGTTTTCCTCCACTTTGCTTTTTAAAGTGCATGTTGAGCAAACACTGATGGCTACAAATGTGTAAGTGGAATTCTGGGAAGGTGGAGGGGGGAGAACGTGGCAGAAGTTAAACAAGAGGAAAATGGGCCTTGGTAATGGAAAAGACCTAAATCTTAAAAACGTTGCACTGCGAAATGCACGTACGCGTTCACCTTTACCTTACGTTGTTAATATTCGGTTGTATCGTAACATTTGGTTGTATCGTAATCAACGTTTGTCCAGCTGTAAATATAAATATACAGTACAGAAACTGCGGATTTAAATGACTGGGGGGATGTCTAAGCGTTTATCATTGATTCTGTTCACTTTTCCAATGAATGAGTGCATTGTTGGAAACACATTATGAAAGGGGACTTCTGATGTTTTATTGTAAATGTTTCCCACAATGCATCTCGTCTTGCTTCCCCATTAATAAAAACGCATGTGTATTATATGCACGTCCTTTATCCTCAGCCCTTCCGCTCGCCAGAACGCTGACGCCGGCCTTAATGTGCGCTGATGACTTTAACCGATGTGCCGGCTAATGGACGGCATCTTTGCTTGCTGTAAGCTCTTAAACCATATTCCCAGGACGGTCGCTTCTCATTCCGAACCCAGTGGGGTTCACTGTTTGGCCTAGATCATGAGACGAGACTTGAGCACGTTTATCGTGTAGAAGGAGCGTGTGAAAGCGAACAGAATGAAGTATCCCTATATGAAATCGATGGGGCGGGTGAGGATGTGGGAAACGCATCTCCCTTTACCTCTTTCTTAACGATCCCTCCCGAGCGACCGGTGCTTTCCGCGCGTTTCATGTTTTGATTCGTTTTATCCGGCCAGACGAGATCCAGAGAAGAGCCGGACTCTCTGCGACCCTGCCCACCGAAGACCTTTCCGTTTTACTCAAAGACAGCTTTATCGCCAGCATCTCGGCCTTTCTGTCGGGTCCACGCTGCCTCTTTCCTTTCAAACACTCTAATGAATTTGCTTCGAGATGCCATCACGCCACGAGGCTAGAAGCAACGCTGCACTCGAATTTATCTTGGAAGTCGGCATGGGCGCTTCCATTTATTAGCGGTAGGGGGCGATCGTGACAGAGTGCTATCAGATCGACAATAGCGTGAAGATCAACGCAAAATCATAGGAGAGCGATATGCTTATACGTAAAATGTTAAGATAAATACAGTCATTTTCCCGTAGTAAAAATCATAACATTTATTATTTGTAAATTAAATATTTTAAATATAAATTTTATATTATATTATTATAAATAGTATAACGTAATATTTGTATATGTATATTATGAATAATTAATTACCACTAATAAATGTGAAAATTAAAACAAATTAATAAACAACTGACTAAGCATAAAATAAAAAAACTTTTAGTATTCTAGTAGGAATGCGTTCACGGTTTCACTACTTTGAATATTGCAATATTATAAAAAGCGCAAAATAAACTAATTTAAATTGAATATTTATGTGTCATAATATAACTGTGCTAGCCAATAATATTCATTATTTTTCTAAACTAACATTTAATTATTTACGGCCACATTTTATTATATACTCGATAAGAAATAGAAAAGTTAGCAAATAACGTTCATAAGTGGAAATCCTTTACACATTTATAAGAATCAAAGGATTATGATGACGTCGTTCGGCCTCTTTCTGTATACCAATAATATTAATTCATATTTCATCTACATTACATTGAGTCTCTCATTCGTGGCTTGGATTTCAGCTCTTCTCCGACTCATTCTCTGCCCACTTTGTAGTTTCCCCTCACCAGGCTGTCACACATGATCAGAGAGAAAGCACTGGGCGTTCACACTTTGAACCCGGCACCGGTGCTCTCGCCGATCCGGTCCTCTTCAAGTTGTCCTACTTTTGGAGTCGTGCGCGACGCTTTGTTCCGTTCGAAATGACTGAGGAGGCATCTGACGGGGCACGCATTCAAATGAATTCCACCGCCCTCCCGTGTTCCCGCGTAAGTAATGGCTCTATTTGCTTGCAGTCTGGGCTGTATATTTTCATAATGGGAACTGAGAGGAGTTTGGCAATAAAACGCTCTATAACTCAATTAGAGTTGAGGTAGATTCATATCTACTTTCTTTGTCTAAGCCTGAAGTAACTACGGCCATTATTCACACAGATGCACAGGCCAGATTCGGATAGCCGGGGGTAACTCCGGGCACCTTTGCTAAATGGGTTTAAATTTTTTATTTGCGCAGGAACACTGATCACATCTATAGGAGATAACGGAGCAGAAATGTTTTGAACGCTCCACCCAGACCTTTATTTTAAACCTTTGTTCTAATAAGCAAAAAGGTGTCGCTGCCTTTCTTCCAAATATCTTCTTTTGTGTTCTGCGGAGGAAAGTTAGTCTGATGAGTAAAGAATTGTGTTTTTAGGCGAACAATCACTTTGAAATACATTTTAAATGGACTGTTTTGGAGGATGCCACGCATCCAGACCAACCCGATTCATTCACAGAATCATCTCCCCAAGACAACATCAATCCCACGGCAACCTCACGTCAACGACTTTCACAAACATCGAACAAACAACACACTTTTCTTTAAAAAGCTCAGATTGTGCACTTTGAACATTTAGCCGGAGACGCCGTTGGTTCTTCCGAGTGTTGTGCAGGTCGAGATGATGATGATCAGATATGGCGACGTGACCTGTTAGTGGGTAAGAGCGTGCCGCATCTCAATGCCTCGAGCGTCGATAAACTCTCGTCCCAGCTTTCTCATTTGGATAAAAGGCCCTCGGTTCCCGCAAGCGCAGCGCCTGATTGGACAAACGCCGGTGTCTCTTTCAGAGATAATGCAGATGTTGTCGGTGCAATCATCATTATAGCTTCTTTCCCAGTGCGTGTGTGTGTTATTTACAGGCCCGTCGCTTGCGTGCTGATCTGTAGTAATTTTTTTAATTTGCCAGCAAAGCCGTTATTTATCCGCGGCGGGGTCGGGACGGGGGGGTTAGAGACGGTGCCGCAATATCATACGGCTCGTTTCTAATGAGTATGGATTAGCGTGGATGATCCGGGCTTTGCTGATGTTCTGGTCCGGCGTTCTGGAGGTCAAAGCCACGGTGCAAAACCCTGCAACAGTAGCATCTCAGAAATAATAAAATAAATGATTTTTCACGATCCAGCCGGCCTCTGGCAGAGCGGGATAAACACAGATTATATTTGTGGTGTATACTCATACCAAAGCTTTTGATTAATTTCATACTGACATGCAAATTATGTTAAATGTGTTGTCCTGCTGTACGAATCTCCAAAACAAAAAATAAAATGAGACAAAAGCATTTTTACATTTTATTTTTAAAATTTGCATTTTGACATAAAACACAAGGAATGTGTTCAAATGATATTTTATTACATACCATCATTCATTTGTCTCCATGGTTACCAAGTAGCCAATGTTAACTTCTGAGACTAGTTTCTGTACAATTTTATTTGAAATGTTTACATTTTTTCTTAAATGTATGTGACAGTTTAAATGTGCCTGTTATATGAGTAAGAGTTAAAATTGTATACCAGATGAAATCCAAAATAAAGAAAATTAAGAGAATATGAAAATGGAATTTTGTGCAGAATATACTATGCAGAGTTATTATTAATTACTCCAAAAATAAGTCAATTATATTAGCTTCATTGAATCTTTAATCTTTTATTTTACAAATACAAGTTAATGTAATGCAAAAATAAGTATATATGTAACAAATAAATATTTGTATTATACATTTTTTGGTGAATTCTAAAGAAAATTATTATTAAATTAAATTGAACTTTGTTAATCAGATTTCAAGCCAATTTTAAAGGTTTTAAATGTACAGAAACTCACAGTTAATCGCTGCCTTTTAAATATAGTTTTTGTTATTTTGCTTTTATTATTATATATTTAGATTGTATGTTTCTTTATTAGTTGAGTGTTATTTTACTAAATGTTAAGTTTATTGTTTGAGTTTCATTCATTTTAGAATTATTATGTAGTTTCTAGTGCTGTGAAAGGATTATTCGCGATTTAACCATTCAAAATAAAAGTTTGTGATCACATAATAAATGTCTGTGTACTGTGCCTATTAATTTGAAGTTTATACACATACACTAACCTGTATTTATAATAGGGATATATTAGGATTAATTAATTTATAATTCCAGTAATTTAATTAATACATATGTGTTTTATAATTTGTATATGTGATATTTTTCTTAAATAAGTATATTTATGTTTATGTGTTTATGAATACACAATACACATATACATATTATGTAAACAAAACTTTTATTCCGGATGGGATTAATCTGGAATAATCATTTGACAGCTCTAGTATTTTTTGCAATACAGGTCTGATGCTAGTATTTTCGTTTAAGTTTAGTTTTTATTGATTTATCTGTTGATTCTAAACGAAACTTTTTCAATTAGCACAATATAAAGATTACGGTTTGGATTAGATCCCGGACGAGAAATGATTAGATGTGGTCCACAGATGCAGAGATCCGTGTGGGCAGATAAAAGTGTTCCAGGGTTTCAGGAGATGAGAGATGGGCTCTTTTGGCTGGACGATGGCTCATAAACAGGTGTGCCAGACTGATTTATCGTCATTAATCCATCTCTCGTCCAGTCCGCCGGTCGGGACACATCTGTGCCCGAAGCTCTGCGCCCGATGTCACAACGGAGGGCAATGAAATTACTGTGATTAAATAACAAAAATCA
Organism: Triplophysa yarkandensis; assembly: GCA_033220385.1. Classification (NCBI taxonomy): domain Eukaryota; kingdom Metazoa; phylum Chordata; class Actinopteri; order Cypriniformes; family Nemacheilidae; genus Triplophysa; species Triplophysa yarkandensis. Next base: position 20,161,140 of record CM065656.1, read on the forward strand.
TTAATTTCAGAGATTGCAGATTTGCCGGATCATTTCAATCTGCGGTTCTTCCATGGCCGGGGTTTTTCCGTACTTAGGATCCGGCGGGCACATCTGCCTGATGCAAAAATAAAAACCGCCCTACGATCCACAAGAACACGGCCTCTTTTCATTTGGCAGGCCTTGCAATAATTATTATTTTGCCTTTACGGACGACTGGTCATTTTTAATGGATGGGAAAGCACTGGTCCGTCTGTCCAAAAGGGTCGGCTAATGAAAGAGTTTCGGGTTTTTATATCTTGAGCAAACTTCTTTTTTGAGATCTCATTTGTAGTCAGTCTGAAGTCAGATATGAGGTTATTTTAGGAGCAGAACTGTATGTTTGTGTGTCTGATGGGAACATTCAGGTCATAACCTTTCTTCGACTGGTGTGTGTGATCTATTTATCCAGTAACTGAATCAGTCTGGTCTTCATTGTGCCGTGACCTCTGGGGTTTCAGCTCAATGTCATCTCTGAACCGCTCTCAGTGTCACCGGCGCATTTACTGCAGATTTGTTTTCACATGTGTGTGCTGTAATTCAGTCGCCGTGGCTTGACTTTGTGATTTATATTGTGATGAAACACACACCTTTAGAGTAAAGTAAATATTCAGTTTACATGGTTGTAATGAATGTTATATGCGGAATTTACCTATTAGTGGGCCATAGTATTCCTGGCTCATAAATAAGCTTTGAATAAAAGAATAAATTATAACGTTAAATGTTATTCTTAACGCAAATTAGACCCGTGAAAGGTCCATTAGGATCTGGTTCCATACATATTTAAATACCCCGTCTATTCTTATTACTGTGATGAGAAAAACGAATTTTGCATTATAGTAGAAAAATTTACGTTGGAAAATGTGCTGAAATATTATGAAAAATGTCAAAATCCGATATAAATAACATATTTCTTAGAGGATTATATGAATGACTTATATGAGGATGTACAGTATATGCATATTGACATATTTATAATAATTCACACTTAATGTCACTTAATTACAATTGTTAATTGTATTTACTTAAATTGAATTGGGTTCAAAATGAATTGTGATGATATCACCCAAAGATTCCCATTACTGTAATAGAAAGAAATATATACATTTTGGCATTACAGTTATAAGAATGTAAGTGGGAAATGTGTGTAAATATTATAACACATTTTTAATGGAAGGAAAATAACAACTTTTATCTGAGCTTTTGGTATTTTATGTGGCACAGAATTTGATTTAATATACTGGAACGATAGGTACACATATCTTTAGCATTTGTAAATAATTGATTTAAAAATTATAAGAGGACGGGTACTAATGGATACAATGTATTTAAAGGAATAATACGAAACACAAATAATGCATTATACATCGAATAATTGATTTCATGTATGACTTCATCCAAATCAATCATTTGTCATTTTATCTTAATTTACAAAATAATTTTCAGTGTATGTCGTTTTTATTAAATGATTAGAATTCCTAACACCGCTTTTGTCGTCCATTTCTCTTAGTAATGTCGAAACGAACATCCCGGGTTAAAAACAGACTCGAACAGCGGAGCGTCGGAAGTACCTCACTCCCTTCCTGTCACGTTCCTGCGTCTGAAAGAGCGAGCGAGCCGTTCTGCTGTTTTTCATCATATCTCCCAATTTACCCTGCACCATGATGCTCTGCCATCTGTCGCCACGGTGACCATTTCCAGTGCCAGTTTGCTGGAGATGCTCTGAGAGGAGCAGCCACATATAGACCCTTATTAGCTCTTGCCCTAGAGCGTGACCCTGTCTGTATTGCGATTGGACGTTTTCGTATTTCACAAACCCTCGGATCGACGTCCTATTTAAACGTGGGGGCTAATGTTCTGTCACATCCCCCGGCGAGCCAGTGCAAGCATTAGCTCAGAGCTACGCTATATTCAGTCTGATTAATGAAGCATCGGAGTAAGGGAGTGTCAGGAGCGGTAACACAACATGGAGAATAAATGTCGTACATTAAACTTATTCCCGGCGCTCATCTCGCCGGGCGAAGCCCACCCCCCCTGCCCCACAGCCTTATGGGACCTCTCTCGACTCTCAGCTGTTATGATTGGGTAGTCTCGAATTAAAGCGCCCCGTCAGGACCGGGATTCATGTCCGCCCGCTGGCTGGTTGTCGTGGAAACCGGGTCCCAGAGGAGGCTAGAGCTGGTGGAGGGATGAGCGGAAATATAAAGCGGAAGGAAAAAAACTGGCTGATAGAGCAACAGGAGCGAAAAAACACTTTTGACCTTTGCGTTAGAGATTAAACTGGCAAAGGGGAGTTTGAGGGCTCCGTTCGGTCGACAGCGGAGGTCTCTATTAGGTTTTGAAAGGACAGGATTTTGTGCTTTTCGTGTAAAGAAGCATCTTAGATTGATTCATTTTAGTGTGAAGGACCAGCAAACAAAAGAGCCGTTTTGTCTCGATGATGAGGTCAAAATTCTGTCGTAACTGAATTAAACTCAGTTCTCAAGAAGAACATTAACCAAATCAGCGTGCACACCAACAGATGAAAACATTGTTGATTTTGAGTACGTGCACTGCGGTTTCCCATTTGAAATGCTACAGATGGCATAGTTAGTTCTGTAAGATGTCTGCCAAAAATCTGCTGTCTAAAAACATCTGAAAAAGGCTTTAAAAACAGCAGTTTTACATCCATCCTTATGAACATCTCACAGATATCTTCCAGAGGTCTATAGAACATTTCACATCAGACGTCTCAGAGATGTCCTGCAAATGAACTAATAATCCCAAACATATCTCTTCAGATGACACATCAAACCGACGTCTCCCGGATGTTTTTTGTGCTATGTGAGACTTTAACTTCAATCGGCCGTAAATGTGTATTTGATGATCAGCGGAATAGAAAGATTGTGTTTATTGTGTTATTGGTGTAAATGGGCCTCACATTGTGTACAGTCAGTTTCAATAGTTGTTTTTCTTTATTTTTATGCTTCAGGTGCAACGCAAGCATCAGAAAAACCGGCAGGAAACCCGCTGAAGAATGGAGCTGAAAAAGTTCTGAAAACATCCGAGAGGTAAGAGCAGCACGAAATCAAATTCGACTTTCCATCAACGTGCATTGATGCACGTACATTACGCAGAGCGATTCATTGGAATGAAAAATGCTTCAGTTCTCGTGACAGATAACAGCTACTGGAAATGACATCTTCAAATGATAGCTGAAGCTATTTTCGGGCAATTTTTTTGTCTGGTGTAACTTATTCGAGTCAACATTTTCGGATGGTTTGAATCTTTTGTATACCTGCATGTCGGGATCATTTATAACCATTTTACAGACTACCTTTTATCCTTTGGCCCGTTTATTTGGTCGTCGTCTCCGCATTAAATGCATTCATAAAACCCAGACCTTAACTGCGTTTGTATGCGGTTTCAAATCCGATTACAATCTGACTTTGCGAATGTGTCTCAGTATAAACAAGCTGATCGGATGTCAGGTTGTTTAATCTTGGAGGACTATAGCAACGGATATCCAACGCGCCAGACGTACACCGATCCGGCATACTCGCATACGTCCAGATCCAAATCAGGTTTGTGAGCAAAGCCCGTGATGTAGAAAAGCGCAGTCAAAACATCCTTATCCTGCAGAGATGCACGCGCTAGTCTTTCCTATTTGGAATCAATGACCGTGTGGCACGAATACAAGAGTCTCGAGTTTAGCCTTGAGTGTGTGCCGCTATCGCACGCCAAACCAGAGCACATTCAGGGAGATTATTTGTGTTTCTTTTCAACAAGTGGAGAGTGCAAAGGGTCGACACATCTGGAGCTTTTGCCGCGGGCGTGAAAGATGGAGAAACGCTATCTGCTGAAAATTGCATGCCGTGGCGCTGTAACTGTGAGATACGGGTTTTGCGCGAGGGCCACAAAGACCTCATTTCTGTTGTATTACCGAGCGCTGTCTGTGGGCTCCTGAATTCCTCGCAGGTAAACAGCACTTATCCGTATGCATGCTGGGAGATTGCCTGGTGGTTGTTTGAATCAGGATGGAGGGCACATGCCCGCTCTTGAGCCGATGGGGTTTTGCGTCTGGACTGTGCGTTTAATGCGGCCGTTAGGTACGCATTCAACCCGGCACTGCCTTCCAACTTTAATTCACTTGAAAAGAAACAGTCATAAATTACCATTATTCAATTAGCAACGCTCCGATTACTTATGGCGGTATTTAAAGAAATGCAAATGTGTCCGGGTGATGAATATTTATTGTGCCAGCTTATATTATTTCATGCTGTTTGGGAATCAAAGACGCAGAGCTGCTCAGATGTTCGAGTAATGGTTTGGAAAGAGTGTCATGAGAATTAATCACAGTTGAGATCTCCTTCATATCTCAGATGTTTCTCAATGTGGAGAGCTATAAGAAAAATGCGTTCTTTATTATGAGAAAGAGAGACAAAGTTTCAAATTGAACTGAGGCCAATGTTACTGAAGATCTTAAAATGATCTCAAACCTATAAGTGTTAGAAAAATGTTCTCAAATCCAGATTCTTTTCCTTCTGAAGCGTATTTTCATTTACACGGGATCATGCGTTTGAACGATCCCCTCATTTGTTCCATTTCCAGGTTTCATCTTAATAGAACGATCTGAGACTACGTTAATACTAATAATAATAATCCAAAAGGTTTTAGTTTAAGGTAGATGCCCTAAAATATTATTATGAAACCTAAACAACCTTTCTTCATACAGGGCCTTTCAATCATATCTGTATTTTTTAATAAATAATGTTTTGTAAAGATATCTGTTCGATTTGATGGTCTTCCCCATTCAATATTGAAGATGTAATATTTTCATAGCCAGTCACATTTGTACCAATTTCATGGCTATTCAAAGCACAAGGACATACTGTCGATGGTTTTGTATTTTATCTTCAGCAGTGTGTTGTATACTTGCAGGGATGGAGAGATGGTCTTGGACTGAAAGGTTGGCCAGCAGTCGCCGGGGGTTTGACCAGAGATTTTACGTGTCCAGTGCTCTATTAATGTCCTGGGTGAAATGTGTTGGGTGTCCTGTTGATCTGGGTTTGAATGGCGGGATTTTGTGTGCCAGTCTGAGTTAAAGACGGTTGAGGGAACATTGCATTGTGGGCAAATCCATTTCTTCTCTGACTGGGTCTCCACAGGCGTGGGAGACTCTGATACATGGGAATTGTTTGATTTGGCTCTCTGTTGTGTACATGGACAGAGAAAACACACAATACAGGTATAGACTGTAGAGGACTACGAATAGACAGAATGTGTTTGTTATGTGGAATGCTGGGAATCATGTTTATTGTTTTTTACCCATGTTTATATTAAAAAGATAGGATCAGTTCATACCTATTGGAGTTCTGTTCTGTTATATTTTAGTATTTTCCATCGCTTGACTAGAAGCTTTATAAAGTGTTAAAAATGAATATGTATCTATTCAGAGCTTATAGTAGCTGCTTATAATTCATTTTAAGTCCAAGTAATTACAAAAATATAAATTATATTTAAAATAAAAAATTTCATTAAAAAAAATAATAATAATTTGTTGGCACCACTGAAGCAAATCATTTAATATCAAAAAAATTATTTAAGAAATGTAGAAACATTTAGGCAAGCTTTCTTTGTATCCATGTGCAACAACATATTTGATTAAATATTAAGCCCTAAAGAGCTGTTAAAATAAAATTTGGACTTTTATAATACTTTTATTATTTTACAACAATAATTTATGAAAACCAAAATCAACAACTTATTTTAACATTAAATGTTGAGCTTATTTAGCTTTTGGCCTTACAATGATTGTTGCGTGTCAAATGGATATATTTGGAAATAAAAGAAGATATTTTGAAGAATTGGTACACCATAACTTCTATTGTTGAGGCACAAAACATGTGCAAGTGAAAGGGAACCGCCATTGTTCGGTTAAAAACTATCTTCAAAATATGTTCTATTGTGTTCTGCAGAAGAGAGCCATACAGGTTACAAAGAGAGAGATAGAGAGAAAGGAGGGAGAGAGAGGGAGAAGGGAGAGAGAGAGAGAGAGAGAGAGAGAGAGGGAGAAGGGAGAGAGAGAGAAAGAGAGAGGGAGAAGGGAGAGAGAGAGAGAGACAGACAAGAGACAGAGAGAGGGAAAGAGAGAGGGGGGGGTTCATAGCTCACTTTATAAAAGCAGTCAATGGCACTTCTATAGAGCGTGTGTGTGTCAGGTTAGAGCAGATATCCGTTGATTAGATTCTCTGGATGGCAGGCGGTGTGTTTGCACTGCAGTGCTGTGGTGTACCGGCCCTCTGACCCGCTGGGTAAACACAACCAGAGAGTCTCTGCCTCCAAATAAGGCCAACATGTCCAGAGAGCTGCCATCCCTCACGCTCCACTCCCTTCGCCAGTCCTGCTTTCTTTCCCCATCCCATTTTAAACATCTCTTTGTTGGTACAGAGTGGATCTACATTTAAACTTGTTTTGATTGTTTATATGTTTAATCGGCAAGCCAATGAAATTTAAATGTGTTTTGGCTATCATTGTTTTTGTCCATCAGGTGGAAATAATAATGTCTTAACAACATTTTCTTTTGGATGTGTATCTTCTGTGTCATGTGAGCCTTGTTGCTCCACACTAATGAAATTCCTACAGGTTTATAACAGCATACAGTACGGTCTATTTTTGGGTGAACTGTAGTTTTAAATTCAGCATCTCTTGTCAGACTGTGTCAAACAGAAACGAATTCCTGTGTGGCTCCTACCCACAATGCAGACTTGTTTACTTTCAGTGCTGAATAAAGAAACATGTCATCCAGAGTCTTTCCTCATTATAGTCATACAGAAAATCTGACCACAGACGACATGTGTCATATTTCCAGTGCTTTAGACATGCCCCCTGGTTCAACTGACCAATCAGTGTGTGAAAGCCGTTTAATAATTATGACTGGTCTCTACAAAGTCGAGTTATAGATGATGTGTGCGTTTGCCTTTGTGTGTGTGTGTGTGTGTGTGTGTATGTGTGTGTGCGCGTGCGCATTTGTACGTGTGTTTGTCTGTAATGAATTCATAATCTCTGCAGTAGGTCTTTGTAGATTCCTATCAGGCAGAGATAGGACAGCACAGTTGCACACTAATAGCTGTCAGTCTGCTTTCCTTCCTGGCTATGGATCAGTTCCCTTTTAGAAAGCAAACACACACAGGCACACATACATACACACAGATACACACACAGAGGGCCCGTGTGTTCTGAAGTTATCCACACAGTGGGTCTGAAGATGAAAGCTGCCGAGTTTTCTGTCGGTAGTGAGAATGCATTTCTGTAGCGTGTTGAAAAGTGGTTCCCCCAGGCTCAGTGCTAGGCCCCCCACATTTGATGTGCTTTCCCCCCCAAAACTTGGCAAGTCGGGGCCCCGCGGTTTTTTCTCTACCGTCAAACATGCTGCAAGTTTTGAAAGCGTCATCGAGAGGCAACTTTTTTGAAAGCTACTTCAAAGTTTTGCAAAGAAACAAGCTCACATGAAATTGCTCTGACTCTCTGTGTGCAACTGTCTGTCCCCTGGAGGAACGCAGTGCATTAACTTTTCAGAAGGACTGATAAAAATTGAATTGTTTAGGTGTGATAGAAATGTTAACATATTAGCGTCACACATGCTGAATTAGTCTTGTTTTGTATATCTGAAAAACATTACAGCTACGCAAATTGTTTCTTGGAGCTAGTTGAACGTGTTTTCTTCTAATTACTTTAACACAACACATTTTGACCTTATTACACTAAATATCTACCTCATTACATCGTGGACATAAGAGAATGCAAGTCAACCGGTACCTAACAACGTGGAAATTAATTGCCGGATTTTTCCGGCCTGCATAAATGGCACATACAAAAACTAACTGCACATGGTAGAAGAGCAGTCCTTGTATAGAATGCTCATTATTCTATTATGGATTGCCTATGTCAAGCAGTAAGCGTTCTTTATCAATTCCCCCAGCGTCCTCAAATGGCTCTCCAGTCCGGTGAAATTTACCACGGCAAGCCCAACGCCACCTGGAGAACATTGGGTGCGAGGTGGCGATTTATAAGCCTGATTAAACAAGGCAAGTGTGAGTAAGAAACATGAGGGAAATCAACATAAAATTACAGGGACACTTTACGTGGAGTTCCTGCTGATTGGGTGTCCTCTTTATGAGGGAATGGATGACTGTGGCTCTTATAGAGAATAATGCGTGTAAACAATACACCCGGGCTTCTCGTGTTAGATGGATTAATGCGGGTGGTGGGCTTCGTGTGGCATTTTTGCAGATGCAGGCCTATTCCTTTCTGTATTGTATATATAGGAAGAGCTTTTCTTATCAAAACGAGATAGGTGCCAAATAAATAAAAAAGGTTTGTTTTTGTAAGACATCAAACAACATTTTTAAACAAGAAGAGGATGGATTTGTAGCCTTTTTGGGGAAAAACTTTGTATTAATAATCAACGATCTTGTTGTCTTTTTTAACATCATTGTTTAAAATGTTCAGACTGAGCCAACAGACAATTTTAACAGGATTAACTGAATATTAATAAAATGTATGGGTAAAAAAAATTCTTAAAACTATAAAATAGATTTATCTCGTTATTGAAAAGAGCTCCTCATATATTGTGTTTGATCATTGTGTATTGTGTTGCATATCATTCGAAAGTTAAGTGTATCTGAAAAAATAAATCTGAACGTATTTTTTAAGATGATTATCAGTCAAATAAACAGACCTTGGGCTGCATTCTCAGAATTTAAATGCACTGAACGTAACAAAAGCTTTGTTAAATGCAGAAGATTCATTGAAGATTGTGGCTGTGATCGTTGCAGTTCTACCACTTGGATCTGAGCAAGGTTTTAAAGATTGGTGTATTATGATTTTAAGATTGTTGTCAGAACTTTTGGGATGGAAAATTATTTATAGTTCACTTCTTTATTGTTAATTCTGCTTTAATGACATGCGATTACCCTACAGCTGCTGTTGGCACACAAAGACCCCTAAAACGAAAATGGATGATTTTATCTACAGTCAAGCTGTGATGACTTCTATTGAGGAGGATAGTAAAGATTTGGTGGAATGATGTCCTCGCGAAATACATCTTCTGCAAAAAAACACAAAATTATAGTTTTTAATACATCTAACGTCTTTTCAGTTTAATGGTGTTGCATTTTTTTAACGAGTAAAAAGAATATTGGCATTATCTTAAAAATGTATGTGATATGTTCTATTATACAAAGTCCAATCGGAGGCAATTGTGGTTTGGGTTAGAAAATAAAATAAATGTTGCTCTTACATTTTCTCTCAATAACATCTTGAGGTTTTATTTACTTAGCTATGAAAATAATTTGTATGTAAATCTTTATTGTAATAGGTACTTTACTACAATGCTATTATTTTGCCCTTCCTCTCGTGTAGCAAGGCATATTAAACAACAAACAAAGACAATCAAATCTGAAAAGAACACACAAAGAAACACAAACAGGAAAAACAAGATCAAGCAACACAATGACAAACATCGGTATATGGTATGAAGAATAAAAATCAACGCAATTAAAAACGAAATACATTTGGAGTATATAAATGTAACTCGCTAACTCACTACATTTCTAGCCTACTCACTCTATCAAAAAAAGAAAAGAAAAAAAATTATATATATACTTTTTGTAACTTCTCTCTCTGTGTAACTTGGTAGCATTGTTGTAGCACTTGTTGACCTGTTGTTGTATCGGCTATTTACCGCTTCATTGTCTCCTCGACTATTGTAAGTCGCTTTGGATAAAAGCGTCTGCTAAATGACTAAATGTAAATGTAAATATAAAGCATTTGTATACGCCCTTAAAGGAATAGTCACCTTTAACGGTCTAGTTGTTTCAAACCCGTACGAACATCTTTACTTGGTTACACACGGAGAAACGTATACGGAGGAAGGCTTGGAACCAAACAGTTTGTTGACGCAACGATAGTATGAAAAACCAACTTCTCGGACATTCTTCTAAATATCTCATATTGTCTGTTTAGTTATTTCAACTCTGGTAGTCAACGGGCTTTTGTTCACACATCATTCCAAACTAATTCCCTTGTGTCCATCATAACGAAGACATTTGAATTTACATGAACATTAACGGCAGACGCTTTTATGCAAAGCGACTTCGTAGACATCTAAACCGGGGTAAGATGTCTGACCCAAAGACACTTCAGTCTTCGTCTGTCGACCCTGGGATTCAAACCAACAACCTTCTGATCACAAGTCCAACTCTTGACCCACGGACCCAACAATGAGAAGGTGCGTCGACGACAGAATTTGTATTTCGTGGTGAACTCTCCCTTTAAAGTAAACAGTAGGTTTACAAGACCACCAGCGGTTCAGCACCCACTTACCTTAACTCACTAATGCAAAGGTATAGACCCTCAAGATCTCTGCGCTCCGCAAATGAGCCGAGACTTGTGGTACCAGCTCAAAGGGTAAGAAATCTCTCTCTCTCTCTCTCTCTCTCTCTCTCTCTCTCTCTCTCTCTCTCTCTCTCTCTCTCTCTCTCTCTCTCTCTCTCTCTCTCTCTCTCTCTCTCTCTCTCTCTCTCTGCTTCAGTTCCTCGATGGTGGAACGATCTGCCTCTGGCCTCACGCTTGTCAGACTCGGTCTCTATCTTTAAAAAACTCCTAAACTCATCTTTTCGGCTACACCGAACTCACTAACTCACTTCTTTTCTAACTACTCACTCTATCAAAAAAAAAAAAAAAAACCTTCTTGTGTAACTTCTCTCTCTGTGTATCTTGGTAGCATTGTTGTAGCACTTGTTCACCTATTGTTGTATCGGCTATTTACCGCTTCATTGTCTCCTCGACTATTGTAAGTCGCTTTGGATAAAAGCGTCTGCTAAATGACAAAATGTAAATGTAGGTTCAAAAATAAAAGTTTTTATGACTACAATCGCGCCTTAGCGGTTCCCACACTTTAAACGAATAAAAATGCTCGCTTGTTTCTACCTTTAGTCTTGGAGGGATTTTTTTCTGTCAGGGTTTCAAATGACGCGAACCCCTCGTCCGCGCGCGCTCCCGAGCGCCGACGTGAACGCGCGGTGACGTACCCTACCTCACTGGCAGCGGTGGGTGAACGGAGGGGGGGAGGTAGCAGACACCCCCACCGAGGGCCCCAGCCCCCTTCCACAGCCGGACCTGAAAGAAAACAGTGTCATTCAGAGGAGCCGTTAAACGTTTCGACGCGTTTAAATCGCTACCTCAGAGGTGCTCGACGCGTCGACATGACGCGGGTAACCGTCGACTAAACGCGTCGCGTGACTTTGGAGTTTTTGGGATCGTCGTTACCGCGCTTTTACACGGATGGGACATCGCTGCACGAGCGAGGGTTTATAAGGTCGCGCATCGATCGGCGCTGAGGTAAAATCGACGTGACGTCACTTTAAAAAGTTTTGGGAAGTTAATATACGATCTTTGTTTACATTCCGCGAACGATTTGACGTGTTTTCTGTTATTAGTTTTTTTTAACAGGGTTTCTATTTAATATATTTAGTGTTAAAAATAACTGCTTTATTATTTAAATATATTTAGTCTTAAATATAACTGTTTTATTTTAAATATATTTAGTCTTAAATATAACTGTTTTATTTTAAATATATTTAGTCTTAAATATAACTGTTTTATTTTAAATATATTTAGTCTTAAATATAACTGTTTTATTCTAAATATATTTTGTCTTAAATATAACTGCTTTATTTTTTAAATATATTTAGTCTTAAATATAACTGTTTTATTTTAAATATATTTAGTCTTAAATATAACTGTTTTATGTTTTAAATATGTTTAGTCTTAACTATAACTGCTTTATTTTTTAAATATATTTAGTCTTAAATATAACTGCTTTATTATTTAAATATATTTAGTCTTAAATATAACTGCTTTATTTTAAATATATTTAGTCTTAAATATAACTGTTTTATTTTAAATATATTTAGTCTTAAATATAACTGTTTTATGTTTTAAATATGTTTAGTCTTAAATATAACTGTTTTCGTTTAAATATATTTAGTCTTAAATATAACTGCTTTATTATTTAAATATATTTAGTCTGAAATATAACTGTTTTATTTTAAATATATTTAGTCTTAAATATAACTGCTTTATTATTTAAATATATTTAGTCTTAAATGTAACTGTTTTATTTTAAATATATTTTTTCGTAAATATAACTGTTTTATTTTTTAAATATATTTAGTCTTAAATATAACTGTTTTATGTTTTAAATATGTTTAGTCTTAAATATAACTGTTTTATTTTAAATATATTTTTTCGTAAATATAACTGTTTTATTGTTTAAATATATTTAGTCTTAAATATAACTGTTTTTATTAAAATATATTTAGTCTTAAATATAACTGTTTTATATATATATATATATAGTCTTAAATATAACTGTTTTATTTTTTAAATATATTTAGTCTTAAATATAACTGTTTTATTTTAAATATATTTAGTCTGAAATATACCTGTTTTATTTTAAATATATGTAGTCTTAAATATAACTGTTTTATATTAAATGTATTTAGTCATAAATATAACTGTTTAATATTAAATATATTTATCCATAAATATAACTGTTTCATCAAATATGTGAAGTCATAAATATAACTTTGACTTGTGTTGTGTGTAGTTCACTAGCTGTGTTGTTACCACACTAACTACACTTTAACTACAGTATTATCTTACTACACTATACTACTACTGTCTTTTCTCAGTAGCCACAGTTTACATTTGACATTTGTAAAAAAACAATCAAAGATAGATATTTCGCGAACATATTCGTTTTTATTATACTGCTTTTAGTGATTTAAAGTAACGGTTTTGATGTAGATTACTTCTCTGTTAAACCCCTTTGCTTTTGTTTGGCATCTATACTCTGTAACAGTATAATTGTACAACAGGTATACATAGTTGTATTATATTAAAACACAGATTACCATTGTTAAACCACCGGTTTGTTACAAACACTACGGTTGATGTACAAAAACAATTGTTCCTTTTGTTTTGTTATCTTATACCTATTGACCAGGAACAAAATGTCAGTTTCGTAACATATTTCCATATATACTGAATGTAAAAAGTGTTGCCTTGGGGTCTGAAAATCTAGAGAAAAATCTGTCTGAACAGAACATGAGACTTTCAAAGTAACTTTCTTGAAGTCATGTTAACTTGAGAAGAACTTGTTGCATACCAGATTTTTGTGTAGAGGATGTGCTTTTGTGTAGTATAGTGTAGTATAGTTTTAACAAACTCTTTTGCTGTTTTTTGTCTGAGTTACCTTTTCGCACATTCTTGGATTACTAGTATGTCTATTTATATAGGCCTCCTATGCTATGTTTAGTGCGAGATATAGTTTGCATTTACCGTTTGTTAAAACTCTTGTAAAAGTTTTGTACGTAAGTGAATGCAGTGTCCAGGTATTGTGTTTAGTCACAGATAATGTGGGTCCATTCATCACTGTAATGTGACTGGAGGGGCCCGGATCAGAATGAGTTTGGAATAGAATGCTTGGGTTCTGCTTTTAGGAACAGTTTTAACCATTACATTAACTTTACAAGAAATTGTTAGTGGTCGTTTGACGAATTGTCTTTGTTCTTTGAAGTAAGGCAAGGGTCTAGTTTACAGTGGTTTGTAAATGTCACTTTAATGAGCAATTACTTCGACTTGCTGTCAGATTTGGAGAGATGTAAAGACAATTGTGTAGGATTTCAAACGAGGGCTGTTACTTGTAACCAGCATCTATAGAACAAAAAACAACACAAATGAATTGGGCTAATTTCGGGATTTTTAAAGAGATTTTTTAGAGTGAAGTGCCCTGTGCAAAACTTCGTTGGTTGAGCTAACTTTGATTTCCGCTTTGCACTTTGTCTCACCTTCAGATGAAAAGTTAATTGAATTCAGCTGAGGATATGATTTCAGCTGGAATGTCTTTTGTGTGGTGTCTTCCCCGAGGTTTTAAAATTCATTTCTCCTAAGTTATTCCTTCTGGTGTTGCTTTTTGTGTTTTTCTACAGTTATTGCGACAACCTTTCCCCGATTTTAAATAGGGTTCAAAGGAGAGCGCCCAAGAGACTTGCAGGACATGCCTTGCAAAAATAAATATTCTTAAAACTTCACCAGGAATTGAAGCACTCATTCATTTGTATGCATTTGTATAAGGCATTTTCTTGAGCTGCCCCAAATATACAGTGTGGTTTTTAGGATGTGTGTTGGATTGTATTATTGAAACGGATTCATTTCTATTTGTTTGATTTTAATTCTGTGTTCAAATACCCCGGAGACCTTATTTGGCTCTGATTTCAGTCCCTCTAGTATACAGAGGAATGTATTATATAATTTTGTTACATACTGGTCTTGTATTTCGTGGTATCATGAATAGAGATGGAGAGCGCGAAAATGCTAATTCACCCAAAAATGAAGTGGCAGTGATATCATACACCCCCATGTTATTTATGGTTTCTTTTAACCTATATGCACCAATGTGTTTGTATTCATGGATAATATTAGCAGAGTTTGTGCAACGGTAAGAGCCGTGCAATTATCGGCTTTATTTTTGAATAGCAAATCCAGCAGTTCTTCTAATGGCAGCTGAGCTGAAGCTACTCACATTATTAGCAGAAAGCGAGGGGAAGAGAGATGTTCGCCGCCATCTAAACTCTGCTAGCTAATTGTGTATATTCCTCTTAATTTGTCCCGAGTGCTAAATCGGTACTTCAGCTCACATTGGGTGCAATTTGTCTGCTGGTAACAACAGTCTTTGAAACAGGCTCTTGCAGTCTTAATGCGTCCCACGATAGCGTCTTCACGTACAGCCGAGCGGAAGAAGCAGCGTTACATTTAGCTGATACCATTACCCTCTCTTCTGCCCCGACCCAAGTGCCCGAAGGTCAGACCAGTGGAATTATCTGCCGCTCTTTCGGACATGTTCCTGAGACCTTGGTATAAATCGAAAAGTTATTTGTGACAGGCCTCGTTGAAGATGAGCAATAGCCTTTACTCATAGAAAACCTCTACAAAATTGTATTAACTGGCTAGCCGTTCAAGTGTCGGCCTGGGCCGGAGATAGTTCAAAGAGACGGTCTGACAGGTTAGGGGTGCAGGGAAGATAAGACATAAAGCAACAGGGATTGATCTATCTCGTGAAATGTTTAATTTCATGTCATGCTTGGCCAGTTGCCAGCGTGGTGCTGCTGGACTGATGGTGCAGGCTCTCTCGCCCCCTGGGCTCTCGGTCCTGCAAAAGCTGATAAAGCCAAAAGCTTCTACAAGAAGGGCTTAAGCTTATACCCCTCACCGCAAGACTGGGTTTCAAGCCAATGATATGCTATGCTTGTTTTGATGCAGCTGTGATAACGTATTCATTATGGTGGGAGGCCAGAACATCATGAGTAATACATCTCTCCTAACCTCTTAAGCGAAAGGTACCACCCCCCAGCCAATCGTTTAACAGAAGGTCACGAGTTACACATGTTGCGGGGGTACTTGTTTGATTTCCCCTTCCATGATGATATTTCTGCTTTCAGCACTTCAAGTATGATGACCAGCTGGCACTCCAGGTTGATGGGCAGCCTGCCCACCCGCAGGGTCTTAGACAATGCAGATCTGTCATAAACACGCCCCACATTGGTTTAAATCTGATTTACGACCCCTGTGAGGTTTTGGAGATGGTCCCCACCCTGATTTCCATGGCTAGAGGTCAAGATAGCCATCTGTGATTGGTCTACTTGTACTCTACTTTGGGATGGTTTATGGACCCATTTGACCTAGATTGAGGTGTTCAATCCTTATTTGATAGACTTGGAGTGTCTGACTTGTGGCAAAGAAACTCAATTTGAGTCCAAACAGTCAATTTAACATCTTAAAAAATGAATATTTAATAGTGGCAAAACGCTTTTTACTGGTCTGTACATGTTTAAGCTGGTTATCAGAGCAGTTGCTTGGTGAGGCGTAGAGTCACTGTATTTGTTGGGGGTAGACAGGATGTTGATTTGGGACTGGGGAGGATTTTGTTGGGTCTTAGAGGCCATGGGGTTTACAGTGACTCTATAGAATGCTCAGGGCCTGATGGAGGGGCAGTTTTCAGCATGAGGGTCTTTTCATGTGATAAAAGCTTCTAATCCTCTGGGCTTTGTATGGGAGCAGAAAGCTTGGGGCAAGATGGGGAAGCCATGGCTTTTTTAGAGTCTGGTCTTTTGTTGCGATTTCGACCGAACCAGGGGACATCTGTTAGGAACGGGGGTAGGTTCCCAGCTGATGGGGGAACAGGGCAGATGGAGGAGGGGCGAAAGACAAGATACATTGGGGGGGAGGCTAATCTTTGAGGGCTGATGGATGTGGGTAATTGTATGTAATGCAAGCATGGAAACACGGGCCCCTGGGAGCGGGGTCGTTTTTGCGTGTGCGGATAGAGGGCTGTGTGGTTATGAAACAGGCAGTCAAGTGTGGATGGGGTTAAACAGAAGAGCAAATACCTGCCCGTCAATGCAAAGCGTGCTCTTTTAATTGGCAATGACAAAATGGTTTGACAGTGAAGCACTATAGCCTCTAACTAGCACAAATGTCAACATGTGATTAGGCTCTGTTGGAAACTCATTACATTCTTGAGATGACGATCTCTTTTTCAATAAAAATCACTTCTCCTTTTTGTTCTAGTCGGCACCAAATTAGTATGAATACTATTTTCCTTTTGCCTGGATATATTTCTTGTAATTACTGTAAATATTAAAGTTAGTGAAGAGTTAATTTTTCATGAATAGGAGTGTATTTTGAGTGCATTATATCGGGCTTAGTTCTAAATAGTTCTATAAATAGATTATCATGTTTTCTCAATGCATTTCAGTTATGTTATTGTATTACAGTTTCTAAATTAAATTACTTTAAAAGGGCTGGGTTGTCATTTTGTAAAATATGGACAATTGAGATGTTGGTTTATAAAGTAATTTAGGGATGGTCCGATCAGGATTTTTGCCACAGATACGAGTACCATCATGATAAGTCATGGTAATCGCCTGATACCAATGCTGATTCTGTTGATTAAAGTATAAAGAACTGATGTGAAAGTTCTCAGATCACTGTTAACATTTTTCATAGAAAGTAACACTATAGATGGTCTTTCTTATATTTTTATACTTTTCTTACATTGTTACAGTAAATATGTGATGAATGCACTATAACTATTTACTTAACAGAGTACTAAATGATACACGAAGTATTCATTATACAATGAACATTTTAATTGTCTTTACAACGGGGTTGCAGCACCAAAACATATAATCCCCCAAGTATCATGTGCATCCTTATAGAATGTGATTATCGGCCAGTACTGATCTCAGACCGATTAATCGGAGCATCCCTAAATTAGTCTATACCGAAATGCTTAGTCGGTTCAACTCTTAGTTGGCATAAATGTAGATATTTTATAGGTTCATTTAACACAACAGTTGGGTTTGGCCTGGGTTTTATATTAGAAAACAATCCAGTATTTCTAATAATGACAATTAAATAAATGTGTTTAATAGTGAATTTAATCTCACAATATCGTAAGGAATTGTTATTGTTAAAGAGTTTTGGTTTTATGGTGAAATGACACTATTCTATGCCTTGTGTTATTGTAGATTAAAGGGGTCTATGTGGCTCTGTCTTCATCAGCTAGTTTTGGTTTTAAAAGAAAACAAGCTTGTGGATAGAGTGGAAAACACTATGTATGTCCCTAATGGCATTTCAATTATGAGATGTTGTAATTATAGGCGTACAGTGTTCTCCGAGCAAACGAGGATGCTTTCTACTCGACTGAGTCAGGGACGCTGCGGATTCTGCGTCAACCGGGCGTAAAAAACAAGTACGAGGGAGTTCATTCTCAATCTCTTTGTGCAGATTCACAAGCACTCCATTCAAGCGAGAGGAAGAGATGATTTGCTATGTGCGAGGCAGAACATCCCCCAACTCTGCCCTCATGCGAGATGACATTTTGACGTGTAAATACGAGGCCTGCAGAATGCTCGCTGTCCTCGGGCTGATTACATCATTAACTCTGGTTTAATTGCAGTATAGAACCAGCTGAAGATGTTTTATTGTATCCCTGGGTGTTAAGATATATCACCTCTGTCCAACTAGTTGCCAACGACACGCACAAACCTGACGAGACCCCAAATAATACCTTTTGCGTTTCCCCCTAGATTCTTTTATATCTAGTTTTCATGCTGTCAGACCCGAATTGACAAAAGCCCCCTGCAACGGAGAATATAATTGGAAAGCGAAGTAAATCGAAATAAATAAATCAACTCTTGTGTTGTAGTGCAAGTAATCCAGCTTAAATATATAATACCCCCGCTGGGAAATATGACAACCTGCCAATGAAGGAGATATTGCTGGTGAAGATTAGTTCCCCCCAGGACAACGTGGCCACAGTTTTTTGTATTAACTTTTTATAGAAGCGCCTTCAGCTTTTGTTTTTTGCATTCCAGGGGTTTGTTCTCCCTATTTCAGTTGTAATAGCCAAGATCATCAATGAGGCGTGAAGCCGCAGCATTCAGCTTTTCTCACGTAAGTGGGGATTTGCAAGAAACGAAATCCCGCCACTCCTGAGATTACAGGGTCTAATATCATCCGCAGGTCTCCTTGTATTAGCTCCCTTAAATTCTCTGCCTATTCCGACCTTGTTTTGGCATTGACTGTGGATGTAACATGGCTTTTTATCTGAGGGGAAGTAGAGAACCAGAAGGAAGGAGTTGGATCACAGACATCAGGAATGAATGAAGAAATGAATAGCACGGTGTCTTCTGTCCACTTATTCAGCGCTTGATTGGATAGGCGATAATGTCAGCGAGCCACAGGATGCAGGCCGGATTATAACGCTGTGATAGTAGCGTCCTCCACTAAACTAAGAAGATAGGGATGACTGAAATTCATTAGCTATATGGGATTGCCAGATGTGCATACCAGGCGATAACTCATTGTCTGGTGGTTATAGAGCTGAACTTGTAAGCAGAAGGTTGCGGGTTCATATCCCATTGCAAGCAGACAATGACTGAAAGACACCTTACCCCCATTTGCTCTGCAAATGTAAATGTAAAAGGTAGACATACAGGCTTTAATAGAACCATTCTTCCAAGTGGGCATGTTGTAAAGATGGACAATCTTACGGGTATCTTTTGCCGCTGGGACGTTGGGGAGATTGTGGGATCAATTATGACCATCTGGTTTGTAGAGTTTTGCTAATAGTAGTGGGTTTGAAGGATGTAGCTTGAAGGTTGAGAAATGCTAAAGTAACGGTAATTAAAAGAATAGTTTAAAATAAAAAATCTGTCATTGTTTACCCTCGTCAAATGCATTGTGAATTCTCTTTCATGTTGATTTTAATGTTAGACCCCAAGGCATCGAGTGTGTATATTTTTGTGCTAAAACAGCCCAAGATGATCGACGCAAATTGGTAATTAACTACAGTGCCTCTTTATCGTAACTCAATATGTGCTTTTGCTTTGTGAACAGTCGACAGAGACGTGTAACACAGGGCTGCTCTGTTTGAGTCTAGAGGGACCGCTGAGGGTTTGGAAAGTGATGGATGGCAGGCCTTCTCTTTGTTTATCTGTTCGGATATCTGATTCTTAAAGCGTGAGAGAGAGACGTGAGAAATCAAACGAAATATATTCAGCTTGTGATCTCAAGGTCAATTCAACATTTCTTTTTTTGTGCATATTGATGGATATTGACGGATTGATAAAAATGGGGTTTATGTTACACGTATAGACAGGGGTGATGTAGATTAGATTTGATGTAATTTGTATTGTAAATTAGTAACATCAGTCACAGGTAAACGCACCGGTTTAAATAACCCACTGGTTTTTGCTAAATGTTCTGGACTGCAGTTTAGAGACTTCAATGATCTGGAAATAAATGGAGCGCCGAAAGTGTAAAACTTGCAAAGCACAGAGTCACCTGAATGATCTTAATTTGAATTTTTCCTTGTCACACACTCAATCGTGCAATTAAGTGTAATTCGTTTCATTAAATAATTAGAGTAACCTCATTAAATTTAATCGCTCGAAAGCTCTTAAGAATATGAGAAACAGTGGTTGTTTCCAATGCTTCATTTTTTCACAATTCTTTCCTAATGATTAACATCTCGTCACCTGCCGATACTTTAAAACCCAACAAGCTGACTTGTGAGAAGCATGACGAACGTTCAGTCTGATGAAATCGCCCGGCTTTATCGTCCAAGCTTCAGAAATGCAGCATATCGATTTCACGACCCGTGCCAAAACTGCATAGCGCTCACGCATGCATGCATACATGCAGGCACTCTGGAGCAGGAGTTTGGCAGCACTCGATAAAACGCACCGTGCAGAAGATCAGAGGGGTGCTTCGCTTTGTGTCTGCGCTCCTGCCGTCGACCCAGGAGAGAGAGGCTGGGCATTTTTATTGCTTTGGTAATTAGTTTGAATTCGACGGGAGGCTGTATTGCAGTGTTTGGAGTCATAGCTGGCAGGTGGGGAGGATGGCGGATCTATGCTATTTGGAAATCTTGTATTAATAATCTCTCACTCTTTAGATTCGATGCTGGTTCAGTGCTTTGTGATGCGTCTTTTTTTAGAGGTCATTGTGATGAACTTAAGCCATCCATTGGTTTATTTGGTTGCAGGTGTGCTTTTTTAAAGGCTCTGGTTTGAAGTCTAGTTAGATGCCTACCCAGACAGCTGTCCGCTTAGACGCAGCTAAACTAAACATCATCAATACTTACACTATAAACAAACGAAAGTCATTATTAAAAGATACTTTTTTTCCAAATTTTCCACCTGGTATGCGTTACCGTGATAAAACAGAGTTTGCCTTAAATAGCGGCTCACTAGGTTTTGGACCAGTGCAAAGGAGTTTGTACCGTTTAGTGATTTATGTGTAATGGCAGAAGAATAGATTTCGCTCTCCCACGGGCGTCTGGCTCATTACACTGTGACCAGTGAACAATGGGTATATACCTTCCATTTATCTGTTTGTATCCTCCAGCGATGTCCAAGTCTTCCGTTCCACAGACCGGCGTAAAGGGGCGAGGAGGGGAGCGAAACCAGCCCACATCCAGTCGCACAGGTGCCCACTCAATTATCAGCGTGCCACTGATGCTCTACCACCGCCGATATTCTGTCACCTCCTAATTAAAGGACGTCTAAATTAAGCCCAGGGTGCAGGGTGGCCTATAGTTTTCCCCCTTAAGGGAATAAAGCCATTGAGAATCGATAGACAAATGCACAACCATGAAAACTCTTAAATGAAGTCATTTTTCTTGTTCAGGGGGGCTGTGAAAGCCAGTGTTTTTGTTATTTGATGTATGCAGATTTTGAATGTATTATTTGTGTTTTGTAGGAATTATATAGTTTTACTTGTCATGAAACAGTGTCTTGATAAACCCAAGATTTCTTGGGTTTATGTTTATGATTATTTCTGAATAATTATAAATATGAGAGACATCTAATCTGCGGTTCGAGTCCTGATGTTCTGAGCCAGAGGTCTCGCTCGGCTTGATCTTTGTAGATTTTTGCTACATTTTTCTGTTGTGTGTTGCTCATACTTGTATGTTTGTGAGTTTATTCTTGTGTTTGTGTGTGCGCGTACGCTTTTTCTTTGTGTGTTTATGCTTGTGTGTTGCTCATGCTTGTGTGTGTTGTTTTATGCATCTCTGTGTATCTGTGCTCTCTGATCATGTGTGCATGTGTGTGTTTTCTTTGTGTGTTTGCGTGTGTGTGTGTCTGTCTGTTTGTGTGTGTGTGTGTGTGTGTGTGTGTGTGTGTGTGTGTGTGTGTGTGTGTGTGTGTGTGCGTGTGCGTGTGCGTGTGCGTGTGCGTGTGCTGGCGACAGAGTGCATGCTGGCAGGGAGTTCCGGAGAGTTGGGAGTGAAGAGGCGAGAGCGGGTACATGATGCACATATATCTGAGCTAAAGAGAGTAAACAGAATTCACTCTGATTTAAGACTTTAAATTGTTGTTTTGAGGCATAGATGCAAAGTAAATGATCAGTTTATTTAAGAAAATGAGAGCTGTGATGTGTGTTAAATTGTCATGTGCTTGAAAAGGTTTTTTCCATCGGTTGTCTTTATGCAGTTATTTAGTCTTCCTTTAGACCATATATAAGATACAAAATGTTGATCTTGGTTTTGTTTATTGCAACAAATTTCAGTTTAACTGTTCAACTTTATTTGCTTAAGATTCATTTAACTAAAACCTCAAACGACGAATTTACGAGATCATCATGTACCGTAAAACACAGAGGCTTTGAAAACAGCAGCGAAGCAATTGGAAGTCAAGGGTGGCATGCTTGTAATTTGCAGAAGTTAATATTGTTAGCGTCTAAGTGTCTGGTAAATAACATCTCTGTTAGCTGCAAAGATGATTCCACAAAGATTTGAGGCGCTCCTTCAATTTTCCACAAGAGCACCATGCAAAGTATTTTTCATGTTCTTAAGTGGCTTTCATGTGGACCGTTCTCCGTTTCTTCTCGTGTGAGGGTTGAGCATGCCACCATCTGAGACCGGCGTTTGATGGCAGTTTGCATGTCGTGAAATCTCCCTCGCTCCATGCAGGACATCTGAATCCCATGCTGGAAAGTTGTAACAACTTCGGGAAGCCGCTTGGTGACTTCCTAGCTGCCTCTGTGGGCGAAGTGAAAATTTGTTTAAAGTTGTACGCTGCTGGAGGGAATGGAAGTAGCCAGGATATTAAGTGGTTATATGGAAAAATACCTGATAATGCATTTTGTGTGAGATGTTGGTTTGTGGCACAGGTTTACAGGTCAGGGACTCTTTTAATATTTGGGCACCAAACATACTCAAGCTGTGATTAACAATGTAACTTTATACTGAAACGCTATTGACTGCCACAAATACATTTGACTTGTCTTTATTCTAAAACGGAATGATTCTCATAACACAGCATACCGATAATTGGATATCTAGTGGTTCTTCTCTCAAGGAGAGTTATTGATTTTCATCCACTCTCCTCAGCTTGTTTTTCTTTGTTTTGCCTTTGGATTCCAGCTCAGTGCGGTCGCCTCTTGCACAACCCGTTGCGAGGTTTCCGCCTGCTTCTTGGATGCCGTTCAAGATGGAAAATAGTAGCATGAGTTCGATTGGGAGGACAGAAATGATACTTGTTTAAAAGGCACGAAGGAAGCGATCATCCGTGGCATGCTTTGTGCCGAAAGGGATTGCGCTTTTAAAGAATGATCTTCTTTGTTGAGGCATTAAAAAATTGCACGTTTTTGTTTTCTGATTTGACTCTTGCTTAACCCTGTTAATTGAGGTGTTTATATAAATATATATTTATTTATTAAAACAATTAAGTGGTCTTGTTACCATACATTTTTTATCTAAATTCATATGGATTGTCAACATTTCATTTATGCATTTTGTCCTTCTTTCATGGAAATTCCTGTAATGAGCAAAGACAACTGACAGTTGCGCCCTAAAACTCATGTAGCGACAGGGAGAATAAGGCAGGGAGCTGAATATTAATTTCATTCCAGGGAATGTGATTGGAATCACTTTGCTTTTATAGTCAGAGATTAGTACAAATTAAGAATCATGAATGCAAATTCAGATGACTATCATAGTCCAGGCTTTGTGAAATTTTTACCCAGTTAAAGCTTTAACACGACTCTTATAGCGTGTATAAACCATTGTCAGACACATTGAGCCGGGTGGCCCCGTGCGGCAAATGCAGGTTTGATTGTGGCCCGATTTGTTTCTCATTCTTGTTCCTCCTCTAACCCAATGATTTTCTGTCCCTGCGATAGTGGCACGGGCCCAGAAAAACTCTTTGTCTTTTCAATAGTCGAGATACAAAGTGTTTCATGGAAATAGCCAAAGTGCCTCATGCATATTTCATCTAGACGTGTGTTTGAGATGGAGTTTGTGAGTATATGTGTGCGTGAGGGAGTTTTGTCTGGCTCTAGTATGGATTCTGTCAAGGTCTCTTGGTCGGATAGAGTTTCGCCAAAAGATTCATTGTTGCTCGGCTAACGCAAGGGGCTTCGGTGCTCGCATACAAATGTATCCAAAAATCTTTTAATCACATCCAAGAACGCACTGTTTGATCAATTGCATTGCATGCAGTCAGAAACGGATAAACTCGAAAACCTATGACTGTATCTGGAATGATGAATCACAAAGGCTAGCGTAGTGTTGTAAGATTTAGATGCCACTACCAAACCCTTCAAGTCAACAAAAATATGAAAATGTAAAACTTGTTTACTTCACCAATGTCTGCTATTCTGAATGCTTATTCATGCATAAAAGATCATACGTCGCAGATAAAATCAAAATATCAGTCAAACTAATATTCGAGTAAGTAATTACCACCGGAACAGCGAGTCGAACGGTTAACACTCATCAGTTAACGTTACTTAGGAAAAATGCGGATTACCATTTTTTACTCCCTCCAAAGAACCCAAAATTTCTGTGCTGGCCACGTTTATCGATTGACTATTTTACCCATATTCTTTTTTTTAAATCTCTTCTGGGTTTTTTGGAACAAATCATTGCGCAAACAATTTGTGTTAAAGTATTACCATCATCCATTTTCACTTACTGTTTTGCATCGTTTCCGTTTCACTTCTCATGCATTTTCTAGTGACTAAACGTGGTTTGGGCACAGTATAGAGTTGTTGTCAGGTCATGTAGTGGGTGACCCCCTGTTGCAGATCGTTAACTTTGAGTCCCGTAGTGGTAGCAGCACAAAGACTTAAAGATTCACGAATGAAGTCGTGTGTTCTGAAAAGCACAGCGATTTAACAATTTTAAGATGTGTAGTGTGAATGAGGTTTTAGGAAGAAAAATTGTTCACGTTCTGTTTTTGTCGGCCACATTTTAAGATTTTAAAACTGCAAACAAAACGTGTTTTCCCGACTTATTTAGCCCTGCATGCATTAGGTGTAAAACACAACCTTTCTCAGCTTGTAACCCGACAGGACAATTCCCAGCTTATGTTTGTTGAGTTGCAGCCCGGGATCCATTGTTTACACAATGTTCAATTGTACCGTCGAGTCATTAATCAGTTCGGGGACCGGCTGCCTTTCGGAGTTATTTTGGTCTCCCAGCAGGCTCAAGAGTTCTTTCAGGGCAACCCTGCTTTTTATTCTAGACACCCCTTCAGCATTACTGCCAACTTTACCGCCAGCCTGTCTATAAATACATTCACCTTTTCTTGGAAGCTTTTGAAGTCCAAACTTGTGCCCCGTCTGTGCTGCACAAACTTCAATGCACTCATGTGGCGGACAGGAAGTTGCGCACCCACTCTTTTTGGAAGAATTTTGAAGAATTTGAACGGGGATCTGTTTGTTTGAACAAGGTTAGTGGTTATAAGCAATGGCAAGATTACCCAACGATGGACAGTTAGAAGACCAATAGCCAAGATGGCCGCAAAGGTTTTCAACCATCAACCAGCCGTGTGCACTTTTTTCTGTTGTTGCCATGGTAAATGCCAATTCATCTGACCTTTGATCCAGTATTTATCTAAACACAGACTGCTGGTCTGAAGGTGTAGGCGGAGCTTCTGAATCCTTTTATAAACCGTTGACTGTTGAGTTTTATGTACAAATGTTTTTTTATAGACAAGGAATACATTTAAATAAATATTTTAATAAATATTTTTAGCAAACAACATCCTTATAGCTTATAGAAGAGCTCATCATGCCTGTCTATCTCCACCCTATCATCTTAGTGTCAAAGCAAGTTCTCCACCGATATAGAGCTAAAAATGTGTTTTCCCAGTCTCCCTATTTTTAGCCGTTGCCTCGGGTGGAGATGAAAGGGAAGCTAAAGGAACAGGAGGAATTCGGGTTTTTCGAAAAGCCTTCATTTCTTTTTTTTCTCTTGTTTTTCTCTCCCTTCTTCTTCCAATACTTCCCTATTGTCTTCCTTTTAGCCAGTCCTCAAACCGCCTGTTTCCTTTGCCAGGGAATTCCCAGAATATTAAATCTTGTCCATAGTGCAAAATCAGTCCTGTACTTATTCCTTAATGCCTTCAGTGAAGGCTGTTGTGAATTCCCATGATGCCCTAGGTCGTCAGAGGCGTATTTGAAAGC
The DNA here is from genome assembly GCA_033220385.1 of Triplophysa yarkandensis. Taxonomy (NCBI): domain Eukaryota; kingdom Metazoa; phylum Chordata; class Actinopteri; order Cypriniformes; family Nemacheilidae; genus Triplophysa; species Triplophysa yarkandensis. The sequence continues at coordinate 20,187,246 of CM065656.1, forward strand.
TAACCATCAGTCTTCAGGCGTTCTGAAAGTAATTGCAAGGCCCTCCGTTCTACCCGTACATCTCCTCGTAGCCTCTACTTGTAATGGTTTATAAACAGCCATGTATTGTATGTATTAATTTAGTTTTTATCAATCAGTTTCGCCTGAAGTCCTGGCGAGATTCTATCGGTTGCTTGTGTCTGTGATGAATGCAGAGTAAGCCACTTGACTTGCAAATGGCAGGGAGTGTAAGTGGCATATCGCCCTCTGGTAACTAAAGAGGATCTGTGACGTTTCCCGTAGGCAAAGATTTATTGGCGACTTCCTCCACAGAGGATGAGTAAAGCTCAACCTGTACATTCCCCCTCTGTACACAGCAGAATTTAATAGAACGGCTGGGAGACTTTGCATTCATAGTACACTGGCTGTTACGCTGTTCTCAACACAAGCCATAATTGCTTTGAACACGATGGCTGCTTAGTTAAACCAATCTCGCTGTCAGGGAGCATCCTGGTAACTTTGGCCACACAACTTCCTGAGGTTCAAGTGTCGGCCCCAAGGTTACCATTCTGGTACGGGTAGCAAATGATGACAATCACGTTAGGCTAGCTTAAAGTTAGGCTCGGCAACACGCGTCAGTCTAAATAGTCCCTGCAGCACGAACCGTCCGTTTGACATTGACGCCTCTCTGTACATAATTGATATTCACCCATCTCTTCTGATAAAAGGGTTAGATTAAGGTTAAAACTGGCGCCGGTTAGAAACACAGTACGCGCGCTTATAGGCAGAAGGTTGAAATGGCGAATCAGCTGAAATTGTCAAGGTAATGAATTCATCCCGGCCTGTTAAAGCTTTCCATACATTAACCTGCTTTTAAAGGTTAATGTACGTCCTCTCTCCAAGGGTACCTTACCGCAGCTAGGTACGCCATGAACTACATCATGCTAAGTTGTTGTCGCAGCATTGTTCATCATTGCAGCAGTATTTCTCAGCATATAGAGAGAAGATATTTCCCTCACACTGGAAGCTTATTAGCTAACTAATTGTTAGGGGCGTAAAGGGAAGCCAGACTCAGACGTTGGCATGCGGAGAGCAGTTCTTAGCCGTTTCTCTCCCACACTCTCATTAAAATACCATTCAGAGTAGGGTTATTTATTTTATCTGTGGAATGCTGGGAAGGGGGCTGCCAAGTGCCGGGAGGGGAGGTAGATTACGTCGACCAAGCGGACAGCTGAATGCAGTTACTCCACGTCGACACGAAATGAGGAATTCGTTTTTTGCAAAGGCTCTTTTGCGACAATAATTATCCTGCAACTAATGAGGAGGAAAATAAACAAAAGCTTCATGCATTGTCATTTCTGTGTGGTAGCCAACCTCCGGTCACGCCATCGCTGTTGTGTCGAAAGAAAATTCTCTAGCAGGAGCCAGTGTAAGAGTTATAGTATGACTATCTGGGGGTGGGGCTTTCTTAAAGAGATTGAGGTATTGGCCATGAAGTATTTTGAGGTTGGCATCACTTTGTGCCACCGGCATGAATGAGTAAAGATACATTTTCTTTGAGAGGTTTTTGAGTTGTATTCTTGTTATGAAAATCCATGATAAAGTGTGTTGTTTAGTTTGTTAGCATCTGTTTGGCGGCACAGAAAACATATGCGCAGCGACTGCTCTGTTTCAGTTACCACAATAGTTCAATGACAAATTAAAAAGTTGTTTATTTTCAATTACCTCTATGTTAAATACTATGCATGGACTAGATGTTTTTAAATAATCAGGTTTAAAAAAAAAACACATTTTAACAAAGAAAGCCAATTGCATGAAACAAGAACCCCAGTGTCAGTGTCCTAATCAACACATCATGCTCTCAAGTGTCTAATTTTAGATTGTTTATGTGCATGTCTATGTATTGTGTTTGTGTGACTTTCAGTTGTGTGCGAGACCGATTGAAGATTGTTTTCTCTGGACATGCGGTGGCCGAGTGAGAAATGTGGAGAAATGGCGAGGGAGGTAGAATGAAAGACATCTAAAGAAAGAATGTCAGAAAGTCAGGGCAGACGGACAAAAGGCCTAGTGTTATCAGCCCCAACAGATCGGCCCCCAGAATACCACAGCTGGTTCACATTTCCACGGGGAGCGATGGCGACCGGCTGCAATCTCCTACTGACCCCCGTCCATTTCACTCTCACACACACACGCTAAATCCACCCATGAGCAACCACTCACTGACTTTTACTGCAGCACGGATTCTGGCTTCTTATGAGCATGTGCTCGCCAAATAATGAGAAGTATGTACTGTATACCACTCAGCAGTATGCTACGTTGTCACATGATCTTGCGCTGCTTGTTTAATAATGTCTGGTCACATTTCTTGTAATAAGTCAAGATACTGTTCAATTGCATTATGGGAAACATGTTTGCATGACAGTATGCTGCAACTTATGCTGAAATGATGTCTGACTGGCAGAACCTTTGTCTTTCCATCGTGTATTCCTTAGTCATCTACACGAGCCAATACTATTGGGTTGCTTCCGAAAAATAGTTAACTCGAGAATACATGGCTTCCTCGTGCTGTTTCTCCTGTGTGTTACGTGCATGAGTTTATTCAATCCCAGCCTATAATCCCACCGCTTGACTGCCGTTGTTTTTCAGCCCCTTGGGCCTTGTTAGCGTTTGCACGTGCTCCATCAGGTCCCTGCGTACACTCGACCACACAATTCTCATTTACCCTGCTTGATCAGAGATGGAGGGACTTTTCTGTGATTTCCAAACAATGCTTCAGTTGTATTTTAACATTAATGCTTACTGTATATAGTTTTGGAGTGGAAAGCCTTATTGGCAACACCAAAATATAATTTGAGTTACCAAACAATATTGGACCTCATTAAATTTTGTATTTGATGAATAAATGGTTATGAATTGTTTTTCATAAGCTGCATTTATTTCATATTCTTGAAGCACATTTTTGTATAGTTGTTTTCAAGCATAAGAGCTATTGTAAAGTTCAAGAGGGAAGCAGGAGATGCTGCTTAGGGACCTGAGTTTTGCTCCATGGGAATTTCCTCAAGGTTGCTATGATTGTGAGCCAAGCATTTCCCTAAGCAGGGTTTGCTTTGGAAAGTTTTTTTTTCCTGCTCGACAGAGCAGATGTTTGCCAAGAAAATACATTTTGGGAATGTCCTTGTGTGTTAGACAGAGCCGGATGACAGAAACTTTTATGTTTGATTTTTGTACACAACCACAATAATTGTGCATTCTCTCATTCCTCCCAGTGCTCTAACACAATCGCACATGCAGTTTTTCCTCTTGAGATGGCAGATTCGTGCAAGCCATATGGAGCAGGCTGTATCTTGCTGAGCGTGCCTGACGACAACCGAACAGCTTGGGCTGTACTGGAATGGCAGTCTTCAGTTCTTTTACCACCAGGTTTTCAAAAACCTGCCTTTTTCGTCTCTCTCTCGCTCTCTCTCTCTCCCTCTCTCCCTCTCTCACTCTCTATCTCTCTCTCTCTCTCCATCCTTGCTCACCTTTTTATTTTTCATCCTTTACCTAACAAAACAGATGGAACGAAGGACTAGCATCACATGTTTTGCAAGCAAACATACTTATCCGTTGACAGCTCCAACATGGCATAACTATTCATCTCTTTCCAGCACCTCCTGAAAATGATGCGACACAAGCACACTTAGCTATTGTCCCAGAATGCTTTTAAGGTCTCGACACATTTCAAGTGCTGGAAGGTTTATGCCGCTTTTCCCGGTGGAATTGATACTGTAGCGCACCATTCAAACGCAAAGCCGTCCGATGGAGCCGCTGCTTTAAGAAAAAATACAGGAAAAAAACATAAGTCTAAGACAGATTAAGGTTGTCTTGTTGTCCTTTTTGAGTTTTTGAAAAGCACAGTTGAAAATTCTCATTATGATTTTTTCTTTTCACTGAAACCAGCAGATGTTCCATAACAGGTGGCTAGACTAGAGAGACCTACAGTAAAGATTGTCACAGTTTCTTATTTTCAAGTATTCTAATCCAAGATTTTGATTAAGTCAACAAACGTATTATTTTGCTCAGTGGGTGCTAACTAGACTTGGTTACCTTACTTAGTAACCTTGATGTAGTACTTTTTCACCTATTGTAATTTCTGGATTTTCTAGATTTGTTCTAAGTCACTTTGCATAAAAGCATCTGCTAAATGCATAAATAGAAATATAAATGGGAGATATGAAGAGGGAGTTGTGATTGAAAGTAACACAAAGCAGCCAGGACATCCACAAAAACTAGCCATTTATGAAATACAAAACCACCTTCTTGTAAACCGAAAGAACTAAATAGCTTTATCTTAGATAAGTACTTTTTATAGAATTTTGTTGTTACCATCGGTTTGAGGTTCTCATAATATCTTCAAGGGATTTCTGCATTTCAAGTGGTCAGGCCTCAAGGGTTTTCTTTGACTTTTTACTATTCAGTTAGCACATCCGATAGTTACAGTAATGAAAAATTGATTGTTGTATAATCAGTCCTTTCATGGCGTCAATGAATCCACTACAGAGAGGTTGATTCATTGGATTGACCTGAATGTGGTCCTTTGTTTTCCTTCTTTATGGAAAGCCGTTGTTCCACAAATCAATTGAGATTGAGATTGTCGATGGAAGGGTACTGCAGAGAAGAGACTAAAGCTCTTGGAATAGTTCTGTAGTTTTTCTACCTGGGTATTTCATAGATGTTTGTCATTTACTTGACCGCTCAGAACCCTTTGGAAGAGCAGGAGGCTTCGGGCAGCTGATGCACCACCACTGAGTCAAACTGTAGTGAGAGGTAATGTCTCGCAGCTTGGAGGACCTGTCAGATCTCTTTAGAGATAAAGAAGGAAAGGCGCCTCTTTGCGTTCACGCTGGTTACACCTCACACTAGACAGGGCTGACTTATCCCCTGATAGTCTTTTGAAAAGGCCAGTTGCCTGACATGAGCGAGAGCGCTAGGTCGCTGGTTGCACGCGATGTTGCTTTCACGCTGTCGCTCATTACTTTGTGTGAAAAATGAAATTCATCATCCCTGTTTGGCGAATCACCTCAATTTCACTGGACTAGGAACGCCATTCTAGCAAGTTTGTTACTTAACTGTGCACCAACCAGGAAGGGAATGCTGTGTAGTAAAAAAGAGCTTTTACCAGTTGCTTGACCTTTCACTTCTGACCCCTCCTGCCGATTCTCAGTGGTCTGAAGAGCAAATACGAACTTTTTTGGGGAGGCCAAAATGTCTGAGGTTGAGTAAGGCAGGATTTTTTGGTGCATTTTCAACAGAGCACTGTCAGCATCAAGACTTAGAGAACACTGTCCATCCTTTATGTTCCATTCACTAGGTCAAACTTCAACAAAAAACCATTGTTTCCATGTCTGTTTATGAGTGGCACTTTGATAAGTTGACAGCAGTGGCTCTGTTCCCTACATGGCTCTTTTAAGAACCCTTTAGAGGCATGGGCTGCCCAAGCTACAACTGCTCTGCATTCTCCCTTTCCTCGATTTGCCCCAGTGCTGTCACATGTATATGTGGGGTCACCTGACCTTCGCCCTGCTCACATTTTACAATTCTCCTCCTGTGCTGCCCAGAAGCACAGTCAGCGAGAGCCAGAGCGATTAGTGACACGGGAAAGCGGGACTGGATGGCCCAGAGATGGGACACACACATTACAGTCTCGTTTGCCCTTCTCCTCACAGCTTTTACAATGGCCATAAAAGTGGCCACTTGTTATTCCTGAGCAGAGCTGAAGGAAGGTGACAAACACGAGGCACAAATCCAAACCTGGCCATCTGTTTTCTGTCTTCAACACATCTCTCTCTCCCTTTTCTTTGTTCCGCAGACTCAGCCTAGCCATGAACCCATGAACACTTACCTCACTTGCACACAATCACGTCTCCCTCTGTGTGCACACACTCTCCCGAGGCCCGGTCTCGGTCAAAATGTGATTATACACTCCTGCACCCACTCACCACAGCGCTGTCATGTAATTACAGTGGTGAGGAGTCAGCGTGCTCGAGCGAAATGGTTTTATTATGGCCTATACAGGGCGAAAAAAGAAGAATACCTAATTTGTTGCCACAACGACCATTAACATGCCGGTCCTCGCAAATTCAGAGCAGGCCCCATCGAGTGCCGTGTGTATAAACAAGGTGACAGGTTGACCCCGGGGTTGTTAATTAACACGATGAACGTTATTTCTGTTAATCGGACAAGGGGGCACTGGCGTCCTCGAGGAAAGAGCTCTTGTTCTAAAAGGCCCACTCATGCAGTTCAGGTGCTATTTGAGCGCATACAAACTCAAAACTGCCACTTAGCGTAAAGCGATTTGGTGGTCTAGGGCTAATGGCATGTTTACAATGTAGCGCTGTTCCGTTCAGCTTCCGGATGTAGAATACCTTCTTAAATTGGTGGTGGGATTAGATTGTTTTTTCTGTGATCCATGCCTGTTGCAGGCTGTTGTCTCTGGCATAGAGGAGCAACGTGCCGCCTGCGGCAGTGTGCTAACACCTTAGCGTGCTGTAAATAGATGCACGCTGGAATGCAAATTTTTTTCTCGCACTCTCCCTCAAGCTTTGCCGTCAGTAACGGTGAGTGGCAGCGTAATTATCTGGGTTTGAAAGGAACCATCCAGTTTTACGGAGCAGCTTCCGAATCATAGGTTGCCAGGTACCCAGGTACCCAGATAACGATTTATTTACCTTGTTTTTAATTATTTTATACTGGAATACCATAGCGTATATGTGGAGCTATCTCATCCACTATTTACCAAGATTAAAAAGATTATTCCAATTTTCATGGGGCACCTGAGGCTAATGTAATTTTATTTCTAACCGGGTTCCAGAATATCAATGCTTGCCCATATCTCCCTCCTTTGGTTAGTGCTCGAAAGCATCTTAGATGGTCTAAAAGGGCAAAATTACACATAGATGGCTTGGCAGGAGTCCAGAGCTTGATGGTAGTTTTCTTTCAAGGACTAAAGTATTTGCCATTAAATCAGAGATGTGTCTTAAATGTACAGGTGAGCTTGGCAAAGAGTTGGCGCATAACACAAGTACCTGTTTTATAGAAGTTGAAACTGACGACAACCTAACAAAGCTGTCCTTGTTAATAGTTGTGAACGTTTTCATATTCCTGGAGGTATTTTAGGGTGTGCTTGACCGTAAAAACCTAAATTGATTGTGGAATGCAGTGGTGTAAGGTCATGATATTAAAGCAGGGTTAAAATGAGAAAGTTTGACAGGTTAATCTGTATTTAACACCGTGAATGGCCGATTGTGTTGTTTTTTAAGTATCACACTAGCATAACGATGAATGCAGTTCTAACATACAATGGGAAAAAGGAACAACTTCACTCTTGATGTTTGTGAATGTCTGCAATGCAGTGTTCTTGGAAGGTTATGAACATCACGCTGAACAGATTGTGGGATTTACCGAAAGGTCAGCACCTGGTTCTGCATGAATGACGTATCAGCGTGAAGCACTGCTTGCTTTCTTCCGATGCGAGGGCGCATTTACAAACATGCTCGCTCTTAACCACCGCCTCTGTTTGCTTGCAGTCGAGGCTCAGTATTGTGTAACGCCTGTTTGGAGAGGAGAAAGACAGTTCTTGGCAGCATCCTCTGCTTCGTTGTCTTTTCTTTTTCGTGTAGACAGCGAGGCTCCTTCATTTCTTCGCAGTTCCTTGGTATATCTGCAGCAGCACAGGGAAAAGCCATAGATCATCTTAATGTTGTTGTAAACACGTAAAGGAAGGAGAGCTTTGGTTACAGAAGATGTTAGTGTCTCTCTCTCTCTCTCTCTCTCTCTCTCTCTCTCTCTCTCTCGCTCTCTCTCTCTCTGGTCTCTCTCTCTCTCTCTCTGGTCTCTCTCTCTCTCTCTCTCTGGTCTCTCTGGTCTCTCTCTCTGGTCTCTCTCTCTCTGGTCTCTCTGGTCTCTCTCTCTGTCTCTCTCTCTCTCTCTCTCTGTCTCTCTCTCTCTCTCTCTGTCTCTCTCTCTCTGATGACCAAAGCGGGTGTGCGTTTGTTGATCTGAGAGGCCATCACCTGGTATTGCTGTGATTGTGGTTTATTTTATTTGGAAAGGTGGAAGCAGATGGGAATAACAGGCAACCAGAATTTACATAAGCTCTAACAGATACATGCAAATATGATTGCTCGACCATGGCAGTGTTAAGTAGGAGTCGTTGTCACAAAATGTGTCCAGCTTATATTTAAAATATTAAAATAAGATCATATAACTGTAATGTTGAGCAAATATATATATATGCAAATATTTGATTCTTGTACTCAAAATTATATATTCTCAAATGTGTTTAAATACAAAGATTTTTTTGTATTCAACTATCCACAGTCGCAGTAATAAGAATACGATTGGTTTGCTTTATGGTTATAAGAAAGGACTTAATGTGTTTTAGCCTTTAAGTGTGCGTTTGTGAGGAACATAGCAGGGAAGGAAGAATTAGTGAATATCATTACAAGCTTCCTGTGAGGTAGGAAGTGCCATCAGATCAATATTGTTTCCATGTCGCAATTAATGCATGTCAACAGTGCAGCTCTGCGCAGCCCGTTATTGAATTTCAGACTCAGTTTTTCGTGCACGTCAGAATGATGAAACCTTACCGTTTTGAACTCGTCTTTATGGACAGGAAAGTCCACGTGAACCTGGCGACCCCAAAATGATTGCATTATTTTTCTGGAATGTTACATAAGCAGGATATTAAAACTGTGATTTTTATCTATCTTGAATTGATTGGATGGTAAAAGGCGGGAATTGCGTTGTATGAAACGTTTTGGATTTTTTTTGAGAAACGATTTCTGTGGTCCTAAAAGAAGTACATATATGTTTTAAAGACTTAGCTCACTCAACATTGATGTTTATACATTTTGAGGATTATTGATAACCAAACAACATTGACCCCCCTCATTAACTTCCATACATTTCTGGAAATATCCTATTTTGTGCACAGATTACAGCTTGTGAGCCACATGGGAGTAAATACATAATAACGGATATTTTTGTATATATATATATATTTTTTTTTTTTCAATTCTGATTTCCCATTGCTCATAAAAGTCAACTGCACCGTCAGTGCTGGAGGGGAGAAGGCGGGCAAATCGTAAAAGTTGAGTGGCTAAATTTGAACTTTTGCATTACCGTAGGGATGGCCATTGGCAGCGGAGTGAACGAACAGCCAATGGAACGCCGTCACTCTTTTATGTGCTATGGCCATGTGAACTCCGTAGAAAGACACACACACACACACACACACACACACACACACACTTGAGCCACCTGGACTACACAGCCAGATTTGGCTCTGACATGAAAGCCAGATGTGTGTGTGCTCTCTCGATTTACTACCACAGATAGACATGAGTGTGTGTGACCGCAGAAGAAGTGTGTGTCCTTGGCAATAAATGGGCAGACACAAGTGCCATTGAGAGGGCTTTCTGTTTTAGCACGGCCCACAATCCCTGTAGCATATAACGTCTATATCACCAGTGCTCTTTATGGAATATTACATTTGGTTTTTTATTGATATTGGCAGCATTGGATTTGGTGGTTGAATGCATTTTAGGGTGTGATCTATCCTCTGCGCTTTTTAAGGACACATGATATTCTTAGTTAAAGAATAATCGCACGTAATTTGCATCGCAACCAATTAGCAAGTAGTGTTACGCGAAATGAGCGCACCACGCATTACTTCACCTAATAGTTATTGGTCTCTTATCAAACATATTAGTGGAAATAACATCATCCATCTACTTTTGAAACTAACAATTGCTTCTGATGTCGTCTACGGTGTCTCGTTCAAAAAAGCTACAACATTTTCACGAGAGCGGCAGATCTCGCAGTTATCGGCTGTTTGATCTCTATATTGAAGAGCGGTCTCAGGGGCACTTAATTGGGAGTTTTAATTTGATGTCCGCCACGCTCTCTTCCTTTCGTTTCCCTCGCTCAGACTCACCGGGGACTCTGATCTGGCTGCGGTTTTCCTCTTCCGATTATCCAGCTTTAAGAATCACACGCTCGCATTAGACGCCTCCCAGTTGTTCAGCAGCTACATCTGTTTTATTTTCGAGCATCTGCTCGGTTCCTGTGTCGGTATTTTCCGGTTTCTGTTTCCCGCTTCTCCTCACAAGTACATACATTTAAACGGCCGTACTCACCGCTGTCTCTTCCCCGCACGTTAGCTTCTTCCCTTCCCGCCAGCCGCAGGAGAAATGACACTGCGGATTTGGTAATTATCACTTGCGATAATACAAACGCATTAAATGCGGCAGCAGCCTCGAGACCTAGGCCACACTTGGGCCGCGTGTTTATGATTTGCGGTGTTCAAAGGGGCATCATCAAAGATATTTTGATGTTCTTGTTTATGTGTTAGAACACACATTTTGGCTTTGAAGCTTGCCGTTAAAAGTAGCTGCATTTTCAGATTTCTAAATTGTTGTGTTGTTTTGATGACCCACGCCGATTGTTAATTGCGTTTACTTGTCTGGTAAGCGAAAAACCTTGAGATGCAATTAATAGTAATTATAAATAATTCAATGTCCGCATATTTATTTTTCATTTTATTTTTATTTATGTTATTATAAAGAAATAAAAAAAATATATTTTTGCATGATTATTCATGCGGGTTATATTTTAAAACATTCCCCTAAGCGGATTTCTAAGGCTCCTCGCTTCTGGTCGTATATGTCTGTTATCATTTGCATTGCTGCGCCGCATTCAACATGCTAGCATTAATAATGTATAGAAACGTGGGAGATTAGGAGAGCAGCCAGTCATAGAGAGCAGACTTGATTACATCTGACTGCTGGAATGCACCGAACAACAGAAAACCCGCCGCATGTTGGCACTGACGAGTGAAGCGATGAAGGAAAGATGGAGATGAAAGACAGCTAGAGATAAAGAGGATAAACTGATAGTCTGGAATGGTTAAATACATTTCTAAGAAGAAATGGTTGTCAGGTGTCGTGACTTTTCAGTCCAGTGTATAAGGGCGTAAAATTGGCGTGATAAACATATCGTATTCAAATCGTGGATTCTTAAGTCAATTTATATTTTTGGCCAATGAGATTTGAAACAACCATTGAAAACAAACTTAGATCATTCTAATTACTTAGATCAAAATCATTTATACACAAAGGTTCTTTTGAATATCGCATAGTAGATCAGTTAAAAAAGTCATTTTTCAGCTTCTGAGAGCTTAACCTGGTGAACCTGAGTTAAGATGAAGAGAACTTAATTCAATGTTAAAGTATTTAAACAAAGCATCAGCATTATCTTAAAGGTATGCTAATCAGATTTATTTCACCAGCTGTAGGGGGTCTTATAGTGCTTGGGTGGGCATCGGAGGAAAATCGAAAATATCATCCACTCAACTTATGAAAACTATCCTAGCGTCTTTAAACAAACAGCTGGTATTCGTTTGCATTTAACATTTATCCATTTAAAAATTCCATTATGTTTGAAAACCTTCATACTCTTGCTGTTTCTATTTGCAGTCATTAAGATGTTGAAGGACGTCCTCATACAGGAACACCGTGTTTTGTTTTTTACTTTGCACCGCCACAAACCAACATCAGCATTCCAGCAGCCGTACTTGGTAAAGACAGGCTGCAATGTTGCTTCTGCCAACATAGAAGAGCCACATAAATCACAACAGACCTGTTCCCTTCCGGGAGTGCCATGCCCAATCCGGGCCCTGAACAGAAGCCTTGGATTGATCCTTTCAATTGTTTATGTTTTTCAGAGTTTCCTGTCGGCATGCAGGTTGACAGGAAACCCCTGACTGACACGCCAGCTGTCACCGAGCTCTCACTCCCACATTATGACTAGCAGGCACTCTGGAATCACAACGGCAGGCCGATATGATTGTGTGCATGTGTGTAGGCACACCATTGTGCTTTGTAAAAGGGCAAAAAAGACTTTTTATTAAAGTTAGAAGTGTGTCATGGGACCTCAGGGTAGGAGGATATCATAGAAAGTCCATCTGCAATGTATTGTGTTGGTAGCCATGACCCACATGTGGGTTGGTCTAGTGAGTCTTTACTAATATAATCATGTGCTTTATTTATGAATCTTTGTTGTTTGGTTTCTAGGATGTTGCTGTTTTGTTGCTAAAGAGGTTTAGGTTTCCACCATGATTGCTTTGTCAATCTGTAGAGTTTTAATGGTACATGTCAACAGCTCTTTAGATCTCGACTGGTACACCGCTACACGTGTTCGTCTCTTGCCATCTGACGTTGCTGCCATCTTTAATTAAACGGTTTACAAACCCGTTCACTGAGTTTCCGCCCCACGTTTGTGAAACGCAGCAACCCGCATTCGGCTCGAAAGGCGGCGCGGCGACGGGGGGATTAATCGCAATTTTGCTAAAACAAAGAGACTGCTCCTGAAATATTGATGAGCGTCTTCGTAATTACAAGATGGGCGGATAAGTAAATAATGACGAGATCCAGCGATAAAGCCCGAGTAATTATGAGTTGTGTAAAACGGTTAATTGCAAGGCTGCAAGTGTGCAGTCAATGCGAGCTGAACCCCAGACGGAAATGTTTGTGGAAAATGTGTGAATGCACTTGATGGTTGACTGGGAAACAATGCTAACATACAATCTTGCACATTACTCACCGCGGTTTCTTCTTTCTGTCTTTCAGAGTGCCAAACGTCCAGCGTGCAGACCCATCGTCTCCAGCCTGTGGGGCCGCGGCTGTCCAGCCAGGTCAAAGGTCATCTGCAAAATGATGCCAGCCGGCCACCTGCCCACCCTGCTCTCCCTTAGTGCCCTGCTGCTGTCCCCGCTGCTCACCGGCTCCCTGGCCTTATGTAAGTTTAACATAAACTTAAAGCGTTTTACTTGATGTTGCGTTGTTGCATTTTCTCTAGACTTTGGTATATCTCTTCACCAAGCAGGATCAGAGCCCTTGCTGGTGTCTTTTAATTTCCAAGCCTTGAAGTCTGGATTTGTTCTGCACCATTTCACCCCTAAGATGGATTTAGAGACGCATTAGGAAAACAAAACAAGAGTCGAGTGAAGTAAAGAGCGAAGCGCAGTATGGGGGGATGAAGCCTCCCTGCCGCTTTCAGCCCTAAAATAGGTGTAATGTAGGAGAGAGAGAAGAAGAGAGATCATGAGAGAATAGGATACGGCACAGCTTTGTTTGCCTGACATTGTTCTGTACTTCTGTTTGTCGGTTTTATAAGGCGACCCAGAAGAGGCCATGAAATGAATGTCTATTTCTGTGGTCGCATTCGGTTAGCACGCATACTCACGCCACAGAATTTATACACATTTTTACAGCAACAACAACTCTCGGCTCTCCCTCTCTCGCTGTTCTGTCTTTCCCCGAGGAATATTTTAGAGCTCAGATTGCTTTTTCCTAGCTCTAGGGATCTGTCGAGGTTTTCGTTGTGTGAGTCGTAAGCTTGTTAACCTACGATAATAGTACGACCACAATCTTTAATACCATCAAGAGTAATTTGGTCTTGGACAAATTAGATTGGAAAGGTTTGCATTCTTGAAAGACACGTATGAGACTTCAGGAGCCTTCATTAATTCTGTTCTGATTTCTCTCCATGCATGACGTCTTTCCGGTTTCAAGTGAAGAATATTTTTACACAGATGTCCAGCTGTCATAAGCCTTATTTAAATTCTTACGTATGATTGTGGATATGAACCAGACAGAGCACATGTGATTCTCAAAGCTCTGATCACGACGGCCCCACTATTCCCCGAACCCCCTACCACCACATCTTGCAGCCCCCCTCCTCCACACGTAGACTCCTGATTGGCTATGATGTTGTTTACTGTATTCTCATAGTCTCAGTTCTCTAATTACCGTCTCGTTGGGTTGTCGTACATCACAGCCGGCTGGGAACGGACGTTTTCTGGGGCTTGTGTCATTTTGGATATTAGTTTGTGTTTTTGTCTGTTGCTAGTCAAAGATGCTTGCAATTGTTTTAGGCTAGTTTAATTCAATTTGAAATCCCATCAATATTTCGCGTTTTATATCTCTCTAGGGTCATACCGTGCATTGTTTATCAAATTTATACCTGTTTTGTGTTATTATTGCAATGGCCTTCTGTATTATGGTTGCGTTTTACATCACTTGTAACTATTGCTGAGGTTTTTTGGATCACCAAGACATTCTTGACAAATATGCGCAAACTGCTTTTGTCTGCTCGACTGAAAGCCACATTTTTTATGTGGAACAACTTATTAAATTCAGAAGAAAGACAAACATATTCAGCATTGTTTTTCAAACCTGTTGGCGTTTTTGCATTGCAATAACCTCTTTTATATTAAACTTACATTGAACGTACATTGAAATGATAATTAATTCACTGACTTTTTCAAACTAGATCATTACAATAACACGAAAAAGAAGGCACAGACTGCTTTTGTCTGCTTCGACAACAGCAAGCGTGGTTTTCATAAAGCAAGTTATTACATTCAGACAAGAGAACACAAAGACAATCCTTTTATATTTTGAAATATCATCGTAAGACATGAAAAGAACCTGTACTCCAAAAGTAAATAAGGTCACTTCATGTTGACTGTAAAGGCGACCCATCCCTGACTTTCTGAACCTTTCTTTGTGCACATCTATACCCGTGGAAACCCGTACGGCCCACCCACAGATGCACAAAAAGTCCAGGTGGGCTTGTGGTCGCTCTTTTACACAGCTGCACACACAATCTCTCTCTCTCTCTGTCTCTGGCTTTTATTTAGACACACACAAAGCCGGTAGATGTCACCTCTGTGAGAGCTTGCCAAGTGCATGATGTCATCCATTTTGCCTCTCCCTCGCTTGCACACTCTTGCGCTCATAAATCAACATGTGGAGGAGACGTTTTTTAATCAAAGAAAAAAGTGTGGATAAATCTTGTCCTCCGGTAATAAAGCTTCGGGCTTGTTGGTGTGTCGAATGTCCAGCTCCTTCACATTAACTGGATTAGCTTTCTGTCTGTCCACGCGCACACACACACACACACACACACACACACACACACACACACACACACACACACACACACACACACACACACACACACACACACACACACACACACACACACACACACACACACACACACACACACAATATAGAAAAGTGGCATTCGATTGATTTCCCCTTGCACTAGCTTTGGATTATTCCAGACCAATATTCTATTTTATATTGAGTTGTTTTGTTATTATTATTATGTATAGTATATGATGTTGTATATTAAATTATATTTGTACTATTATTATGACATTAGAATATTTCAAATACAGAACTAGCCAAAGGTTAAGACATGCTCACTTGTTTTTTTGTTTCATATTTTAATATTTTATTAATTTGAAAAAAAAATGGATACATATTTTATAAAGTTAAATTATGGTTTTATTAAATATTTAATTTATTTAATTTAAAATAATAATGAACATACTTTGTCTAGTGTATATGCTATAAAAATATAGTATAATTATTAAATATTATTATCATGTTTCCTTATTTTATATTTCGATTGGCTTTATATTATGTTTACAATTGTGTAGAAAGAACATACACAACTATATATATACATAAGTGAATGTATATGTTACATATAATTTTTTTAGATAATTATAAAGAAAATATAAAGAAAAACAAAATATAAAATAATAATGACCAAATATTGGATATTTCTGACAAATTTGAGATATGTACTATTCATTTGCCTTTTTATTATATTTAATATATATTATAATCATAATAATATCATATATATCATTATTTTATGTGATAAAGGCCACGTCTTCAAGACTGGATGCAGAATCCTTTTCCACAGTCCTCAGACACCCACATTGTCTAAAAACAGGCGGCTTGCTCGGGTGTGTCTGTCAAACCGCACAACACCCTGTCTCAACCTTTCACCCTGCCCTTTTCTCCCAAAAATCCCTGATGGCCAAACATCCCACCTCAAAACTGTACTCTGCAATCAGAACAATTCAGTTTGTTATTCTGCGGTCGCCAGTAGCACCTTAAAAAAAACTCTTCCAGCTCAGAACATTATTGCACCATAACACAGACTCTGTTTTTCCTCGAATCCGCTGTGTTTTTTTATTCAGATCGCGTGCAGGAATACATTCCAGTTATTTCCAGTGACCGTAACCATGTTAGGGAACACAACATAGTGTGTTTGTTCAAGTTTCCCAGAATGATGTTTCCTCAGAACCGGTTGTGATGTATCCGGATGCACAACGAACTCTTCACTTCTGATCGACCCGGGCGGAAAGTGACTAGAGCGGCTGCAATCATTTCTTCTTCCCTTTGAAGTCAGGGATCTCATGGTCCCGAGGGAACGGTCTCACCCCCCAAGTCTTGTCTGTTTAAAGTTATCTACTAAAAGGCTTGAATGCCTCTCATTACCTGTCTCACACACCGTGCATTTTAACCAAGCTCGCCTGCCAGAGTAGATCTGTGATCCTGTGAGTAGCTCCCTGCGCCTCGTGTCGATGAACCGGCCGGTGAGAGAGGGAAATTACATTTCTTCTACAGAACACAAGAGAAGACCTTTTGAAGAAAGTGGGTAACCAATCAGCAGTGGCCTCAAAAGTTGTATGGGCAATGCAAGTGTAGGGATCTTTCGTGTTCTCTGGAACAACAAACGCCACATAGGTTTGAAATGATAAGAGATTGAGTAAATGATGACAGATTGTTCTTCTCTAGATGAACTATCACTCTTATGATGCTATCCGGATCTGTTGTTGACCAGCAGATGGCCCTGCTGGACGCTGTTGTCTTACTGCGCACACACACATGCAGTTTTCCAGGCAGGTGAGATTAATAGTGAAGCAGATTAGCAGGCTCGGATTTAGTGAATGTCATAAAAGATTATTGCACGTCACCTTTGTGATTTTCATCACGCTGTGATCCCTCTCTCAGGAGGAGGCTTGTCATGAATTATAGAGTCACGTCATTCGCTGTATAGCCACATGGGCTGATAGATTGAAAGCATAATTTCTTTGGGAAAAAGGGGGGTTGAGTCATGACGAGCAAGCCAAATCATTGACTTTACCTGTTCTCTGTTTAATAGAAAGAATAAAGGCTGCTTGGGACTTTAGATGCCTTCATGAAGGTTTCAGTCTTGGGACTACTGTTTTATATATTTTAGACTTCATATTTTTGTCATCTCTTAAAGTTGGGATGCTGTATGTCACCGGGAGTTTTATAATCTCAAAGCATGAGATGACACTCTCCTAAATGTCAGTTTCAGATTTTTATCATTGTTGTCGTCCTCCACAAGCACTTTTTACGATGGCTTTCGTCTGTTTCACGGACCGTCTGCAAGCCAACCGCCAGAGGCGATCGCAAGTAATCACATTAGACGGTCGCAATTTTCTCCACCTCTTGGCGGTTTCAAAATTGCCCCATTGTTAAACTTAATTTTGTAAAGCTTTCAACAGACTTGGACTCGGCACCTGTTAAAGGTTTCCACCACGGGTTTGACGAAGCCCATCACAACACAATAGGGCTCATTGGAGTCAATTGTCAGCTATTACAACTGGCTCTGATTGTAGTATGACGGGAGAAGTGTGGGTACCAACAACACTTCTTATTTTTGTTGTTAAACTGCTAAAGGAAATGCATTACATCACAATCATTTTATTTTTATAGGACAAATATCTGCATTGGCTTTAACTTAGTGCTGTCTAGAAGAAACATCGAAATAATTCAATTCACGTCATTTGATTAATAGATAATAATAGATATCTATCATTTGACTGTTTACAGTTCGTACTTTGAGCAGGGCGGAGCGTATGTACGCCATCAACTTTCGCCCAAGAAAGATTTCTCCATCGTTCATCCGTACTCTTTCCTGGTGGGATTTCTCATTGTTTCTCGGTTTGTGATTAAGCCGTCGCAGCAGTCGATAAGCCGGCGCCCGGAGCGAGGGGCGCTAGGAAAGACAACAGACAGTGAAGGAAAACGCACAGACAGGAGGAGGCAGGAGAAAAAGGATGTGTGTTTCCATAGCAATGGCCCAGTCTGGGAGAGCGTAAATTGTGATTTGTTGACCGATAGACCCGTTCGGTTTTGTGTGCGGCCAAGGGAGGCGAGAAAGCAGTCAGAGAGGAAAGATGAACTAGGGTTGCTGGAGACGGTCGGGGTGCCCTAACAAGGAGCAGGCCGGAAGATGTGGCCCGGTTGGAAGCCACAAATCTCTGTGCGCGAGCAGGCGTGTCTAAACCCAGGACATGGTCTCTTTTTCACTCTAGTAGACACATCCGCAGATTCAGGATGGTGGAGAACATGTTGTGGAAGTCAAACCTGTATTACTTCCCTTTTGTGACTGTCAAAAGATGATGTTTAGTAAATATGACAACTCGAGTCAACCATCGAGTTTATTGTATGACACGGACAACTCTTGACAGTATTGTTCAAAATGTCTATTTTTGTTTTCATTAGAACTCGGTGAATAGGTGAAGATTTTCCGAGGTTTGTATATCGAGGATGCTTGCTGGCACTGATTTCTCAAAATTATGGCCACTCACGACATTATCTCTAAAAAGGCCAATTACAAGCCGAAGGGATCCCTGTCTGAGATAAAACCACATATGACACCAAAGCCATCTTCTTACCCTTTTACATAACCCTCAATCTGAAGCTGAAAGGTGCCTATTTTAAACAAGATGGGTGGTACGCATCGCTCCCGTCCCTCTTATGGTCGGGCTGCCATTTTCTGCCGGCATTTTTGTAACTCTCCGCATAATGGAAATCTTTTTATAAGCCCCGAAAGGTTTTTCCGTTGATTACGACGTTAGTCATCTAACCGTGTCTATCACCCCGAGCCGCCCATTATACGAGCACCAGAGATTCTCGCCTAATGGAGGCGTCGGAAACGTGTTATTGCGAGTCTTTCGGCTCGCAGATCCCGCAGCTTTTATTGAAGGAGAAAACGCATCAGAAACCTAATTGGAGATAATGCATGTCGAAAAAACATCTGTTTGCCAACTCTCCATTTACTGTAGTTTCTTTGTAGCGCCCCAAGCACCAGATGAACTCGTAAACCTGATGTCTCTGTCTCTTTCATAGGGTTAGCAGCTCTTGAAATGTCGCAATGTTTGCTTTGAAATCAGTGTTACTTGTGATGTCAGTTTACTTAAATCAGTTCATAGTTAATTATTATAATGTCATGTGTCAATAAAGTTTTATATTAAAGGGGCCGTCCATAACTTTTTGGGAGTTGAAAACTTAATATTTGAAGTTGACACCAATGTATAGTAAATGCTAGTTTAACTTAACTTAAAACTCAATTCAACCTGCAATTTTGTTTCAAAGGGTGTTGTGATAAGTGGCAAAGTTTTAACATCTTAAATTCTATAAAATGCTGAATCTGTAGATAGCTAATTGTATTATTTGTATGCGCCAATCAAGTTTTATATTACAGATGCTTACTGTAACTTTGTTGGATAACTGATGTCTAGGGCTGTCCTTATTATTCAACGCGTTGTATGCATGGAAAACAGTGTTCAGTTTAATTACTTGATTTTGGTTTTAAACCAGATTAAAGGGGACAACTGAAGTCACTGATACCGCAAAAAGTCGTATCTGTAAAAAAATAGCTGTCTCTAAACGGTGTTGAGTGATATTTTTCTTAATTCCTATTAACAAGAGTTTTTCATAATATAATGATTTGCTTAGTTTACTTGACACAATATGTCTCATCCATAATGCTGGAATTGCCATTTAAAGAAATGCTGCAAAATTTGGATAAGCAGTTTGAACTGCCAGGGAAAACATACATTTCCAAAACAGCAATTCGTAATGTACAGGGAAGTAAAGGATGCTGTTATCAAGGCTTAGGATTATTTTGTTGCTATCGCTAAAACAGACAATTAACCGTCATAATCGCCATGATTTATAAAACAATTCATCGTCAGCTGAATTTTATAATCATTACTTACAGTGATTCGCAATATTAAGCTGGTTAAAATATTTGAAGTCGAAAGCTTGTACGATGTTTGGGGTTAATGCTAGTTTTCGATTATTCCACCTGCATTTCATGTTTCAAACCATCTGGCAATAAGAGACAACAAAATTGTCTGTTTTAACTGGTAATATTTTGAGTAAAGCCTTTTGTGCGATTCGATAATAATGTTTCTATGCATTGTTTGTGAAACCCTGGAAACCAAAACACACCAACCATAGATGGATGGCGTTTATTTAATATTGTTGTGTGTACCTTAAACACGTGACACTTCAAGGTGATGGGCAGCTTGGCATGTAAAGTTACTACGAATAAACATAAAGGTTAGTTGTTCGAGTCTTCTGAAGGCCCCCGGTCTACAAAAACCTCTGCGCTTACAATCCTCGCCTCACTCTCATCAGAATCTTGTCAGAAAATCTATAACCCAGCGCTCTGTAAGCTGTCCTCTCTTCTGTACTGTATGACGCTGAGCGTTTGGCCCATAGCAATCATGGCCAAAGTGTCCATTCTGTGCCGCAGGGATTATTCAGCCTCAGGCTGTTATAGATGTGGGTTGTATGTCATATGGACAGTGGGTTGTGAATAATGGTTAAAGCACAGTTTGCTTGCCCGCACATTCACTTCTTTGAATTTTAATGTCTTTTCAATATGTGAATATGAAGCAATGCTCTAGAGTAGTTGTCCCATATGTCCCATTATATCACGATACTTTATTTCTGTTTAAATGAGGACATTCTCTTGAAAAACCTCACAGGAGCTTTTGCACTTGACTTAAAGGATAATATTAAACACTTTTATCGCTGTTACACTGTATCATACAAATAATACTAAAGTCACCTAAAGGGCTTAACCCGTGGCTATTTGTCACTGTGCACGTAAAGTTACATTTACATCTATGCATTTGGGAGATGCTGTACCCAAAACGACACTGCCTTATACTATGATTTTGAGTTCGTGCAATCCCTGATATGGAACACATGACATTAACGTTGCCATCTCCATGCTCTAACCACTGAGCCACAATGAAACTTTCTTAACTTGAAATTTATAAAAACTGATCTCTGAATCTCTCCTTCATGTGTGTTTACTCTCATAGGCGCTGAACCGTGGCCCTGCCCGCTAGCCCACTACCAATTAATAATTAATTTGCCTCACTCGCTTTGCCCGTTTGATGATCTCCTCGGTTTTTCGTATTTTAACCACGTTTCCCCAGCCAGTTCCTTCTCGTGGCTTTTCGTCAAGCTTGACCTGAAGTTGGACGCGCAACTCGCCGAAGAAAGCGACATGATCATTTGATGAGATGAGAGCAAACTGTGGCGGGTCAAGAAGAAACCCACTTTTTATTTCCCGAACGTAACGTAATTTACAGTGAACGGGGGACAAACTGACAGTCCCCGGTTTCAAAAAGCGCGATGGTCGAGCCGGTTCTCGACAATTTGTTCTTTCTAGAAACGAATGATCAACCCTCAACCTACTGTCAGACCCAATCGTCTCCCGGATGTTATTAGCTCACATCTGCCGTGGCTTAGCAGAAACGTGCACTGAGTTTCTGATGCTCCCCACGACAAGGGGCTTTCAAATGAAGACAGAATCTGAAGTGCTTTTTTATTCATTGTGCAATAAATTATTCATGGTGGCGTCAACGTGCCAGCATGCACATTGTCTGCAGTGTAATTACCAGCATGTTGATACATAGGCGCTTCCCGTACACTCAAGCTATTGCAGAGCGTTGACGCGAGGTGCCCTGGTTCCTCGTCCATCTCTATTTCTCTTGCAGGATCGGAATGGCTCCCCATTATCTAGATGAAGAATTTACTAGCATCGTGCTGCACTAGTTTGGTGCAGTTTTATGGATGAATTCTTTGCCAGAAGCTGATTACAATGCGTGTATGTGGGTGCGCGTGCCATTACATGGTGATTTAAGTCAGTCGATTTTCTGTTACGATGGTCCTGTGGTGAAGTTGTTTAGCTTTAAATGCACCGGGTGTAGGTTGCGTTGTATACAATTTGCGTATCCCACAATGCAATGGGCTCGACTTCTTCTTCCATGGGTTGAATCTTTATGTGCGATGCATTAGTTTTTAGAAACTACAAGCATAAATCTTTGATTAAATATGCAAATGAACTCTTGAATTTTGTCTCTCATTGGTTCAGCAAGTGTTGGGACTTTGACAATATTGTAGCTTATTGTAGAATACAATTGTTTTCTTTTTAGAAATACATTGCAGTTCGCTGATACTGTATCCCATTTCTTGTTTTGCCTTGTTTAGCTCCACCAAGGTTCACGAAAGTTCCTTTAGACATGATCGGCGTCTCTGGGGGTGTCGTGTCCTTCGTATGCCAAGCCACGGGTGATCCCAAGCCAAGAGTAACATGGAACAAGAAAGGGAAGAGGGTCAACTCACAGCGCATCGAGGTAAGGCTTTTAAATATTATGTCTGCTTTCATAAACTACCAACAAGGTCATAAATATACGTCACGTAAATGACATCAAATTCTCACAAGTTATCTGTTTTTTATAAATAGTGATCAAAGTGTAAGGACACTTTTTTATTCTTTAAATGTCTTTTCCTTCGCAACTTACTATAATAGTGAACATTAGGGAACTTCGTGAACTTTAAGTGTTCATTTTGGAATAACCAACGTAACTATGGAAATTATTTTTTGACAAACTTTAATCCAAACTATTTCGTAGTTAGGCATATTTAGTATAGTTTTTTTTTTAAGTAACTTGAGTCTCATTACTGGTGTTAAAATATAACAGTTTTTAAATATAAATGTGGTTTAGTAATGCAAGATTTTTTCCTCATTCTTAAGATCTTTTAAAGCGCTCAGTCAAGTGACCTTAAATTTCGTAAGTTATTGAATCATCATACGGCTTCCGTCAGTTTTCTACTAATGAAATGTGCGTTGTTTTTTTAGCTTGTTTGTTTTTGTCATAACACAGCTGTCAGCTGTATGGTCGTGATTGATACTTAGCACGCTTTAATTAAAACTAGTTCAGCGTTAACCAAAATGTCAAAATACAACGACGATGAGAAACTTCTCTAAACATATCAACACAAACATGTCTGGTTACGATCCGTTTCTATATTTCCTACTCCTCTTGAAGGCAAGAATGCAAGACGACTCTGCTCGATTTATCATCTTCATGCATTTAAAAGTCGTTATGGAGAGGTTTGAATTAATTCTTCCCCCCCCCGGAGGCATCGCTTTGATATTGATCTACACACACTTAAGACAGCGTGCCATCATAGAGCTGCTTCTCATTAGCAGAGCCTTGAAAACTCACAAAAGTTTTTTTTCGCCAATGGCTTACAAAGAACCCGTTCCTCTTTGTCATTCCCTATTGACTCGCACCACTGTTTCGATACCATGACATCAAATGCGATGCCCCAGCAGGAGCCTAATTAACTTGCTCTTGTAATTGGTGCTCACAGCAACGCCGTCATCTGGATATTACGGGAGGGGGATTGGAGAATTGAAACTGATAAGGGGCATGACAGTTTTTAAGCGAAAGTAATTGTAAACAATCATAACTCTCCTAAGAAGTATGTACGTTTTAAGACTTTACATTTACGTTTTTAAATTTAATTTAATAACACAAGTAAATAGTAAATTGATTCAATTAAATTGTTTCTTACAACATTATCGGAGCACAATGCAGTTCTTGAATGCCGAAGCATTTCTTCTTTTTCCATCACAGACGATTGAGTTTGACGAGGGAGCTGGAGCGGTTCTGAGGATCCAGCCCCTCCGAGCTCCTCGAGATGAGAACATCTATGAATGTGTGGCAGAGAACAGCGAGGGGGAAATCAACGTCCAAGCTAAGCTGTCCATCATTAGAGGTAAAAAATGACTTTCACTGTTTACTTTATTTCATGGACATCCAGAGCTGTAGAGTAAATTTTTGCACTGGGGTTCCGCCATTCACTATATCTGATGTGCACCTGTTGAACCACTGGGACTTTCAGAGTCGCTGAGACTTGTTTCTTCAAGCGCTGGTTGCATTGGTGCCACCTCAGATTTTTTTAGTCGCACCACAGTGAATTAAGGTCACACTTTATTGCACTGACGTGAGATGATATAAAGCTGCGAAATTTTTATGTTTTGTCAGTTTGACATCATTGAACTTCATTCCATGGAACAAATTTCGATTAAAAGTTTTATTTAAAAGAAAGTGGTGAAAGAAAGCAGAAGTCACATTTTTAAAAATATTGTTGTTTGAACTTTGTTTCTGTATGCTGGTTTTTCCGTACAACTGGTTGTTCAGGTTTCTTTCAACCATCAGGATACAATGGCAAAAAGACTTTATATTTCTTATCCGTCCCTTTTGATGGGAAATTGTGACATGACAATAGAAATAGGTTTACTATTATTATTTAGACATGTATTAGGAATTTCTTTACTGTATGAAAGCCTTCATGTAACCAATGTTGAAATGTTATTTGAAGCGGGGTTTTATGCTTAATTTAAATCTTTTATTTGCATCTTATATTACAATTTTGGTTGAACAAAAGACTAAATGTGGTCTAGATGCTTTGTGTAAGGAATATATTGTATGATTAATTATTTGGCAAAATATTGACTTTGGTGAAGCAGGGATGAAAGAAAAGCCTCACGGTTTTGCCATGAGGTTGAGTAAACGATGACAGAAGTGTTCTTTTGGTGTGAATAAATCCTTAAACCATTGCATGACGGTCGTTCTTGCATGTCACAGAGTCCTTGGAGAGACAAACCTGCATTCTTGGGTTTTCTTGGCAGTAAACATGAGCCCTCCATCCCTCTCCATTAATCCCCTTGCAGGAGTTTAAATCCACCTCGGCCGATAGCAAAACCACTGCCTACTTCACCATGGAGTTATTCATTCGCTAGGGTCCGGCCATCTGCCTCGACGCTGCCGAGCGCTGGAGCGGGCAACTCGCAGGCCTCTTTCCGGGCCGAAACCCAAGCCCAGTTTTACATGAAAATCCAAGCTTTGGCAAGACCCAGACGGCTCAGGAAGAAACACGAGCGGTAGCACGAGGGGAAAAAACGGCTGCTATCCCCCTCGCGTGCTCATCCCCATCTGCCGCGGGCCTAGTTTACACCCAACCTTATCAGAGGAGCGAGCCCCGTGATGTTCTGACACAGACTGGCACGCCTGTCCCATGGCACTACCCTGAACTCCTGTACGGACATCAATCACAATCAATTAAAGCCTTGGAATTCGCAGATTTAGCTTTCTTGGTGAACTTCTGAAGCCGGCGACTTCATTAAATACTCAGTCACCTTGTCGTCTTCAGGGTGTGTCTGCCCGCCTGTGGCAGAGAGACGCGGGGAAGCTTTGCTGTAAAGCTGCCCATGCTCTTTCCAGAGGCTTAGGTTTGTTTTTAGCTGCCTTCTGGCTGCCCACAAGTGCATCGAGCAGAATGCTTAAGATGTGCCATCTGCTTTTCTACAGCGTCCGCTGGGAGTCCTTGAAAAAGTCGAGGAGAAACTCGAGGCGGGCGACACCTGCACTCTTCTGCAGCGCTTCTCGGTGTCATCGAGGGCGTCATACAGTTCATCTCTTGTTGTGATTCTGATTCTTTCTTAATTCTCACCCGGCTTCCGGCTCTTCTTGGCAGTGTCGTTCGTCACCGACCTGGAGCTTACACTTTTAAAGAATCCCAACACCAACAGCAGCCCAGATTTAACCATCTGCTAGATTCATATGAGGTGTCAGCCGTGTACATGCTCACAGTCCTCTTTACATGCTCAGGTGTGTCTGGCCTTACCGTGCCCTCGGTCACACTGCGAGGACGCTGTTGAGTTCATGTTTCTGATCAACAGAAGATGAAAGCAGGGCGCCGGACCTCACAGTCATGGCTTTGGCATTGTCAAATTCAAATCCAAAGGTGTTAGACCACCTTTCAGAGGCGTTGACTTTCTTCCAAAATCTAGTTTTCTTACCGATGCCATGAATAGTGGAAGAGCATACTGGACAGAGTATTTATTTATTTTAAGGTAATAGTTTGTCTGTATTTGCAGAAAAGTCAGTCCCAGAATGCATTGTGCCAATTTGGTTATAAAAGGATTATGGTGATTAAAAATATATTTTATGCATTTTATTTATTTAGGGTGTAACAATATACCAAGGTATCGCAAATATTGAGATATGTTACATAGAGTTACTAAGACTGTATAGTATAGTTATTATTTTCCAGTGATTGATAAATAATATTGTTATTATTTCACACACAGAAGGTTCACTTAAACCTTGGAAGTTTTCAAATTTTGTAATGCATTTTTTTGTTTATTAATACGATAAATTCTACTGAAAATTGTCAATGTTACGTGAAAAGTGCCGGTTACATTTTTTTATGTTTGAAAATATCACTATTTAATCGTAATAGTGAACCCAGTATGGTTTATCGTATCAAATCGTGAGCTGAGCATCTTTTTAAACCCATATTATTATTCCATATCATTTACTTGTTTATTTTAAAATTAAATGTATGATTGATGGTGTAGGTGAACGAGAATTTTATGTTGTTTTAATGTTTAAAAATTCAAAGCGTCTAGTTCTTGTATATTAAATCAAAACATTTTTAGATATTTATGTATCTAAAAATAAAAAATAATTTAAATATTTTGTTCAAAATTGTCTACAATCGTAATTGTATACTGGGTGTTGAGTATTGTATTTAAATCATGTTTTTTTCCACTTTTTTATTTTTGCTCCAAAACTTACATGCAATTTACATAAACAGCCGATTTGACATAAAAATAGATATGAAGAAAATATAAAAAAAAAAAATTATTTTTAAACAAAAACGAAAAAATGAAATTTAAATTTTATGATAAAAATGTTCATGCCTAAAGCAAATTTTAATCTTGTTATTGTTGTGTTAAATAATTTACAGCATTCAAAATCTTGATGAAATTATGGCTTACGCTTCATTAAACCGTTTCACATGTTGACCCAGGTCACATGTTGGCAGCCACCATGATTAAAAAAAAAACGTCCTGTCTATATATAGTTGGCCCCACAATTTTCAGCACAAAATGTCATCTGTATGTCTTTTATTCTCACTTTCCTCCTAACCTCACCCCTTGCTCCTCAGACGGATGTCTGTGTATTAGTTTGCACCGTAACCCAGCCTTCCTCAAACTCATGACACAGTAAAGTCATTATCGACCAGAGAGGAGCGTCTCGCCACAGCCTGCGCCGTTTGATCACACGCTTCTAATTGGCCGAAACCCTGCAGGACGAAGCGTGTTTGTTCTGTCGCTCCTCGCGAGGTTTTAATTGGACCGTTATGACCTCGACGTTCACCATTTTTTGTAATCACACGCATTACCAAATCCAGCCCTGTTGCTTTTGTCCCATCCGAGCGCACAGCTTGAGGATTTTAAAGTGTCAGGTCGGAAATGTCATTTTCTCTGATCACTCGTGGAGCCGTCGAACCTGTTCCCGTCCATGAAATCTCATTGTCTCACGTATTTCTCTGGCTTCTGCAGGAACCTCGTCAACTTAATTTCTCTCTTCAATTGCTGTTTAATCTCTCGGCTATATTCCCCCTTATCTTCATTTCTTGTCCATCCACAGACCGGTTGATAACCCAGCATACAGGATGCCCGACCCAGTGGGCATTAGAATCGCCCGTGTGTTCTTCTGTGAGTAAAAGAGCTTTCGTGATTAGCATTCACGCTGTTCTTCTGTAGAAATGATGGTGTCCCGCAGTGAAAAGCGCATTATGAAACATTAGTGGGCCATGTGCCGGTGAAAATGCTCACTGCTTTTACGCTGTGTGGTTGCGATAGACACATTTGGGGGGGATGAGCGATGCTAAAGGCGAGGTTAGGTTGGGTTAGCATCAGATTGGCTTTTATTTTTGCATACATTTTAGGGAACCTCAGATGACCCACGGATAAGGTGCCCGGTCGCTCATTTCCGCCCCACGACGTGATTAATGTGTGTGCTTATAAAATATTAATCACAGTCTAGAAAACACAGCGGCGTTCCGCAGAACACAAAAGAAGATTTTGATAAACAGTGATAACCAAACAACCCCCCAACGTATGAATTTTTCAAAACGTATGAGACATTTTTCTAAATATGTTATAGTGTTCGACAGAAGAACAGAATTTAAAATGTAACATGGACAAATGATAACAGAACTATTCGTTTTGGATGAAATTTACTTTCGTAATCCTATATGTGTGAGCATATTAAATCGAACAAATATTTTTGAAGGTTTGCCAATCCCTTTCCTCTAAATCTGCATTATGATTTTGAGTTACAGGAACCAAAAGGCACTTACAAGCTGCTAATGAGCGAGAACACGGCACCGAGCGATGGAGATTTTAAAAGAAGTAATGAAGGAACAGCGAAGTAGATGAGCGACTGCGGGAGACAGGAATTTGATTAGATCCGATGTGAGCCGCTGTTAGCACCCACCCAGCTGTATTGGCCCAGTGGATTATGAGCATCCGCATCTCATAAACAAGACAATTCCCAATCCTGTAGTCTCAGCTGCTCCCTGATGCATTATGCATTTGCTTAGCGCTGTTATAATCGGGCGAACCGTGCGGACTCCGTCGCCGGTGTATTTCCGCGATCCATTATCGCTGAGTGACATTTTAAAACGGGAGATAGTCGTTTAGTATTTGATGTCTATTTATATTGCCTTTCTGCTTTGGGACTCGTCTGATATCTCATTCCGTGGGCCGGGGCGCACTGCCGTGAGCGCCTCGCTCTGTTCTCGCCGACCTCTCCCGCGCTAATGATGGCACGCCTTGCGCTTCCTGTTTGTTAGGAGGCGATAATTGACAGCTGTGCAAAATGGGTTCACGAGCTGGCGCCGCGTCACACTTCTTCCGGAGATCTAGTAGAAAAGCTTGACGGGAGTGTTCTGCGCTGTCAATCCGACGTGCGTTTTTTACCATTGTATATTTAACGTAGTGCGGCCGTGATGAGGTTACCTGGAGTATGACACGAAGAGCTTCAATAGTTTAGCGTTTTCTTAATACACCTTTCGGAATTCTCACTAAGCGCATGGCCTGTCATAAAGAGGAAATGAGATAATAGATTGTCTTGTATAACCATATTTTCAGACTAAAATTTATTTTACCTTCTGTCATTGAGATCATAATTTGTTTTCCAACTAATTCTTTTATACGCAGCAGAAATCGTCTTCGGTTTCATGCCACTCAAGTGTTAACCAAGAGCGGCGTTGACAGCTCTGAAAGTTTAAAATAAGAGTTTGATAATGAATTCTATTTGAGATTTGATTTGACTGACAGAATCCATTGAGGCTCTCGGTTATGAATAAACAAGAGTGGGGCAGAGCAGAAAAGCGTTCTTTCCTCATGAATTAACATGAATCGGCTCGGCTAGCTGCTTATTTTTTTCCGAGTGTCCCTGTTGTCAGAGATGTCTTCACACAATCTGTAGATTCTCGTGCATACTGCTTTCGGAGTTCTAAGATGGCAGGTCCATTAAAGATGTCAGTTGTAGGCCACAGAAAGCTACATGATTGTCTCCAGCCAGTTGTTTATTCGATCACTTCTATGTTGGAACGTCGCCTCGGCCTAACTAGATTTCGCAGCAGCTGGTAATATTTAAAAACATTTAGTATTGTAGTCTTAAAGGGCATCCTACACGCATCCTCAGACCTCTGGCTGGCATTTGCTTTCATTGGCACCAACCCATGCAAAACAAGCATCTGTGCTCCTGAGACTATTCGTTGACTCTGCCGTCAGAGTTTGCGAGAACCCTGTACCCACCGTTCAGCAGGTGCGTGGGCAGAGAAGTGCCGCGTGATTTTCTCATCGCCCCGAGATGTCAGCTGTCGAACGTTGGCAGGGCGCTAACCACAAAGTTGGAGTTTTGCATCGACATGGATGAGTCACTCAAACTTATAGAAGTGCTTGTTTTTTCACTTAAATGTATGTAGTGCGCCGGTTCAAATACACAGTTTTTTGGTTGAATCTGTTTTATGAATGCTGCGACTCCCAGAGGTTCATTTGCAAATAACTGCAATGTAGAAGGTGGTTATTCATTATCCCAAAAAGCGTCCATTTAGTGTGTGGATATAGCTCACCCTGTAATTAGATGCTTAATTGTACTCTGCTAAAAGCTTGCACAATGCACCGTTTGTCTTAATCTGCTAATGCGAAGCTCTTGCGGTCTATTGTTTTGTCATCTGCTTGTGTTGCAGGTCTCACAGGAAGTATATCCACCTGCTGTGCCATTTTGTAGCTGTTCTGGGCCTGTTCAATAGAAGATGGCAAGAATCAGTTATACATCATTGCAATCTGATCAAATACAAATTAAAGATGAATTTGATAGATATCATTATATTTTTATATTCAAGGGATATCGTGATATTATTGCTGTCTTTAACTATTCATGACACAATAATCATGGTATACAGCTTTTTATTAACAAAAAAGAACAAATAAAACAAAATTAAGAAGGAATTAGACTCATAGCATCTTCTATTTAGTTCTTTACAAGAGCTTTCGTTATCATTTTGATATTGTTAATTCCTTTTAGCCTATAGTTTTAACTATATAATAACAAGAAAAGGAAGTTGACCGATAGCATGTTTTAAGATATCATGATAAATATTGACATGTTTAATCATCACGATATCCCGATAACCATAATGTTTATAGAGTAAAGAATGGACAATATATATAAAAGAAAGGCTGAATTTGACCAATAGCCAACACTTTTTTAATAGACATCATGATAATATTGCTGTGTTTAGTTTGCAAAATGTCTTATCATGAAATTCTTTTTACTAACGACATTTTTTCAAGAAATATTAAAGAAAATATTATTTGGACTTATAGTCGTATATTTAATTTCACTGGCTACCTTTAATTATATTTCACAATAATCATGTGACATCTAACAAAACAGATAACATTTTGGCCAGGGAAACCAATGTTGATTTATGTGCAGCCCAGTGTGTCCCGGTCTCTCATTCATCAGTGTTGCCACAGGGTTTTTTGTTTTAAAAAATCTCGTATTGCTCACCAGCGGCTCTCAGTTGACTTAATCTACACAAAGAATTCTCGCCGCACCTTGAATTGCTAATGAAGGCGATAGAAGAGTGAGCAGGAAGCGAGTGCAGGAATGGAAATGGCCTTATTGACGTGGTGCTCTGCCTGTCTGAGTATTTGTAGCTGCCTAATGGTCTCACCTCATCTCCTGTAGCTCGCCTCGTCTCCCCCTCGGGCCACACCGGAACCTGCAAAGTGCAATGAACAAATAAATAAGAGGAGAGGGTTGTTTTCTCCGCTCTCTCCGGCAGAAGATCCGACTGCGCTGTCTGGAGCAATTACCCGTGTCTCCGACACCGCCGACTCCAGTGTTGAGAAGCGTTTTTAATGCTATATGTTCATGAACCTTGGAGATGTGAAAGGGATTTGATTGCATGACCTGTTCTGTGTTGGCAGCTCGGCTGACGCGACCCCCGCGTGCCGGGAGTTGGCGCCAGGCGTGCGCGATCGCAGTAAATACAGCTTCAGGATCCCTGACTGAGAGATACTTAACACATGCATCTGTCACTGCTACAGAACACATTCGTCTCTTGTCACATTGCTCGTGTGCAGCTCCGCCTCCTCAGGTACCCATAGATCGGTGTGACAGGCCCGTGGCAGAAACAGCTGGGCTCGGTCATCAGCGTGACGTTCCGCGCACAAACATCGCCGCACGCCGCTGCCTAATTGTACAGCGCCTGGTCGAGGCCGTGCAGCTGAGGCTTTATTAAAGCCCGACGGGAGATGCCGGAGATTGAGAGAGCATCTGTACACGTCGCCCAAACCTCTGCCATCCTGCTGCGCTCCAGGAGTAAACAGGTTTAGGAAACACAGTCGTGCTGTCGAAATGTCTTTTGTTAACACTTAAGACAAAGGGATGCAGTGGAACACTAAAGACGATATTGTGAGAAATGTCTCTCCATACAGTGGAAATCAACCATTGTCTAGTGTTGTTTGGTTACTACCTTTCTTAAGATGACTTGCAGAAGAACAGAAGTCAAGCAGATTTGAGGGAAAGGGGAATTTATGATGACGGGAGTCTCACACATACGTACCGCTCTCCATGATTGGACGGTTGATTGTGTTAATAGACACACAGGAAATTGAATTGACCATCATAAAAACCAAAGAGCTGGAGCTTCAGATTACTTCAATATCCTCATAATTCTCCACTCTTCGTGTCTCATGTACACACTGTTTTCTCTCTCTGTAATATTAACGTGTTTCTTCTTAAAGGCATCTCTAACTGTGGCAGGAGGTAAAAAGTTAACCTGATTATAGAACTGATGAAATTAAATCATTTCAGTAAGTGAAAATAATAAAATGGCCAGCACTGCCGAGGATTCATCCGAGCGCTTTAATTCCACCCTCGAGACCCAAGATTTGTTTTAAAAACTCTTTTCGAAGAACGCCTGGTATAATTACGTCCTGATCTTGTTTGCGCTACCTATTTGTGTCGACGTACAGGCCGATTAATCTTTTGCGAAATATAACAGCCGCGGAGATCATCATAAATCAATGAAACTCATTCGACGCAAATCCACTGAACTGACCGTGCAGGTTAAGAGGCTTTGGACCCGTCACTTCCGTAATGACATTAAATCATGCCCCACAATTAAATGCAATTACACGTAATGACAGCGAGTGTCAGTGCTGGAGTAGGGGGGGGGGTTAGGACGTGTCCTTCTGTATCTGTAAATATGCAGCTGTTGGATGAAGTGGCCAATGCACTCACCCGCCCCTCACTAGTTATTAAAACCGAGCCATTATCATCACAGCCTAACAGCCTCTCGGGCGGGCTGGCGGCGAGCGAGTCAAGGCCTGTAATTGCATTGCGATGTTTTAGGAAATGATGGGAAGGGTTGAATCAGCCCTTTGAAAAGTGCCAAACAATACGAAAGACCCCAGATAGCATCAGACACCTGAAGCGCACTGCGACGACGAAGGCTAAATCTGACCCGAGATGGGTTTTCGTTTAATGGACAGATGTTTAAAAGCCTGCAGTTTGGGAGTGTATGAGGAACCTGTGCATTAGCGTTAGTGAGGTTAGTGGATGAAAACGTCGCTTTTCAACTTGCTGTCACAGAACACAAATGAAGATATTTTAAAGTAAGGTGGTTATGGAAAAGCAGCACTTATACACTTCTATTGTGTGGATACAAAACCTATGAATGGTTCCAAACATTCTTCAAAATATCTTCTCTTGTGTTCCGGGGAAGAAAGAAAGAAAGTCAAACAGTTTCGAAATGACAAGACCATCACTTGAATTTTTCGTTATTAAATATGCCGTGTCAGTCAGATGCAGATTATGAGAGATGAATTTTAAACGCAGCGTTTTTTTGCATAAATGCAAATGTAACCGCAGGCACAATATCGCTCAGGGCTCTGGATTTAGATATGTGTGTGCTAGTGCCCGATTTCCTTCTCTCTTTATAAAAGGCAATGACCCTTTTTAAAAACGAGAAGCTACGTTAACATCTGCAAGGCAAATTCTATTTCTAGAAATACTATTGTACAAAAAAAAAACATCTCTGCATGTCTTAAGAATCTAAATGACAAATCCAGTTTTGCTTAGTGACTATTCAGATTTCGTCACTTATATTTATTTATATATATATATATATATATATATATATATATATATATATATATATTTACTCTTTGTAGAAAAAAAGAATGGTTTTGTTTTTAGTAAAATATTATAACATTCATAGGCATAAAATACAGTATTTTGGGGCTGTGTAATGATATGTATTTTTAAAAAAAGATGTTTGGTATTATAAAGTTTATATTTATTTAATATCACTGATGTTTCCAGGATCAAATAATCTTGTTCTCAGCATAAGGTGAAATAATGGTGATAGTAATCTAGCAGCCCTGCAGTATTTGCATTAGGTCTATATCATAATTATTCAGATTTCAAAAGAATCAAAAATGCAATCATGTTTGCCATGTACATGACTCCCACTAATTCTTGCCAACAGTTGTCATCAGAATCCATAATAAAAGATGACATTTTCTACAGTTTCTATTCTCATACACTCTCACCCCCCCCTCATCGGGCCAACTCCCCTGTTGATATCAGCGTGAGCCTTGCACTAGCCGCATTTAATTAAACTCAAATCGAATTACTCATCTCGCGTTCAGGGCTTTGCATTTGTGTGCTTTGCAGAAATCCTATTTCAGTGTCACGGGGGCACGCTTAATCTGGCTGTGGACCACATGTACAGTCGGCGCTGAACGTTTATCTCTAATATATTACAAAATATGTGCTTAACGAGTTCTATAGATTTACCTGACGATTTAAGGTGGTATTTATTTTGCAGGACGAAGAATGTTCAAGACTCCCCAGTCTCAGCTCACTTTCATTATATAGTCGGAAAACTGGAACGGTGACTGAGAACGTCATCCAGCTAACATTCTTAATTTCCCTTCATTCTCTCTTTTACGGGTTATAATAGTACGGATGACGATGATGTGCGTTTTGATGTAGACTAAACATCTGTTTTCTCCCTTACAGAGGACTTGTTACCTGCTGGCTTTCCTAACATCGACATGGGACCGCAGCTGAAGGTAGTGGAGCGGACACGCACCGCTACAATGCTGTGCGCCGCCAGCGGCAACCCCGACCCTGAAATAAGCTGGTTCAAAGACTTCCTTCCCATCTACACCAACTCAAGCAACGGGCGGATCAAACAGCTCAGATCAGGTAAGACAAACTCGCCATTACGCATTCTCCCACGGCTTTGATCAAACGCTTCAGAGTCATCTTTCTAGCGCAAGAACGCCCACCCATGGCGCTACCACTACATGCTTAAGGTGCGCGGGAAGCGAAAATGAAAAGCTAATGACTTTTAATGAAGTGTGTCAAAGGAGCTTAGTCCAGAATTTGTGGCAAGCGTATGATTAATGTCTGGTTTGGACTAATGAAACTTTATTGAAAGACCCAGTAAAACAGAGTCTAATTATATATCTCATTAAGCCTAGCGCTCCAGTTGCCCCAAGGCTAGCGTTGTGGGTCAATGGTTTGTCAGCGGCAGAGAAACGGAAAATCTATCGGGTTGCGTTTGATTCCGATGTGTTGATGTAAATCAGTGAGGACGGCCGAGACTACGCTATCAACTCTTGAACCCCGGGGTCAACTATTCAACCCCGTCATAAGGTTTTCCAAGTGTTTAGAGGGCCACATCTGCTGTCACTTACGTTAGACTTGAGTGCTTTGTGCTGTAAATGGACGACGTGCACTCTCTTGGTGGATGTTTCAGATCCGCTTCGTGAACGCAAACGCTTAGGGAATTATTGCACAACCTGTTCGGTTTTACCCACATAATCAACCGTGTTTGCCTTCTACACCTCAAGCAAGCCAACCTGCTGAAATTGAGGGAAAACGCAAAGTGTCTCCAGACTGTCTTGCCCTGTTATGTTTGTCTCTCGTCATTATGTGTGGGTTTATCAGGTCATACATGTTGTTATACGTCATTATCTGTTCTGTGTTATTCCGTGTTAAGCCCCGTTCATTCACATGCAGAACATTGTTCGGCCTTCGATAATGAACATATTATTCTAGTTTTACCAATTAGACACACTCGATTCAGTATGCACAACGTACTGCATGTGCAAATGACCCATAATCAGGCCCTTGATTTAATTTGTATAATACAGTTGGCTATTAGTAATGTTTTTCAAATCTTTTTGACTTGAACGCAACATAATAGATCATTAGTCATGCCTGAATTACCTACATCTCAAAGCTGCAATACGTCGCTTTTCCCTCCCATTTTCAGTTTGAAGCGTAAAACTGACTGTTTGTTATTCCCCTGAATCATACCCAATTTATAAAAGTCTTTCGGGGGTTTTAACTTAGCAAAATTATGGATTGCAGCCTTAAAGATAAAAGGGAATTAATCAAACCAACATTGATTTTCTCACTTTTATTCAGAAATCAAAATGTGTCTACTCTGGTCATCTAACACAACTCGGATGGTTCTTGTCCACTAAACTCTTGATTTACAGGGGTCCTGGATAACTATACATCCACTCCTAAAATCTGTTGTTTTGTTTTCCTTTCTGCTTGTTTCTTCTTTGAATCGTTTTTCAGAGGCCTTCGGTAAGTGTTTCAGCGAGTGCACAAGCCTCCCACCGTCCCTGAAGCAGATGGCATTTTTACTTCGCTCTAAAATGCATGTCCTACCCTCTCTTTCCCCTTTAACTTCTATCCAACATCTCTCCTTTTCTATTCCCTGCCCACTAACATCTCCCTGTTTCTCCTTAAGATTGGACCCAGCCTTTGTGGATGCCACGCTCCAGAAGTTTCACTAGCGGTGTGCGTTTCCTGCTCATGTAGATTTATTAGTGAAACAGAGTACTTTGCATTCATATCCAGCGCTAGAACTTTAGGGACTCCACTGGAATCTGTTCGGCTCTAGACGGCCACAAATATTCCGATGGTTTGAAACGAGAAGAACAAAAGATCTGAAGTTTCAGCCAGGCCGTTTCTGACCTCTGGACACACCCGCGGTTTGTGTGTTTGCTCACAATAACATCTTCACAGAGAGGACCGGATATCCAATATACTAAAACCAAACCCAAGTCTAATCTAGACGTAACTTTTACCAGCCAGAATCCTAAAATGTGTTATTTCCAAAGTAACTAGTTTATTATTTCATGTCACACGAGACTGTTAGAGAAAAAAAGGAATCGTTCAGCCTTAACCTTTTATTGGTACGAAAATAGACATATATAAACATAAACATATTAAAACATACTAAAACATAGAAATGCGATTGGAGAGTATGATTTTGACCACCTTGTAAAATCGCCTTCAGAATAAGTTGATCTTTGTTGTCAAATTGCTGAAGTTTTACTAAATTTATGTTAATTGTTATTTGTGTACGGCGTTACTTATTACAGTGGCATGCAGGTTATTGGTTAACATTATTTGCTCTGCCCACACAGTATAGATGATGTCAGCAAATAAAAAAAGTTCCAGGATAAGTCCAGTAAAATATACACTGGGAAAATAACGGTCAATTTTTGAGTTTGTGGAAAGATGTTTAGGCAGTCTGAATTGATGCTGCCGTGCGGACAGATGCCAAGAAGAATCACGAGGGACTGTTTTGCAATGTTTACATTACAGGCCACCGGTTCGACTAAAGTGGGTCTGTTTGCAGTTGATCAGAGCCCAGTTCTCCGACCTGCAGGGATTTATGCTGATGGAAAAACGGCCTGTAGCAAATCCTCTTCATTTCCACTGTCAACTCCAGCCAAGCCGCCCGCTTTCCTGTTTTTATCTCAATTCCAAAGAGAAAGTGATTGCTTTAGTTTAAAGCTCAGGAAGGGCAACAGGGAGAGCCTAATGGCACATCATTCGCATTTACCCTGTGAGCTTTTTATTTTTATAAGCAACAGATTCCTTTCACTGGGTGCAGTAGGCATGGTTGCAGATATAGTCCCAATATTTAGAAATTTGTCATATTCCTGCCTTATGATCTATGGATCTTTTCAAAGTGTAACTAGACTGCAATTACTACAGGCAATAACCTGAGAGAGAGAGAGAGAGAGAGAGAGAGAGAGAGAGAGAGAGAGAGAGAGAGAGAGAGAGAGAGAGAGAGAGAGACTGGAAAGAGTGCAGAAGAGATAAATGAACGGCTTCCTGCTGTGGTTGCACTTCCTGTACAGGACCCGTGATTGCTTTCTGCTGGCTTTAGGCATGAGCAGAACAGTCCGCGGTGTGTTCATCTCACTGATGACTCTGTACATTTCATAACGTAGCTTAGAAATGTTATGGGTATGTAGTTGAAGAAATGCAAGCATGCTATGTGATTTATACACTTAGGTAAATTTTATGTAAGCAATTAATTTTGAGACACAGGTTGGGCAGCTCTGCTTTAATAACTTAGATTAACGATCTGTGTATAGATTATTTTAAACCCCTTCAAAATCACATTAGCTTAAAACTCAAACAGGTAATAAATGAATTTTTTGGAAGTCACATCGACTGACAGATACTATGACAGTTAGCGAGCGACATCTGTGTCCCCGTTGAGATTTCTTAAGGTCACTTCGGCCCGAACGCATGGCGACGAGCCCAAACTCCGTTTCAGCATTACAGATGGACGAAGACTGAGGCCAGATTGTTTTCCACCCCCCCCCACCTCCCTCATCTTCTTGCCCAAGTATATCTGGAATCTGGAAAGTTCCTCGACTAAGTTGCGATGTGATGCCCTGAAACGCTCGCAGAGGTCAAAGCAAAATCTGGCCAGTCACTCTGTGTGAATTTTGACATGTCGTTGGCAGGAAATCTCTGGCATTTGTTTCGGGGCTTAAACACTTGGAGTTCAGTGTAGATTCTTATTTCTTTACTTGTTTGTCTTAAAGAAAAGGGGAAAGTTTGGGTTTCTTTTCAAGAACCGTGTTTCAAGATTAGCTTTTGTTGCCCGATTCCGAAAACCTTATCCTAACCTCATCTAACCCTAACAAGTTCTTTCCTAACCTAGCGGGAACATCAAAACAACCTAACGCTGCAGCCTCAATATCCCAAATACTAACTAAACACTGACTGATCCCCAGTCCCTAAACCCTTATAATTCCTTCTTAACTTCTAAAATATACATAAACAAAGTTTAAATTATGAATGTTTTGCCTGCTTATCGAAGACCCCCTGAGCTTCAAAGCTCACGCACGTCCAGTCGTAAGCTGAATAATTTAGCACAACGCTCTCAGCTCGGTGCGCTTGTTTTGTATATCGCTGTTAGGAGGGCCAGTGGTCGTAAGTATAAATACTAGATGAAACCACTGACTCTTTTATGTTCGGGCTGTTTATTGTACTACGCTTATCAAGGCACAATTATATTCTTCTTAATATTTTGCAGCAAGATGCAAAAGTGCTTCACAGATTGCATTGGAGTTAATGCCAGGCTATATCCGAAAAGCAGGCAAAATATCCTTCACGCTATAACAATGACCTTTGTGGTGCTGGCAGACAAAGAAGCTTTCTTTATTTGTCTCGTGACTGGGTCAGGGAGGTTATATAGTTTTATATCACGGATTGAATATCATCAGCCACCACCGTACCAGTCACGGCAGAAGCGTACCAT
Organism: Triplophysa yarkandensis; assembly: GCA_033220385.1. NCBI lineage: Eukaryota > Metazoa > Chordata > Actinopteri > Cypriniformes > Nemacheilidae > Triplophysa > Triplophysa yarkandensis. The sequence goes on from CM065656.1 coordinate 20,226,308, forward strand.
ATTAAATTAAGACGAGTTAATTGGATTTCAGAATCGGCCAGCCTATTTCAGCAGGACACGTTTGTGATAGCTGCATTAACCTCAAGTATGGACCTTCGTGCAGATTGGCACCTGATAACCCAATTTCTACTTGCACCACACTTGGCGGTAGCTTGTAGCAGCTGTGGGAAGTGTAGTCTCTTTATTGTTAGGAACGAGAGAGGTTGGTCTGTAGACCCGTGCTTGCTGGACAGGTCAACAGATGTAACCGTGACCTCTCTGTGCGAGTTTTATTTAAGATTTACATATCAGTGTTAAGAACATATGTTAGGCGATAGTGTTTTTGGATGTTGCCAATATAAAAAAATATATATACAGAAAGTATTGTTACATATTTTTATAATCGTTCGTTGTATTTATGAATTAGGCATTTCATAGTAGTTAATTTAGCTGGTAAAAGCTCTTAAACCATAATTTCAACGTCTTTATCGAATATTTACACCAAAGTACCGATGCATGGCCAAACCTTTATGTGACAGCTATATAAAGAAGAATAGTAGTGTACATTTAAAACCCAGCACCATAAGGTCTTTAAACTATCAATAACCCTTTGACTTATGATTTTAACACAATACTAAGCAGTTCCATCCTCATATAGTATTAAATAACCTCGACTAATATTAATCCTCATCTAAACTGATGTCTGTTTCGTTTGTGTCTTTTCAGAGAGCACACCCATCCGAGGTAAGACACGAAACGGTCATAACTAACCTAATTTTCCCACCTAACCAGTGATTCCAGAGCACCCTTTTCTGATTTCTGAAACAAACAGCCGATTTCTTCTTTCTCTGTTTATCGTTCAACCTGTCCTTGTGTCTGTGTGTGTTTTGTGTCTGTCGAACGTGTGTGTCTTGTGTTTGTTAATTCCTTTGTGAATTGAAATGTCAGTGTGTGGGGGGGCTGATGTTTACCTGTGTACCTGTGACATTCTCAGTGTTTGGAGACAGGGAGCGGGGTTGGGGTGGGTGGCTGACTGGCCGCACTTATCACACTTATGAAGATGCTGCTTTTGTCAGTCTTGATCTCATCTCCACCCATCCTGTAACCTCGACCCATCATGAATCTTGGGTCTGTTGAGTAGTGAACATGTAGCAAACATTTGGATCCTTGTTTAATATCCTTGTTTTTTGAGCTAAGCCCATGTGTGTCCTGTTAAAGTGACCTTCCGTCTGCACCGGGATGGAAAGATGGTTTGAGGATGAGATCAAGTTTGATTCCAGGGACAAGACCTACTTATGCTTTTGACATTTATTGTAGAATTTATAATGTGACGTTACTGTTTGTAGTTTAACCTGTCATTTTTTTTCAGTGCAAACAGGTTGGTAATATCTTTGCCTTCAGCATTTTAAGTCTAAATCATGGGTGTTCATGTACGATCAATGGTGATGTTGAAGTTTCAAGCAGTTGAAAATCAACTGTTTGTGCAAAATGTTGTATTACAGTTGTGAAATTTTGGGCATTGGACACACTGATATTAAAATATCAGTCATGAAGAAAATAATCCCACCCATGATGTGAAAGATAGGGCGCTGTCATTTTTCTTAGAACTCATGGATCTTTTAAATGCAAAGATGCAGCACATTAATCATTTTGCTTTTCATCAAATGAATATGACATAGAAAGTCTACATTTGCATAATAGGATTACTGATCCGAAGCATCTGTAGTGTTTGCCCAGGGCAGCTTCAGTACACTCAAGAGTCAGTTCGGGGTAAGGTCCCGGCCGCAGTCCACCCTGAGGAGCTACGGCCATTTGCACCAAATACACCAGGTGTATTAGACACCAGAGCCAAACGAAACTCTGTCAACCGATTTGTTAGCACTCTTTTTAAACAAATGTGTGCTGGTATGCGTGTGGACAGGTGATTAGTCAGACTTTTAATCTGTCAGGTGCCGTTATAAAGTCAGTTTTAGTGATCAGTGGAACAGGTAAAATGATAAATCGAAGAAAGTAAAGAGTCTCGCCTTCTCCTTCCTAATCAGTTCCACCCATGCAGGAAAAAACACAACCACACGGTCGATCCCACAAACAAATCAATCACGCCCCAGCATCACCCGCTAATTGAATCACACAAATGGGACTGTACTTGTGGGAAAACGTGTGCGTGTTTGTGTGTGTGTCGGAGATGGTGAGGTTGCTTTTGGCCAGGAGCTGGTATGGAGATTAATCAAGCGTGTGGAGTCAGGTCACGTGCACACACACCCGGTCATCACGTGTTTTAATAGACAGCTGCATCCTGGCGTGGGTCACGGATGGCCGCTTCACCTGCTTGCCACGCTCCATACCCCAGCGTAGACGCCTTCTGACACAACCTCCACTAAACCGACAGCCCAGCCTGTTTTCCTCCTGATCTGGGATCAGATGGATGACGGGTGATGACAAGGTTTTGTCTCCTGAGGCCGCCACTTAAAACCACATGGTCGCAGGTCAACGGTTACCGAGTGTCCGTCAGTCACGAACAGACGCCATCTCCAGCTGTTTGTGACAAACACTTAAAAAGAATTATGTATTTGAGAGCAGCTAAATATTTTTCTGCCTCAAACTTTGCCAAATACATTTACAATCCGCTAATATTTTGCCATTGTTGAGCATGATACGATAACAGCTTCAGCTAGCATGTCGCGCTTCGGGTATTGGATATTTGGCAAATTACATTTTATCTACAAAAATAAAACTCGCCTTTCATCATAAACAGCACCGCACGACTCTTTGAGCTCGACACTATTGGTTGGAAGGAGATAACGCGGCGTGTTTTGTCATTCACCGCGCAGCTAACTGAAGTCTAAGCGTTTGAGTGCTACTAGCCTAAAAATAAGCCACAGGCAGAAGGAATAATGAAAACTCAAATGTAATTATACATAAAAGATAATAATTGAAAACAACATTTTCTGCCTGCACGAAAGAGACTTTGGAGGGGGGGAAAGCAGAAGACATCAAAGAAATGTTGTTCGGTTTCCAGCATGTTAAACGTTGCGGGCCGCTGCCGTTAAATTTCCCATTCTTCGCCTGATCGGGGAATCGTCTGCAAGAATTTCAATGAGACGGATTTAACAAAAATGATAGTACAATAAACAAATCATATTCATACAGTTTTACAATGAGGTGTTTAATAAAAGACAGAGATTTGCAGAAAGTTACACATAGAAATGAGTCTTTCATAACGTTTGTGACGTTTTTGGATTGTTTGATTAGAGGCATTCTGTTTGAAAAGAATAAAGCATGAGAATCTGCCCATCATTCCTTCTGCAGATCATAGATTCTCAGTGAGGTTTTCCCAACCCCAACACTGCCGCGGGTTTGTAATGAAGTCAGCGGGGAATCATAAATCGCCGGAATAGCAAGCAGGAGAACCTAAAATAGTACGATTCAGACAGGAAGAAGCACCAAGAATATTCGCTCGCTTTGAAGTCCCTGGGAATTATTCGCGTGTAATAAACTTGAATCCGCCGTGTTGTATGTTTCGGTCTTTCCGCGATAGTAATCTCACTCAACGTCAGTCGATCATTAGTTGACGGCGAAGATTGTTCCTGTAGGAGGCTAAAAAAGAACTTCACAAGAGTTATAACCTCAGCGAGGGCAATGGAGGAGAATTCAGTACTACCCGGTACACCACCGGGCCATGGTTTATTTATCAGCGTCTGCTTCAGTGACATGAAAACATGTGGCTGTTTTTTGTAGGCCATATCCGAAAAACCAAACTCACGTAGCACAGGTTGCGCACGAGCAGTCCCCTTTAGCCACACACCTGAGGAGACTTGAGAACGCACTCCAGGCCCACCCGCTGTCATCCCGGCCGCCCGCCGCGCTAATGTGCACATCAAACGATCCGTGTACGCGCTAACACACAGCCACGGCATTTTCAAACCATCCTTCCATTTTTATCTGTCCCTGCCCCACCTCTAAACTCCCTGATGCTGGCAGGCTGTTGATCTGCCGCGGGCAGGTATGAGTCACACACCCGCCAGCCAGAATCTCATTGGCAAGCAAAATACTGTATATGCTTTAGTTTTTATTCCTTTGCGGCAAATTTAAGGACTGTATGAAATTACAGGCAACACTAAAAAACAAGGGTGGAGCCATAGAACAAGATTACACAATATTGGACAAAAGCATAATTACCCAGAATGCTTAAGATTTTTATAACCCTTGCTTAGGTGTTGGCATAAATGTCTTCTAGACAAATTGTAATTGGGCTTTGCAAAAAAAAATGATATAATCTATATGTAATTTAATACTTTTTTATAATATATATATATATTTTCGCTGATAATATTTAGATTTTAGCTGAGTATTATACTCTATTTTTTCAGTTTTACTAACGTTGTAAACATTTTTGTGAAAGTTTGCACAAATTATTTTATTATGTTTTCAGACAGTTGAGAAATGACATGTGATTTCGATAGTATGCTCTTGTCTCTTTACTCCTAAAAAGTTTTTGACAAAATATCAAGGGAACGTTATTTCTAAAAAGCATTCCCTGTTCACTTTCTATAATGCTTTCAATTTTTATATTCTAAAAAGTTTCTGAATATTTGTAAAGGATATTATCTATAAGAGCAAAAAAAACCTTTTTTTTCTTTCTAAAATGTTTTTCAATCTAAACCTTTGACGGATGATGTGAGTAAATAGATCCGTCATGTGATCACGACATGTTCGGTCAATGCGATATCGTTCAAAGCCATAATTTGAAAGCATATCATTTACATTTTACATTTACATTTTGTCATTTAGCAGACGGTTTTATCCAAAGCAACTTACAGTAGTCGAGATATCAAGTGTTTATCATGCATAGTCTATATTCAATCTTAATCTTAATCCCCAGCAAGTACTGTACTAACACAAGTATTGCTTTCAGCTGCCATGGTCAAACGCTACAATAATTCATGCCACAAGATAGAAGTGTTGTGCTAACATTTGGAAACGAACTAATGGATGCCGACTCTGTTTCCATCTGTAAAGATGAGCGCTTCCACTCACGTGTTCACAACTCCGCACCCTGAAATGTCCCGGTAATCCAATGTGTTAAGATCTGATAGCAGAGACAAGAAAACTGCTCCTGCATTTGATGAAATGCATTCGGACGTATTTAGATCAGATGTTTCAGAGTCTAATTTTTCTTGCCTGCAGTACCGAGCTGTTCAGACTCCACAGTGCATCAGCGCTAAGAGTCGGCTTTTAAACCGGATGGGCCATTGAACAATTTATGTGAAGACTGTGCTGTACCACACAAGCACAACAAAATAAAAAGATACTGACAGTCCTGTTGCTTTCAAATCTCTAACAGTATATCTTCTCTCTCCTTTTCTCTCTCTCTCTCATCCCAATTTTGGGATGCTTTTTATTTTCATACTCTCCCAGGTGCCCTGCAGATCGAAAACACAGAAGAAACCGACCAGGGAAAGTATGAATGCGTGGCGTCTAACGTGGAAGGCGTCCGATACTCTTCCCCCGCCAACCTGTATGTGAGAGGTAGGAAGCAACCTGGCCCTGGAGCCCGTCGACCAATCCGATCTTCTTAATCGGTCATATTGACCAGCGGCTTCTCTGGTGTCGTCACAAAGGGTGTACATGCATTAAAAACATAACGATTTACTAAATGGGTATCTAAGAGTGTTTTCATGTTTTGTGGTCCGGCTGAACCTGCCCGTCGCACAGGTTTGTTGTCAGTTGGATGATGGTAAGTTCTTATTTTGATTGGGTGGCTAAGCACACTAAATCAAAATGCTAAACTCACGAACCTCAGAAGTGATTTTTGTAGATGAATATGGTGTGCACAGATTATGCCCTACACACATCAAATGTTAAACAGTCAGGGATAAATAATTAAAAAATCTGCGTTGGATCAGTAGTTATTTTTAGAACGGAACATCTTATACTGTTTTAAAAAATACAGTAGATGCACACAGTTTTTGCATTAGAAACATTATAAGCTGAATCTCCAGGTTGATGACTTTAATAAATGGAGGCAGACGCGTTTTGCACATGTTTTATTTATTTACCGCATATTAAAAAAGACAGCGCACAGGATGGGTTTTTATCCGCTGTGTACCGAATAACTTTGTTCCGGATAAATTATTCACAGGCCGTTACATTATAAAATAGGTCGGAGAGACGGCTTTTCATTATTCTACTTATTGTTCGCTCGCGACGGATGCAGTGGCAACCTAGCAGACGCATCGTATATAATATCTCCACCCTCACCGTGCTGACCTCCATCTCAAGACGACAGGATGCTGAGGGCACTAACAGTCAGAGACTGGTATTATTGCCTTCTTTTCACAGGGTTGGAGAGTTAAACCTCTATAATCTGATGAGAGTAGTCAAACCTGTTAAATTTAACGTAAAGGTGTTTTCATGTGTAGTCATGTTATCATATTCACTTAATTCAGAACTTTACAGAAACTTGAACAGTATTAGATGTTCCGTAACTTCTGATCAGACACATTAACTCACTGTAATCTTTTAGACACAGGTATGTAGAAACACTCCATTATAATGGTATCCCGTCTTTAGTTTTGCTTAGGAGCCTTAATTGTCGACTACAATAAAAAAAATTCTTGTCTAAAATTAAACACACTCGAAATTAGCAGCTACAATGAAGGAAAACCGCGGGCAGCACCAAGCACAACATGAACGAGAGCACGTTGTTAAAACGACAACAACGATTTTAAACCGTCCGTCCTAATTGTAGTTGCTAATTTGAAATGCAAATGATGTTTTATTTGTGCGGTTCGTTCGTTTCTTTGTACTTTGTTTCATTGATTTCCTCTTTGTCTGTTCGTTTGGTTTTGCCTTATTAAAGCCGCGATGGAAACGCAGCTTAAGACCTTGTGATTTCGCTGTGTTGTAACATACTCGGCCAAGCATCCGCTGGGGTAAAAGAGAGTGTTTGGGTGGACCACAGCGGGCATGGCGTGCCAAGCGCACGTCACGCAGGGCATTAAAATTCGACACAAATGCAGCAGCTAAAAAAGTTTTGAGGTGGCATTTTTTACTCTCTTTGTGCTTCCCCTATTTTTCTCTTTTCCTCATGTCATTGTATTCTGCATCAACCCCCTTACATCCCTCAGAGCTTCGAGAAGGTTGGTGTGTTCTTTCTTTTTACTTTTTTTAACCCACATTAACAGCGAAAAATCAACAATGTATTTAAAACCTTAACCTTTATTGATCTATTGGAAGGCCCATTGGCTATTCGGAGTGATAAAATGAAGCTTCTAAATAAGAATTAATTCTGGGAACGAAATAAGTTGATTTAATTGCAAAAAGGGTAGCGGTGACAAACCCGCTCATTCGGGTTAGCTTTTACTTTACGTTTGAGTTTGCATTGTGGGGCCTTTTCTCGTTTGCATCCTTTGCTTTTCCAGAGAAATGAAATGACTGCTTCTTTGGGCATGCTCGCGTTTGATGGGAGCACCACGGCACGATGCATGAAGAGAGAATGTAACTGCGCTTGCATGCCTCCAGACCAAATCTCTTGTGCTTCCTTGTTGCATTCCTGTGTTTTGTAGGTTTTCTTCCTTTCGTTTAGTCTTTTAAGTCTCTGTTTCATTTCTGTTGTGGTGTTTGTGTTTTGTGCACCCTCGCTTGTTTTCTTTTTTCAGCTCTCCATTCCAGTTGTTGGTTTGTCAGATGTGGTTTGTGTTTCTGTGCGTTGTTGTCCAGCTGCCTTCTGAAAACCAAGAAAATACAGACAGTTTTCCACCATCTTCTGGACACAAAGCAAACAAAAGCTGAATCGTATGACAGTTTTGTTTGAGAACTCGAGTTCGATTTGTTCCGCCGTTCTGCATGAATCGATAGCAGATCGAAAACCTCAGGATATTAGATTGGCTGGGGTTGGCAGGTTATCAACGTCTTACATCATATCTTATATTATCTTTGCAACCTTGACTTTTTTTACTCTTCCACAACAGTTTCAGTTCATTAATTGGACTTTTCAGAGCTGTAAAACGGGACATCAGGCAGAAAGATCAAATTAGGTCCAATGAGTTTGTCCATGCGTACGGATGGCTCCCTCCGCTAATATCCATCTCCTTCGCCCACAGCCCCCGCGTTTCAGATTGGCGGTCGTCTGTCTGAAAGCAAAATGACAAATCACAGAAGCCTCATCTTCGCCCGGGTCTGATTCTAATGTCTCAGACAAAATAGCTATCTGAATAATTCAGGTTTACAGAGATGTTGTTGTTGGAAGGGGGTGGGGGCGACACCACATGCAGGCGTCACGGCCCTCAGCCTGATTTGGGGGTATAAATAATGAAGTGCACCACCGCCGGTCTGTCTCTCAGGGTCTGGCATTTATTGACAGAGCTTAGCTTTTCATATCCGGCTGTTCCCACTGTGTCATATGTGACCTTTTTGCCCTGAAAGACTGTTGTGTGCTATGTAGCTAATGTTAATGTATTAGAATTTTCTTAGCTTTTTTTAAATGGAAATTGATTTTGAGTAGATCTCGATTTTTTCAAATATTATAATTTGTGTTTTTATCAGCACTTAGGGAACCAAACATAGCTGCCATTGTAATATTTTCTTCCAGACAACTTTCATTCATTATTTGTCTACTGAGACTTGTAATTTTGTTGAAAGCCACTTAAGCTGTAGTTTTCTGTCTCGACAATGATAGGCGTAAAAGTTAACTGCCTTCGTATGGTGAAATCCCCCTCCGTGCCGAAGCTTATCAGAGCTGGGACTGGCAAGTTTGCGGCGAATTAATAACCGAAATGATGATTCTCGTTTCAATGAGGTCGCTGATCGTTCATTGTTGCCGTCTGACAATGAAGCTCTTGGCCTTTTGATGTAATGCAATAAACAAAAGGAATTGTAGATTCCAGATTTTTTCTAGTACGAATTACAGTAACGCGGAAACAGAGAGATGCTGGAAGACTGGACTGTACTGGATGTTATGCCACGACATGTCAGCGGATTTCTTCACGGGATGAGCATGTAGATGCATGCGAGTTCTCTCACTGCTGCCACTTGGGATGACTTGCATGTCCTTGCATGTGTTGTTGTGCTTTTCGGTGTAAAAAATGGAAATGTAAGCTAGATCACACCCTGCTTTACTGGTAGGAACGGAGGCTCTAAACCCCATTTAATCAGCAATGACGACGTTATCTCCAGACGTTGAGTTTATATTGTACGATATTAACGTCGTTATTGGATAAACACGAATTGTGAATGTCGTACAAAGGCGGCCGTGTTCTTATTTCCGAACCCTACGGAGATGGCTTTGCATCGCAGTAGCACAGGTCTGTATGTTAATGTAAGGAACCCCTGTGGTCTGCATGCAAGTGGTCTCGTCCAGCCAAATGGATTAGAGTGGGTCTCGGACATCAAACAGGGTGTAATCTCAGCTTCAAGGTGACATTAAAGGCTGTGCATTCTTTTGGCTTCTCTTTCTCCCTTCATTTTGGGGCCCGACAGACTGTCTCACCAAAATGGCCGCTTAATGTCCACCTTTGGCGTAACTGCCTCCTCATAGTCAAGAAATAAAAGGAGTGTGGCACTCTTTGGCCTTTTTCTCTCATCTCTTCGTCCACTGTAAGACCTCTTGAGTTGCCTTTCTTTCCACATTGGGCTTGAAATGGGATTTGGACTCTGAACCTCAAAGAGATTTCTTCCCCGTTACTCCCGCCAGGTTTTAGTGTATGCGAAGCATGTCCATTCAATTGGAATTTCTTTTATGTATATCACAGCAGAGAGACCATCACACATCAAACTTCAGGATAGGGCCGTGTGTCAGGATTTCAAGAAAGCACAGAAAGACTTTCTTTTTTACGCAATTGCATTTCAAAGGCGAGACGATGATGAAACGATAGATCGAGTAAATGTCGACGCGTATCTGAAGACGTTTCACCACTAATAATTTTTCAAGCTCAAAGTGCGTTGCTATTCTCTTGATTTTTTTAGTTTTCTTACTCCATTTAGAATCCAATGTTATGAATCAATTCCTGCTTTGATCGTACAAAAATAGCATGAATGAACTTTGCAGGTATAAAATTCACAAGGTGAAAGGTTATAGCCTGTTTATAACTACCAAAATCTGAGAACTGGCCAAAAACGGCATCGCACATCAGCAGGCCCACACAGAATCTTAACATATCAATTGAATCAAATGTATTAATGGTAGTACTTTTAGATACAAAAATTAAAATAGCATCAAATGTATTAATGGTAGTACTTTTAGATACAAAAATTAAAATAGTGTTTAGATCTGAAAGATTATTTTTACATCGAAAAATTTGTACTTAAAATTGCTGAAAACGGCAGGAGGATTCCGTCTGGGTCTGTCCGTGACTTAATTCACAGTAAACCATACCTCGTCCTTTCATAAAGCTACATGTTGTTATTATTTCTTGTTTCTTTTATAAAACGCACCTGCAATGTGATGTGTGTGTGCTGTGATGAATTCACCAATTCGGACATTATTGTGTGGATTCTGTGTAAGCGCGTGTTGAGCTGCACTTGGGAGGGTTGCATGCTGGGAGACTGTACCAGCAGCTTTTCTGTCTTTCTGTTTTCATCATTCTGCGGTCACTGTTGTGCATGACTTTGTGATACATAGGCTGCCCTTTCACCTCTGTTGAACATCTGTTGAATTTGCACTTTTTAGGGGGCGGGTCGTCAGTCATGTTGGTGTTGTTTTCTGTTGGTTTTTGTTTTGGTGACCCAAGTTTGATTTTCTTTGTTAAAGGAATGTTTCAGGTTTAATGTGAGTCGAGCTTTTTTTGTGTTTTGTTTGTGGGCGTGTTTTTAGGGAGATGAATTGAAGTTTATCGTCAAAATGATGTCATCAATGTCAAGCTCGATGTGTTTTCAACCTGAAACATTTAAAAAAAAAAAGAAGTAAACAAAGTGGCTATTTTAAAAATCGATATCTTTTAAAACAATTAAATTGTATTTGAAAACATAGACATATTTGAAACATTAACTTGATTGTTTTTAAACACATTTGTATTGCTTATAAAAAATAATGTGTTCTAAAGTAGCCTAGATGTGGATTTGATGTCATTTAACTTTAAATCGGAAGTTACACCACTGAAGACTGTTGCCTTAAGAGAATAAACCTTAAACATTCACTGTAAATATTTCTTAAAATATACGAATAATTTGAAATGACAGGGTTTTTAAATGACAATATGTTAACATCAGAATTAAACTCATTAAATGTATTTAAACTCATTTAAAAAGATCCCATCCGAACGATGCTTTACCATGGTATTACACTTTAAATACCACGTTAAACGGTTCAGCTGCTGTTTTTAAAGGCGATGGTGAGAGTTAAATCTCAGATTTCAAGCCCTTTTGTGTGAGAAATGAGACTCACTGTTAGTCGGGCCAGGGTAACAGTCTCCTCTCTGCCCCACCTCTCGCTCCCCGTGTCGCTACCCTTCTGTCTCTCCCCCAACTTGAACGTCCTCCAGTCCGTCTTTTCCAGTCTGTCTGTGCCCCCCAGTCTGCTGTCTTGCAGCCCAGATCTTGTCCTGCCTCGTGCTCTGTCTCTACCTGTTGTTTCCGTCCATCCCGTGTCCCTGTGATTTACCTTCCATTTTATGAGTTTGGTTGGTTGTTTATGAGCTAACCCCCCATCGCTGTCGCTCTTTCTCTCTTTTCTCCCCCTGCCAAACGTAAATGAGACATGACCCCCTCATCGCCCGCCATCTTGGGACAAGCCCAGCATTCCCGTGTTCCTGTTTCATTGTCATTGCCAACAACATCAGTAGGGCAACGGTTGCCTTGACGATTGTTGGGGAAACCAACACTAAAGTTTGGCACAGTTGTGTACTTGAAATCGCTCATTGATTCATACATCCATATCCATATATATCCATTAATTATCAAGTTTTATTCTAAAGCGCTTTTCAAAAACCCTGTGATATCCCTACATGGACAGTATGTTATTAATAGATTCCAAGACAGCATTCAAATTTATTTAAAATGTATTTAATGTTATTTTATAAATGTATTTTACATGTTATTTTCAAATACACAGTATGATATGAAGTGAAATACTTTTACGACTACTAATAAGCAAAGATTTAAAGACAATTTTTTTATAAATATAGAAGTAGGACAATTTACAACTAGAATATGTAGAGAAATGTTATTTGAAAATAATGAATCAACCCAATATTTTATATGTACTCTGAATGTTTCTTTCTTAGCTTAAGTAATTCTTACTTGTTTTTAATTTTTTTACATAATTGTAGTTTTAATGTACATTTATGTGTGTCTTTAATTAAAAAAATTTTCTGTATTAATTATTTTATATTACTACCTTTTCTCTTGGTTAGGTTGCATTTATTGCAGCTATCATTTTGGTATGGTTAAATAATAATAAAATAATGTTAATATATTATTACTACTTTGTTTCTAATGTTTTTAGTAGTAAACAATTTGTATTATGTTTTTGTAGGAGTCCAGTTATAAAATATATTATAGTAACTTGGGATGTAGAGTAAGATTTCTCAGCTTTCGTCAAGGGTTTGGTTGCTGTCTAGGAAGATAGCTGACTATGTAGGCGTAACCTGGTTTTGGAACAGAGCCTGTGAGTCATTATAAAGGTTACATCATTCAATCTGTCAGTTTGAAAGGCAGGTTTTTCATGAAGAAGCCTACATTTACACTTCCGAAAACCTATAAAAAGAGCCTGTCCCTCAACCTGGCCGACTCCATAACTCCATCCCCTTTCCCTAGATTCTTCATTATTTCTCTCATTGTAGGTTTAGCATCTTGGTAGTCGAGGTGCATACGTCCCCATCGTAGTCTAGCATCTACACCCGTCATGTGCCATTTTTGTCCATTTGAATTCATTTGTTAGATTTTGTGTCCTACTTAGTTGAACTGACAACTACTTATTGACTTTGTGTGACTGAATGAATTTTCACTGCAAATTTTGTGTTACGTCCTGCCACGACTGCAATGTGACAAAAACAAGCCTGTCACATTACGTCATAATGGCCGGAGACGAAAACAAAGCTTTTTTTCTATCTGCATTGAAGTGGGTTTCCCCTCCTCGTATCTTCTCCCCAACCCCTCCCTTTCTCCACCTTCTCACCTTTGTGAGCGTTTTCTCTTCTACTTCTCCTTTCTTCTCCAATCGTCTCTGTTCTGGCATGCCAGCGACCCTTCAGTTATATTCCTCTATGCATTTTCTCTCAGATTCTTCTCTCTGGTTTTATCGTTCCCATTTACTCTTTGGTTGACCTCTACTTATTTCTGCATGATGTCTGTGAAAATGACAGCTGCATCTATCAATGGAAGCGTGTCAGATCTTAAAAAGGCTTTGTCCAGTTGATCTACTCTCAACCACAAAAATCTCATTAAGGTTTCTCATCTTAAATCCTTCTTTGAGGGATGCCACATTGGTTGTCCACCAGTAGATTATTTGCATACAGTTATGTTGTTTTTGAGACAGACAGGATTTTTTGCGGTTTTTCTGGACTGTGAGATGGCCTGGAAAAGCTATATACAGTTGTCCACAGTGCACAGTTTAAGCTTTTTTAAATGTAATTTCCAAAGCATGTTTTTAACTTTATTTACAGGTCACCAGATCCAAGTTTAAAGATGAGAAACTCATAATAGATTTTTGTGTATTTAATTGTGCTGTGATGGGTCAAATATTGGTCAATGGAACCTTGTTGCTATGAATTTGTTGCTTAAATGTCAATCTTTATCGTTGGTGAGGCAGTTCCGTTCTTTTAATTTGTTACGAACCAAAACGTTTGTGAGGTTTGTTCAGTGTCATTTTTCTTATTTGTAATCCTCTCTTTAGACAATACTTGTGTTCTAAAGAAAGGCACATTTTTCATTGGCCTGTCGTTACCTTTTTCTCTTTCTGTTTACCATGCCTCCATCCTCCGCAGTTCGTCGCGTGCCACCTCGTTTCTCCATCCTGCCCACCAGCCACGAGATCATGCCAGGGGGGAGTGTCAACATCACGTGTGTCGCAGTGGGCTCACCGATGCCCTATGTCAAGTGGACGCTGAACTCGGAGGACCTGACGCCCGAGGACGAGATGCCGGTGGGCAGGAATGTCCTGGAGTTGAACGGTGTTCGTGAGTCAGCCAACTACACCTGCGTGGCCATGAGCAGTCTAGGCATCATCGAGGCTGTGGCACAAATCATCGTTAAGTGTAAGGGCTAAAAAAGTTCTCCAAGGTCTTTTATTGCACTTGGGTCCATTCCTGTTCCTTATGGACCAACAAGCAGTACACACTTTGGAGGTTTTTGTTGATTTGGCTAGGAGAGACCTCTAAGACCAAGTTTGTCAAATTACATTTGAAATTGTTTACTCTAGGAATCAATTGCCATTTCTGTGGTACATTTTTAACACTATAAACCTAATCCAGAGTTTACAATTCTTCATAGCATGCTTGTTTAAAGGCTTTAAAGTATGTTTTTTTTACTCTCTGCAGCCTTGCCAAAACCTCCAGGTACACCAGTTGTAACAGAAACCACAGCCACCAGTATCACCATCACATGGGACAGCGGCAACCCCGAGCCAGTTTCCCATTACATCATCCAATACCGCGCCAAGACTCCCGAGAGCAAATTTGAGACCGTGGACTCAATCACCACCACTCGCTACAGTATCGGAGGACTTTCTCCAAACACAGATTATGAGATCCGAGTGTCTGCCTTCAACACCATAGGCCAAGGTCCCCCCAGCGAACCGGTGGAGGCGAGGACTGGGGAGCAAGCTCCTGCCAGCCCGCCACGGAACATTCAGGGTCGTATCATCTCTCAGAACACCATGATGGTGAGATGGGATGAACCGGAGGAGCCCAACGGACAGATTAAGGGTTATCGGGTGTACTACACCATGAACCCGTCTCAACCAATGAGCATGTGGCAAATCCACAACGTCCAGGACAGCGTAATAACCACGATTCAGAGTCTTGTGGCCACCGAGACGTACACCATCAGAGTGCTGGCCTTCACCTCCGTAGGAGACGGGCCTTTCTCAGATCCCATTGAATTAAAAGTGCTTCAAGGAGGTTAGTTGAATGATAACAGCTGTTTTCTTTATTTTTGGTGAGTTAGCAAACGGGAGTGTTTCCTGATGTCTGCTAAATGTTTTCACCACATTACACTCTGTGTGTGTTATATTGTCATGCTGGATCTCTTCCAGTTCCTGGCCAGCCGAGCAACTTCCAGGTTGGTGAGGTGTCAGACACAAGCATTCAGTTAACATGGGAACCGGCGTTTGAGAAAGAAGGAATCATCAGATACAAACTGCAATACAGCGAATCAGGATCATCGGTGCCAGACTTTTTAAAACTTTATTTGGGCTACTCTTGTTGACCTCTCTGTTCAGTGTCACTCATAACCTTCGTGTTTTTTATCCAATCAGATGACGGAGAAAACATTCGGTCCAACGTCTTCCTTTGTGGTGGATGGACTGCGTCCAAACACAGAGTATGCTTTCTCACTGGCCGCCGTCTCAAACAGGGGCACCGGAGCATTCACCAAAATAATATCCAAAAGGACATCTCAAGCCAGTATGTAGTCCTTTACTTTCCCTATGGACGTGAGCAAAGGGTTGGGGGTCTGAGCTTCAAATAGGGTCGAGATCCAATAGATGCGATCTGTAACCTTCGCCCGGGTTTTCAGTGTAGAGAAACTGTTTGATTCCACAAATGTCAAGAAGTAAATGTTAATGATGTCGCAATGTACACTTTTTTATCTGACACATTGGTGTTGGGGGTTCAAGCAGGTGTTGTGTGTGTTTGTTGTACGTAAATGCATTTATGCAAAACGGCATCACCTTTGAGATGAACGTTCATTGATGAGCGCAAAGCAGAGGTGATGTTGTTTTTTTAAGAAGTCCCAAGTTTGCTTTTCCTTAACAATTCTTCTGAACCTTCTTCTGAAATCTGTTTATTCAAAGTTGATGTGATTTATTTGAAACATTTTTGGTATGTTGGTAAGGTTGAAAGTTTAGTTTAACCGATGTTTCGCCCCTCTGCAGGACCGCGTCTCACGCTGTTGACACGCACGCCGTTTTCTCTTCTGTTTGTTTTTTTTTCATCTGGGTCTTTCAATGTCACAGTTACATACTTCAGAGAATTTCTACATGTGAAACAAACAAATCAATGAGGGATGATTGATCTCCGGCAGGCATTCGCCCCCCTCATGTTCCCTTCTTCTGTGTTCATATTTCTTTATCATGTGTCAACAGCAAATGCACTTTTTTCTCCCATGTGACCAAAGCACACAAAAATACTATCGACTCTGGTGTCTGCCATGGCTTTCCAGCACATATCGTTCCTACCTGTGTAATACCGAAAGCCACACAGTCAGCGACCACTGGTGCCCGCAGGTAGTCAGCATTTACGCCGGGAGACTGACTGAATTATTCAACCTCCGGGCTAAAAATAGACCCTCGCTGAGCGGTGTCATGGTTCGGATTTGGCATCTGGTGTCGTCAGTGCTTGAGGGCCGACACAAATTTTGTGCAATTATAATTATATATACAGAACATGTTGAAGCTCAAGAGATAGCCTGAGACCCTTAGTAAAAAATCTTTTTTATATTATTTTGTTTTTTAAAGGATTAATATAAAAACATATATTATTATATTTTATAATATTGATACATTTTATTATCGTTGTAATATAATGTATGATATATTCATATTTTAACTCTTATACATTTAGTTTTTTCATCATTTGACATTATAACCTTTGAATTAAATGAACATTTTATTTGCTTTGTTGACAATTACAATCGGGCTGGCACTGACCAAACCTGATGATCCATGTTATCCAGAATGATTTGAGCATGTTGTGTGATCTCTTGTGCTTTCATGGAAGTGTGAATATCTGACCTTTTGCTTTAGGAAATACATTTTCTAGAATTTCTAAGGTTCATTCCCTTTTGAAGTCCCCAGGTTTGTTTCAGTCTGGACTAAGATGCAAGAAAGCCATGGCAGCAGATTTCTGAACCATTTAACACATCTTCTGTTTTTACCTGTTCAGCTCATTGGTGCAGAATGGGTGGTGTGGGGTTGGTTTGGTGATGGGATGGAATGGAATGGAATGAACCCTTCTGCATTGACACACAATGTGTAACAGAGAGCAAGCACTGAATGCATGTACTTCTTCCCCCGACCACTGGGGGCGCTCTGTCCATGCATACTTCCCCGCTGGCCAGGTCAAGCATGCCTTATGCTATGTGTGTGTCTTAATGTTCCATCTCTATGTGTCTGTCTCGCTGTGTCTTTGTGAGTCTTGATTTGTTATTTTCCTCCTTTTTATTTTCTAGCTACTTTTTAATTTTCCGAAACGAAGCTCGCCTGCTCTCCGGCTTGACGTCATTTTATTTTTATTTATTTCTGTTTGGTACACTTTTGAAAGGTTTTGATTTAGTTTTTCTCCTTTGACACATGACGTCTCTTGGGTTTTGGTCAGCATGATACCCAAACTTCACACACAGCCACGTCACTCAGTTTAACTAAGTTCAATTTAGAGTTTTAAGTACAGTCGTGGACATTAAGAATCAAGTTAGCACAAAAGGCCCTCATCCTCACAAATAAAAAAAACATTATATTGTGGATTCCCAAGAGGTAAGTGACCATCATTATGAGGAAGTCCAGTCTGCCACCTAACGTTCCAAAAGAAAAGTAAAAACCTTCTACTTGTTTACAATGCCATACATTTCATTCATTTTATCCTCCCTATGCAGACTATATGCTAATGGAGTGGCATCAGATGCATTTACAGCTATAAAGAGGGTCCTCACGTTTACCAAGAGCTCCCTTGATGCCCAAGTGTGTCTATACACTAATGATCCAGATTTAACAACCATCCATCCAAGAGTCTCGCATCATCTGGTGGCAGGTTGGATTTGCTCATGGATGCAATGAAGAAAAGTTTAATGTGTGTGTTTCTTATTGGTGCAGTACAATTGTTTCAGACTGTTGTTCAGTTTACGGTCAAATCAGAGTGCCAGGAGGTCACTGTTGTAGGTCTTGATTCGGCCCGTGGTGGTCTGACAGGCAGTACTCCACTAACCCTCAACATCCCCCAAATGTTACAACGGAACTTGCCAGTTGATAAGTTGCTCTGT
The DNA here is from genome assembly GCA_033220385.1 of Triplophysa yarkandensis. Taxonomy (NCBI): domain Eukaryota; kingdom Metazoa; phylum Chordata; class Actinopteri; order Cypriniformes; family Nemacheilidae; genus Triplophysa; species Triplophysa yarkandensis. The sequence continues at coordinate 20,244,416 of CM065656.1, forward strand.
TGAATATTGGGGGATGACCCAACTGAGGTTTAGCAGAGATAGACACTCCTGTCTTGACTGACTGGGTTGCGTTCAGGGAATTGTGAAATCCACAAAGTCAGTGGATATTGAACTCAGACGTGGAGGTTCCACAAACTGAGAGAGAGGGATTTGGCATCGTTCCGGAAAATGTGACTCAAATTTGGGGGCATCTTGAAGTCATTTGATGGGTTCTGGAGGGTCTGAAACTTTCAGTTTAGCAAGGTGCCTGCACCCTGATCTCAGTGTTGTGGATCCCCACTCAAGCATAAACCATGAATAGTCTGACAAAAGCACAGGGAAAGCTCTCTCCCTCCAAGCCAGAAAATACCCAGCAATGCACATTTTTCAAAATGCGATGAAGCCCACTGAGGCAAGATGAATCTGAATTCGCGAAGCTCAGCAGAGGGAGGGGGCTTTACCCGAGCGACTCGAGGGAACACATCTCCCTCGGTTCAGGTGCTAGTGGTAAGAAAGTCTTTTAAAATGAGTGTTTGAAGATGTCAGGTACGTATGATGAACGGGAAAATGCTTTGTGTTTTCGTAAATGGTCTTACTTTTCGTTTGAAGCTTGGTTTTTATGAGTTGACATTCCTAATGTTTTCTTTCTCACAGAGGGTTTTTCCATCTTCCTGTTCCGTTAGAAATTATGTTGTATTGCTTTTCAAAGGCGTTCATCCATTTAAATTTCAGTCACAAATATGTTTTTTATCTCCTGTCTTGTTCAATTTCCCCTTCATTCGTTTGAGTTGCTTATAGCTTCAACAGACGCTACAAAAACCAGGGCTAAAGTAACTTTTTTACACACGCTTTTAAAAGTTTCAAATTGAGATGAATGTTACAGGCTCGTATCTGTCTCTAAAGGGTAAAACACCCCCATTTGCTCTGAAGCTTTTAGCTGGCAGGGACTGCGAAAACCTTCACATTTAAAATGAGAGTTTTATATTGATTTAGAACGGCACTGGCATTGTAATTTCCAAAATGCACAGGGGAAGTGCCTGAGTCTGGAAATACCACAATGAATGGCCTTCATTCGAATGCAAATAATGAGATCTGTCCCCCCCTACTTCACGTTGGAAATATATCCTGAGAGCCTGACAGTATTTAACCGGAAAGATGTGCTAAATAACACAGCAGTTATAGTCGGATAAACGACAGTTGTGGTTCGAAGGCAACTTATCTTTTTACTTTTTGACCTTTGTCATTAAACCCCTCTTGTTTTTCATTTTACCCATTAGCTGCATGCAAAACTTCCTGACTCCGAATTCAAGCTCTTCTGTTTGCATTTGCCCTCAACTCCATTTTTATCTTTTATTTGACGTTTCGGTGTTTGTTGTTGCTTTTCCATTGAGTTTTCCCTTTTATCATTTTCTTTTTCTCTTTCCCATCTTTTCGATTTTTGTTTCCCACCTCCCCTCTTCCCCCTCAAACCTGAGCAGAGCCCTCCGCCCCTCCTCAAGACATTACATGCACCAGCTCCAGCTCCACCACCCTGCTGGTAAGTTGGCACCCTCCACCGGCCGAAAGCCAGAACGGGCCTCTGACCGGGTACATAGTGCGTTACATGCTGGTGGGGGGCGGGCCCGATGTCAACGCCGAGCCAGTGGCAGAGCCACCCTTGCCACCCAGCTCCGACCAGATCCTCCTGCAGCGGCTGGAAAAATGGACCATGTATCAGGTCACGGTGGCCGCCAGCACCAGCGTGGGTCAGGGACCTGAGAGCCAGCCGCTGCTGTGCCGCACAGATGAAGATGGTAAGTTTGCACATAGTAGTTTAGAATATCAGTTAATGGGTTAATCAATTCAAAATCTAAATCATTATATTATTTTTTACCCTTTTGGGAATGTTGGTACCAAACAACATTGAACCCCACTAACTTCCCGTTTAGGAACACAAATCAATTCTTAGGGTCCGATCACACACACACTTTTAACATTTGGAAATGCGAGGCTCACCATCTGTTTATATATTATATATACATTTTTTTAATGTCGCTAGGCAACAACTGAATACACCGTGATGTCAATCAAGATTTATAGCCAGATCATTGTAGTTGCCTTTAACTGTCAAATTTGCAGGAACTTTAAAACTATTCAAGTAAAGCAATTTTGTTCGTACCCTGCTCAATTAACCCACAAGAAGTTTCTCCTCCATTACTGCAATCTTGTAAAGTTCCTTCACAACATTGACAGCCCCACCCTCCCTTTATTTGATTGGACAATGGAAAAAAGACGCTTATCGTCAAGCACTTTTCTGTCCCGAGTTGACTTTCTTTAACTCAAGGCACTCAGAGCGCTCCGTCAAAAATGCGTCTTGCGGCACATATTAAAAATGTGAGGTGCCCAGCGTGACTGTACGCTTAACGCTATCTTCTATTTGCAATCTATTCAAAAGAGGTGCTTATAATTGGAGAAAACCTGTTTTCAGTCCGCTCCTTAAAATATCTCTTTTTAGTTTTCCACAGAAGTTAGATTACCAACAAGGTTTTAAAGATATGACACTTGAATAATTAATGACAAATTTGATATTTATGTTCAAACGTAGATGAGAAAACACACAAAAACGATGCTGTTTGATCTTTGGTGCAAAATCAAACAAGCCACGGAAAGGAACGCAGCCATCCAGCTAGTGTTTGCAAGAAATTTGTGCCGGATGTCCCCTTGACAGCGGCGCTCTGCTGTGATTGACAGCACGAGTTCAAGACACCAGCGAGTAATCAATACGGAACATGCCACATGCTGCATTTCCGGCCCTTCAGCGGCCCCATGGGGTGCCGTCGGGGTCACCCTGCGGTGGATGTTTTCGTCGGGTTGGTCAAGCAGAGATGTTAGCTGTAGGCGGGTCTAAAAGAAAAGAATTCCGCCCCAGACCTCTCGTGGGAAATCTTGGCAACACAGTTATTTGAGTAGTGACACGTTACGAAATCCCCGTCCTTCGAGACCCAAAGCATCTTATATTAAGGGGAGCTACTTTTATTGAGCGTGCTGGAAATCTCACTTCTCCTTACAGTGGTGCTGAATAACCAGACACGTAAAAAGTCTAGGCCTCGTATTAAAGGATTTTCATTAGCTCACAGGTAAAAGACCGCAGACACTGAATTGATCAGAGCCGGGATAAGAAGGATTGTTAAATGGTACGGCGTGAAATAACTGGTGGGGTATATAGGGGTGTGATATTACATTTGATTAAATGTCCCTCAAGATAGTCGCTTAATCTGTATCTTGGTTTCATGTAATTGAATGTACTACGTACCGGCTGAGACCAGGCCAAGGTATCAGGAGCACAGAGATGGGTGTAGAACATTTTGTTCTCTTTAGGCCAGCAATTTGGAATTTCAAAAAAGTTTCGTAATCGATGTTTGTAACTAATTGGTTTGAACTTTTAAGCCTGCGTGTTAGACTTTAATGCATAACACATCCAGTGCTGAATTATGTCACGGAACAATGTAACCAAGTTACTGAAACAATGCGAACAAAAATGCATCTTCAAATCCTCCGCAGTACCCGGGGCCCCCCCTCGCCGCGTGGAGGTAGAGGTGCTCAACTCCACCGCCATCAAGGTGATGTGGCGCTCCCTGTTGCCGGGTAAACAGCACGGGCAGATCCGTGGCTACCAGGTGCACTACGTACGCGTTGAGAACGGCGAATCCCGCGGCCTGCCTCTCATCAAGGACGTGATGCTAGCTGATGCACAGGTACGTAATTACATACACAACCACAGCAAAATAAGGAAAAGCATGTTATGAATATCTGTAAAGTTCATAAAGCTTTGCCATTATAGTCACAGGTATGCTTTTCATAACAGTCTGCAGCATCTTCTACTGGTTAGTCAAAGCTGTCGTAGTGAAGATAAAGTCAATGAAAGCTGATTGTGTCTTCAGTATCGAATGCTTCAAAAGACCCAACAGCCTTAAGATGAATCCTTGAATTATATGAACAAGTTTCTTATTAGAGACTTGACACTTTTTATTAATTGTATATGTTTAATTTAATTTTAAAATGAGGTATTTCCACCTTCAGTTAGCGCACTTGGATGTTTTTGATGTAGCACCGCCCTTCCCATTTAGACACCTGAGCTCTTTATATTCTAAAAGTGCTCTCTTCCACAACAGACATTTAGAAATGTGCATGCTTTTAAAAGATCTTCATTTGATAAATTACCGCTGTCATGACATAAAAGAAATCGGACACAAACATCTCTTTTGAAATAAAAATCACACTGCGTGGGCTGTAGTATCACAGCTTTAATTTTGTTCCAACTTTTGAGATATCTCAAGATGTAAAATGATCCAGTTCACTTGTGATTCGACCCTTGCCCTTTTGCGATTCAAATAAGCCCAATAAACACAAGCTGTTAATGAATGATATGTATGAAAAAGCCAACATTTCTTCCTCTTATTCACACTGACCTACTTTACACACTTTGCTTTACTCCGTTTCTCTGGCACTTTTAACTTCTGTCCTCATACAAGATTCTTTATTTCCTCTGTCTCTGTTAATCGCTCTCTCTCTCCACGTGGGTGGGTGATATTAGTGGGAGAAGGACGACACAGCTGAATATGTGAGTACGCATGTCGGCGAGATTTCGGTGTTGTCTGTGAACCTGTGATGTTACATCAGAACAAAACTGAAAGAGCGGTCACGCTCACTGACAAAGACCGTATCTTACATTCATTATGACCATATTGTTCCATTAAACATGGTTAATAAATCTGCGCTAACCTTGAGATGATGTAACATCATAGATCCTTTATACTTGGCATGGAAGAGTTTGTGCGTGTTATGTATTTTCTTTTTCTTTTGTTACTTTCAGATATGAAAAGGTTTTTTCTTTTGTGTGTTCAATTCAAGTTTTCCTTATTCTTGCATATATGCAAACAAATGCAGTAATTGTTTTGCACGAATAAATCACGTTGAACACATTTTAGTTTGTTCTTTCTCCCAGCGCATGTCATTCATTTCCCCCGTCATGGCCGCTCATCAAAGTTTGCCACCTTCACATGAAATCCGGGAAAATAACAGGCCGCTCCGGAGAAACTCATTATTCTGAAGCTGTTCTGTTTGCTTACGCATTTTGCTCGGCCTCTCCGTTGAATTAATTCACAGACATGTGTTGTACATCAGTGAGAATGGTAATCCATAACCTGGTCATGCTAGTTGACATGCTAAATGCCAATAAAAACGATCCACGGAGAAAGTTGCTGTTGAATAATCATCTTGTTTATGTGGAAGTGGTAGGACTGTATAGAAGAGACAGATAGAACTCGAACAAAAGCTGCATCTGTGCATTTAAAGTGGTTTGAATTAACATTGACTGCACATTTTACTATATAGAAGTTGTTTTGCTTTATGTTTTCCATGTGTTTTATTATATATAGAATATCATAAGAATTTTATATATATTAATATAAAAAACAGTAATAATATTCATTTTAAAAATTATTATACAAAACAACATTATTAATAATTATATGTAACATTATTTGTAATACTAATAATAATATTATGTATATACAATAAAAAATGAATGGTATGATATTAAATAATTAATATTTTGGATTTACTAAATATCGTGAGAAACCAGGTTATTGTTTTATATTTTTTTTACATAACATTACATTATGCTGTTATTGCTTAAAGTACAACTAATATTGTCATTTTTGTTACAGTACTATATATGGTATATACTTTTACAGATTCTTTATCTAAGTGAGCGTTGATTTACTTTTATTTAATGTGGCAGTCAGAAGCCAAAAAGCGTTGCATTGAAAAGAAGGGAAATTGATTGCATGCCTGTTCGAGTGACACATCGCAGAGACTTTTGAAACATTGAGTTCCCAAACCCGGCTCTAACTTCTTTCTTTCTGTCCATTAACAACAGGAGATGGTCATCGGGGGGCTACAACCTGACACCACCTATTCTATCACCGTGGCAGCCTACACCACCAAAGGAGACGGAGCCCGGAGCAAACCCAAGCTTGTGGTGACTAAAGGATCAGGTGGGTAATAATAACATTATCATTAGTCCAGTCTACAGCCCGCGGGCCGGCTCTTATGAGCTCCAGGAACCCATATGAACCTTAAGGGAATGCAGAGAAATAACATATAGTGTCTCAGAGTACATAAAGCAAAAACATGCAGTGCAGGTGGAAAGGTTGGTCTGGTCCTTTGCCGAATCGCTTCCCAGTGTCTGGAAACCTCACATGCTGAGACGTGCCGTGCCAGTGACAGGTGCGCCTGTCGCAGGTGTCACCGCGTGACAGGAACGCTGTATGCAGCTGTCATTCCCCACTGCCGTCCCCACACACACACACACGGTGACACAATTCACCCCTAGCAGAAAGCATGTCCCCGCACTTTACCCGCCTCCAAAACTGTGACGAAACGCTTTAGCGGACAAAGGAAATAAATAAATAAACAAGCGCCGACTCAGCCCTGCTTAAAAAAAAGAGGCATAATGTTCTTTCATGTGCCGGAGAAAGGGAACCCTGACCAATGTGGCTAAGAAAAGCCACCGCGGGCCACTTTCATGCCTCATTTCATGAGACATAATACTGTCAGACAACATAAGCCCTTGACTTATTGCATTGATAAGGCCCGACCCGCCCCTTTCATGCCTGGGACCTGCCGTGGCCAACTGTCATCTGAGAGAGACGCCCGTCCCCGAGCTGCCGCTCTGCATGAGGGAGATAGACTTCAGGCGCCCCGGCCGGGACTGAGAAGACTGTCAGTCATACAGAGCCGTCATTCAAATTGTGTTGATAACGTACGGATGCTTCAAAAAGAGGGACACGCTAGTGGCGGATGTGCACTGGAGTGCCAATTTGAAGGTGTTTCATTATCATGACTATAAATAAAGCATTTGTAGCTTGAAATTACTTTTATATTTTGAAATTCCATCCAGGATTATATTTGTCATCCAAACGATCGTAGTTTTACATTTCATGTGTTGAGGAATATCTGAACCTCTTACTTCTCTCTAGAATATATTGTGACGTATCATTCAATGACAGGAGTCTTCAGCTTTCTGCAGGTTTTTCTCTAGATGACAATTTACATTAATTAACGGTTTTGAATTAATGAGTTGGCATTATGGGAAATAGACTTGAAATTGTTGTTGTATATGGGAAGTTGGATTTTTTAATAAGCTGATGGTTGTTACCTCACATCACTTCTATGGGAAAATAGTAAAAACGAATACATCCTACAGTATAGTATATGGTATGGTGTACTTAACGTAGTCTTAGTAGTAGTAGTAGTATAGTGCAGTGTTTGGATAGTAAGCTGTAGCTTAGTATGGTTATAATATGGTAGAGTAAAATGTTAATTGGAATAGGATTGTATACTGTTACTTTTAGTAATGAGTAATGTTAGTGTAGCATGTTATTACATATGTTATGTTATAGTATTATATAATGCACTTTTGGGAATATGTTCTGTTAATGAGATATGGTTTTATATATATATAGAATTGTATAGCGTGATAATGTGATGGTATATATTCTATATATTGTACTACTATGGTGCCATGTCTCATCTCAGAATGCATTGCTACAGATAGAAATGTGCTGGTCGTGTTCACCTGCAGTGTCGCTCTATAAGCTCAGAATCTCATGATAATCACGTGATAGCAGAAGGTTAGGTTATTTCACTACAGGACAGAGAAAGAGAGAAACGCAATCCTTTCTTAATCAGCGCCTGTGGGTCAACAGTGGCTGTTAATGCAGGCTCTAATGGGAAACGTGCCTCTGGCCCCGTGGAGAGGATTGTGTGTCGTCCACTGGAGTGGACTGGAGTGCTGATGGGCAGGGGGGGACAATCACAGCGTCTCTGACCCTTGTTGTCCTCACGCTGCAGCAGATTGGCCCTTTTCTACATCTCCATTACAAGCTCTGTCTTTTCTCCGAGGCATTTGTCCTCATATCTGTTCTCGTTCAGCTGTGTTAAACCCAGCGCGTCGGTCATCTGTTCAAGAACATCTTTCGTTCACATAGGAAATAGAACAGTGTTTATTTAAAAAAATGCCACTAAATGGCATCCACAAAGTAAAACATGTGAGAGAACAACTGCGACTTAAAATATAGATGCATTGTTATTACCTACATGCCATTTTGTATTATAGCCGTACGTCCACGCTTAAACGATTGTTGCTGAAAAAATATTCATTTCACAAGCAGTAGGCAAAGGGCTTGTAGAATAAATCCTTTTAAAGTTGATTGAAATGCTTTTTCTTTCATAGTGAGCAACAGAATGAAAAAGAGATCTGATACAGTTCATTTGAATGTAATTTCGTTCTCTTTTCTTTTCAACAGTGCCCGGGCCTCCTTTCCTCTCTGTCGACCAAACCTCGGAGACGTCCGTGTTAGTACGCTGGCAACCCCCAGAGTTCCTCTTGCCGGGTCTGGAGGTGCAGGGTTATCGGCTGCAGTTCGGTCGCAAGGACGTGCCCCCTCTGGCCACGCTGGAGTTCGGCCCGGAGGAGCTGGAATATTCCGTCAGCAACATCCATAGAGGGGCCGTGTACATATTTAGAGTCTCGGCTAAGTCCAAATCTGGTTTTGGAGAGGAAGCAACAAGAGAACTCCGAATCCCAGAGGAGGTTCCCAGAGGGTACCCTCAGATAACTGAGGACACCAACATCACCTGCTGCTCGCTGCAGTTCTCCTGGGTTCCTCCGGTGCTGGCCGAACGCAACGGCGCCATTACAGAATACACGCTGGCGTACCAAGAGGCCGGCACAACGGACAGACCCAAAGAACTGCGTCTACCGGCCAACCAGAACAGATACACCCTCAACAGCTTGAGGCCAGACATGATGTACGCCGTGAAAATTCGAGCACACACCAGTGTAGGTCCAGGGCCCTACAGCCCGCCGATCCAGTATCGAACAGGGGCTTTCGAAGCAGGTAGGGTTTGCTTGTTTTCCTCGCCCCACCCGGGACCACACAACCGCAAACCGCAATGCACCTTAACCACGATTAAATAACAAACTCTGGGAGCCACATACCTCACTAGCACCCCACCCTAAGGTAAACAGTCAGTAAGCTAAAGTCAGTCAGTTTTGAAAAGGGAGGAGCGTCGGTTCTGTGAGGTAAGTGCTGATTGGTCAGACACGCCCAGCACGTACACTCGTCCAATCACAACCCCCATAGCATACGGAGGTAGGCGAGAACCACGTGCTAGGCAGTTTATTTTTAGTTGATTTTAGCTTTTACTTTTAATTTTTGGTTCAAGAATATTCTCTTCTGTCCTCACCCCCCCTCCACACTGGGATGGTTTGCAGCATGGTGTCCCATGGTGCACTGCTAACAAGTGTGTTTGGGGTTTGTCCTTGTTCTGTCGAGCTTCCTGCCACGGCGGTGCCCATCCAAGCGAGATCAAATATAACATGGGTTTACATATTCAGGAGGGAATTATGGGAATGTTGTTGCTGGGGCGGCACTGCCGGGCCAGGGCAGGCAGAGTACTGTGTGATCTTGTGGTTCTGTGTTCACCAGTCCAGTCCAACGTGCTGTTTGTCCCGACTGAGCGCCTCCCCCCCCACATAAACATCACGATCTGCTCATCTTGAGGGACCAAACCTCCCCACACCCTCGCAAACTCTCTAAACACTCTCTTTCCCCTAAAGCTTTACTCTTCTTTATTCCGTTTCTGAAATGTGAGTTTGTTTTGACAGTTGTTCCCAAGAACTTCACGGTCAAGCTGGTCACCAAGACGACAGCGCTGATCGCCTGGAAGTTTTCAGATAGTCGCGTGCCATACCGTTGCATGGTGAGACAACTTGCATCTTTCTAAACCTTTTCAAACCTCTTCCAACAACTAGCATTCATGTTCTCTAAATCCCATCGTTCACAGATTGAATACAATAGACAGAAGGTCGACATTGACGCTAGGACTAACAAAGCACTCATCACAAACCTGCGGCCCAACACCACATATGAGTTCAGAATCACCTGTCAGGATAACACGGAGGATGGACCCAAACACAAGCTCACCACCCGGACGGCCCCACCTATCCTGGTCAGAAAACCAGAGCTGGACATCAAGAGAGAACCGGACAACACCCTGACTATCGTGTTCCCTCCGCTGGAAGCCAAAGACATGATCAAGTGAGACTTTAAAAACATGCTAATGCATCCATTTGCACCAACATGGATGATGGATTGTGTATTTGTGAATCAAATGTATTCAAATGCCGTATGAATTTCAGGGCCGTCTTTGTCGTGGTTGTGCCATTAAGGAAGGGTAGAGGACCAGTAAGACTCTATAAGAACCCGGATGAGCTGGATCTCGAAGAGGTGAACTTCTGTTTTTGACTTTGTTTCACAGACACACCAGAGCCAAGGTCACTGAAAGCGCTCTCACTAGGGCATTATGGGAAGGTTCTCTGGAGGTTTGTTGGGGAGAAGAGACAATTATACAGCTCTCATCCCGAGGGCTGGCAGATTGCCATGCCTGGCCCACTTGACCTTGAGATGCCAGCGCCACAAGAGCTTTCGCTCTTGGTTTTAATTATTATTTTAATTTTTTTACTCACAGCTCAATTGCTGTGTTTTTTCGGTTCAGTGTTAACATGATTGTGGTTCCAACAACTGTCAAACGTATAAAGCTGGTATTTGTGTGTATCAAAAACAAAAAACATTTTCTAATACATTGGTTTTCAAATGGTTTCAGATAATAAAAAAAAGAAGTAATTTCTAGATCTTCCTTTGCAGCTGTTGGGCGAGAGGACTCTAGGTCAGCGTCATGCCCGGACCACCCGCCAGCTAAAGCAGTTGGACGGGAAGAAGCCCTACATCGCTGCCAGCTTCAAACCCTCGTCCATGCCTCCTTCTTTCACTCTTGGAAACAACATGGTGTACAGCGGATTTGAGAACCGAGCCCTCGAACCAGGGCAGGAGTATGTGTTCTTCATCCTCGCTGAGCTCAACACCACCGGAGGGGTGAGGAAGATTAACCTTTAACAAGCTTATTATTAAAATGAGTCTTGGGTCAAGAGATGAAATAAATGTTTCTTTGGCACCTGTAGAAGACGTTTGCGTCCAGCCCCTACACGGACTCCATCATGGCACCTGACGTAGATCCTCTCCCAATTGAGACAGGAGGAGACGGGCTCATCTGGGTTGTGGGGCCGGTCCTCGCAGTGGTCTTTATCATATGTATCGTAATCGCCATTCTGCTTTATAAGAAGTGAGTGAAAGTTAACATCACATGATAGATCAATTCATTTGTTCTATTCTATTTTAGTAAGCAAAAGAACAATCCGGCAATGTTGAACCTGGAGCATTAACTTGCGTAGGTTTTGTGTTCATACAATCGAGGTGAATGACACTCTTCAAATGGGTGACATTCTTTAAATATCTTCTTTTGTGTAATTCAATAAGAGAGGAGAGTAAAGTAGAATACATTTTGGAGAACTTGTATTTTAAAGAAAAAGTTCACTACAATCAAAAAATAAGACATTTCAGATGTATATCATTTTTGATCTTTAACTGAACATAAAGTTTTCACTAGACATGGAAGAATTTATCAAGTAGCTTTCATGTAAACGCTTTAAACTCTGATGCTGTAAATGCATGCGAATGTAGGGAAATGTCAAACGAAAAGTTCAAAAAGGCAGACGCTTTTTTAAAGAATCGCTGCCTCCGGTGCTTGCGTAGTTAAAAACTTCAAAGCGTAGTGGAGGAGAGCAGTCGATTGTAAAGTATCAAACATTAATGAGATGACAGCTAATAGCCCGTACCTCTCCCACTTTTAGCATGCAAGCGAGCTGGATGTCAATGGGAAGCTATTGCTCATTATCGCGTCAAAAACGAGGTTAAAAGCAGGATAGTGTTTCCTCTCTCCTCAGGACCTTGGGTTTGACCTCTGGTGTCTTGAGATCATATACCCCCCAGCGGACCCGCGCGCACTCACACACACACACGCACACGTCTGCTTCACAGGTTTCTCTAAATGCAGATGAGCCTAATGTGGCACAGGCTTCCCTGTGAATGTAAATGCTCTCTATTGATTTTCTTCTCTTCTTTTCTCTCCTCGCCCTCTTGTTGTGTTTTCCTTTTATATATTTATTTCACTTCACCGCTTGCCACGGATGCAGTAAGCCAGACAGGTAAGGTATAGCCGTGCTTTAGTGCTGTTTTCAAGGGAGAAGGAAAACGCTCGGGCTCAGCATAAAAGCAAATTTTGTGTTTTGTTGATGTGGCTTTGGCTGAGTTTGGGTCGTACAGGCTGTCACGAATTTTAATGCTGGGATGTAAACAGATTTGGATGTTTGTAGGTTAGAAGAAACATTCTGTATGGTTTTGTAGGTGTTTGGATACAACTGTATATAAGCGTGTAAGGTTTGTATAGGTTGTGTTTAGCTTAAAGTGATAGGTCACCAAAAATAAAAGTTCTGTCATTTACCAGCCCTCTGGTCATTCAAACCTGCATGAATTTCTTATGCAGAACGAAAAAGAAGATATTTTTAAGAAAGTTGGTCAGCATTGGACCCAATTCAATCGTATAAGCACAAAACCAAAGCAAGGGAATGGGTGTCAGTTGTATTCTGCAGAAGAAATATTCAAGTTTTGAAATGACAAGAAAGGAAGTAAATGATCAATTGTATTCAATAATTTAAGAAAAAAATTGATTATAATGAATGATTCTTGATCAAATATAAGAATCATTGTGTATCAATGAATGAGTTGGGTCGCTGCTTTGTTTGTGTACTTGTGAATCTGTGTATATATTTAGTCTTTCCGGTTTTCTTTTCTTCTTCTAAAGCAGCAAACGGAAAGAGTCAGAGCCACGGACGAAATGTTTGCTGAACAACGCCGAAATCACATCTCACCACCCAACAGACCCTGTGGAGATGAGACGCATTAACTTCCAAACCCCAGGTACACACACAAAAATACTCAATATACACAATCGCCCTAAACATGATCTCGTGAATTATACTCATGTCATTGCCGATAAAAACAAAATGATATTTAGTTTGTAGAAAGTCTTTTTAATTCTTTTGCATTTTAGCATTGTCATAACAGTGAACACAAAAACTGCTTTTGTTTTCTGCGATGCAAAACATTTGATTTGCTTTTTTGATGTCGAGTTGAAGTACAACTTGGACATGTTTTCTTAAGTTTCATCCAAACACAAAGTGGGTTGAACATTTGATCCTCTCTTTGAGGTGTGAAGACATGACATATATTGTCAATTAAATTTAATATCACTGTCAATTTGAAGTGCGCACGCTGTTATTTGTAATTTGCGTCTCCGCTGATGCAATTTACTTGTTAATGATGGCGCATGGCCCGTCAGTCACGGTTACCCCGAAACAAAGGCGGGGAGGTGGGAAGAAAGCTCCTCTAACCCTGAAAATAAAACCTCACGTAGCTTCGAGGAGCTCCTGTCTGAACAGACGATCTTTTGTCTCACCCAAATCCTCCAGTTCAAAGAACGTTCTCTGCCGTTTTCGTTCTCGCCGGATTTGGACGTTAAACCTAGCCTGACATTTCTGTTGAGGCGGCGTTGCACCTCTCTCTACTTCCGTGCGTTCTCGGGCGTCTCCCCATCAAACAGCTCTCGTTTCAAAGGCGGCAATCTCTCCAGAGTAGGTCAGAACCCCGACCTCTGCCCAGAGCTTTCCATCTGCGCCGGAGATAAAGGAAAGAGGGGGCTGAGAAACAGAAGGAAAAAACCAGAAAGCCGCTATCACCGACTCATTTCCCATAATCACCCGTCCATTGTCCAGCATCTTGTTCAGACGCGGTCTAACAACACGTCTGAAAGCAGCCCGGCACGCTTTTATCTTATTTGTTGCGCTTCTTTTTCATCAAGAAGAGGCGACACTTGTTAAAGCGGCCCTTATTTACCAATTCAATTTTATTAATTAAAGAGTGTATGCTTTGCCGTCGTTCCGTCATTATCTCTTATCTTGGTGGATTTTATTCAAACAGACATTTTAGACCAATTAGCTGCAACGGGACGATGCTCCCAACATTTCCATTTGCTAATAGGGACGAACATACTTGAGTTCACATGGATGGCCAAACACATGACGCGGAGACGAAGCGTTTCGCTTATGCTAATGAAATCAGACATCAACATTCTGTCCGTTTTAGGTCACGTTATTTTTATGTTGCCTTGTGTTCCAATTGTTGTTGTTTATTGGGTGTAGGATTGTACCATTAATATTTGCGTGTATAAAAGGGTTTTTTACTAGCTCTTATCCTGCAATGGAAGTTTTCTTTAAATAGATGATTAATAGCTTTAGTTTGGACCCAGCTTGATGTGAGGTCGTGGTGGTTCATCTGAAAGCATCACAGATGGTTTAGAGCAGAAGAACAGATCCACTCCCTCTCTTCTAAAAGCTGGACGGACGCTATGAGGCCAAACGGCCACATGTGTTTTAAGGGGCCGATACAATCCCCCATCTGATAGTTTGAGTGCAAAAAAGATTGTATGTTGGGCCAGACCTCAGCACAGGGATGTAATTTAACATGGCAGTTCGGAAGATCTGTTTAGATGTTTGCCTTGTTATAACGTCACATCGACGTTACTTTTTGTCACAATCTTTTTAAGACTGGATGTTTGATATTTCAGGTTTTACACATAACCTTACGCCCTAGTTTTATTACACCCGCCATCAGATCCAACACAGAACATTTTAAAATGTTTAAAAGGAAAAGACGCCATTTGAATATGAATCATTTTGGTCAACACAAGATTATTATAATAAGAGATGTTTTTCTTTTTTCATCTTTGCTGTTTTTCACAGATTCTGGTCTAAGCAGCCCATTCAGCGAGCCCGGTTTTGACTATGAAAGTTAGTCTTTGCATCTCGCGCTGAGTTGTGTTTTATGTCTGTAAAACCCACATGGGTTGTGCCCTCACAGTACATACGCACATGACTGACTTCTCACAAATTGCCAGATCTGTGCTGATTTCACTCCTGTAACCAGAGAAAGTTCAAAGCGGTCATCCCTCCGTGTTGTTGCGATATTTTAACAAGGTTTTAGCAGGGTGGACATTAATCCTGTTCACACTGCTTAAGATTACCAAAACCTGGCCATATTTGCAATGAAATTTAAATATTTTTTCATATGTTTTACACAAATTAAATGCATAACCAATTTGATCAGTAACTTGTATTTAAATGCAGCTCTTTTCATTTGATGACTGCTTTAAACTTTCAATGTCAACACGGCTTTTGATTTTCAGCTTTCGACTGCTTCTGGCTGCACTCTATTAAATCACAGTTAAAGCGGCACGATCCCGGCTGACGATGTTCGGACGAGTTTTCTGTGTTTTTATTCACATGGATTCTTTTTTCCACATTCCAGCATACTCACAATCCCCCCCGCCATTCGTCCAACCCCCCTTCTCTCGTTCTGCAGGCAGAGATAAAGAGCAGAATGAATTAAACCCTCCACACGCGACCGTCCGACATTTGATACGACCCTCCCGCCCCCCAGCGGGCCGCGGAACCCAACGGGCCTGTTATTTTTACTAGGAAATACAGCCAGCATTTTCCTTTTATATGTAAATGACCGGAGGCATAAAAACGCGACGGATATCAAAAGGATTTGTTATTTCTATCAGCTGTCAAGAGCAAATAAAAGACTGGAAATATGTAATTTTATAGTTTGTGATGTATTCGGTTTTGATTGTTAGGTTTAAAAAGACGCAGGGAGGGGAGAATATAAAGCAGATTTTAAAAATAACATTTGCTTAAACAATTCTTATGTCCTGTAGGTCGTTTTAAATCCGATTTTTCAGTCTTTTGAATAAATATGTAAAGTTGGCCGTGAATGCGTCTCATGTTTTTTGTTGGATTAAATGTTTTTTTTTTTGGAGAACAAACATAACATAGCGTTTCAAAGTATCAGGTGATGAATGAACACTTGTCGACCCTGAGCAGAGTCAAGAAACGTGTCGACATTGAAAATCGTTCTGCGCCGAAGTTCGATCGACTCGAGATGCTCCATTTCATCACTCCGCAAGGGCTGGTTATCGTTTAGCATGCAGCTCTGATCTCGGCTTGTTTGCCAAAGTTGCCCTTCGCATCTTTTTCAAGAGTGCTCCGGCATAAATTAACCTGGCTCACTTTAAGGGGGCAAACCTGATTCCAGACGTCTCCGAGATTTTCGCAATAATGAGTAAAAAAAACTTATTTTTAATAACAAAAGTCATCCGCTTATGTCGTGAGGACTTTTTTTAGGAAATTCTTACCAAAATGAATAACAGGATGTGAAATTGAGGATGGCTAATGTGATTATGCAGATTGTTTATGGCTAATTGAATGCGAGCGTCTTACGTTAAGTCAACGTTTAGCGGACTTTTTGACCTCAGAATAATGCAAAAAATGTATTGCTTTATAAGTACGCCAACATTTCGTTCAATGCGAGCGCAAATAAACAACATGTCCCTTTTTAACGCATATTCCATTACTAATTCATAAGTGGATTAACTCTAGAGGATTATAGGATGGCGGTTTGGGGTGTGACATAACAGCACGTGCAAACTAACACGAGGAAATGGCTTACGTTAATGCAGATAGCTCTTTAGTTTCCTTCACAACCCAGGCCAGAACTCTCAATGGATCGACCCGCTGCGAGACCCCAATTACCCCACCATTCCTCGCACACACGAAGGGTTGCATAAGGAAATCATGGCGAGCCTCTTCCAATCGAAAAGCTGTTAAAGTGCGAAGGCACAAGTTTACTCAAGGGAAAAGCAATATTGTGTTTCGAACCTTTTCCCCAGACTGAAATGAGTGGCAATACAAAGAAATCAAGGACAATCTTGTTTATCACAAAAGACGGCGAAGAAAACGCAAATGGCCCCGTTTCTCCTCCGTGGAGCGGTTTGGAGATTTTGCATTGGATTAAATCTATTACATTTCGTCTCGGCGGACGCGGCCGTATTTCTCAAGGGCAGGTTTTTGTCTGGTTTCGATTTATTGCTCCTGCGACTCGGCTTGAAGGCAGATTTGTTTGATTTCGGAGAGGCAACCACGCCCATTACTCCTCTTGTCTCTCATCGCCGAGGACACGCGTACGGTTGCTCTCCCACGCTGTTTGTTTCAAGTGTCGTCTCGCTCTTGGGATATTTTTCACTGGTTTTGTTCCCGCGCAGTCTGGGAAAATTTCATCGCTTTTGCAATATTGCAGAGCTATTAGGAACCATTTGCACCGCTATCATTGAGCTGTAATTGATCTGGGGGTTTTCTAGCACCTAAGCAATTGGGTTCTTCATTTTGTCTCTTCTGTATCAGTCCCGTCTGTTTGTTTTTTACGTCAGGATAATCCTGATTGGTCGGATTGGCCAAACAGAGCTCTGGTCTGGTCACACTGTCCCTAACTTCACACCTCACTCCCATCATCTCGCCGCTCCCCATATGCCCTTTTAAGTTTAGCTTTTGTCGGCTTCCCTATGACCCTACTGATCGTGTTTGTCTTCTTGTCCCGATTGGTTTTCAGGTATGATGAACCACCCGCCCATACCCATCAGCGAGCTGGCGGAACACACAGAGCTCCTTAAAGCCAATGACAACTTGAAGCTCTCCCAAGAGTATGAGGTAACACATCTTCAACCTAAACCTGTTTAATCGTCACAATATCATCAAAATCTCTTCTTCCTTTGTGTTCTGCAGATGCAAGAAATCATACAGGTGTAAAATGAAAAGAGGGCGAATGAAACCAATTAAAATTTGTAGTTGTCCCATTAAACCCCAAAAAGCTGTGCCTGCATCAGGATGTGTTTCCTAATGAATGGATCTCTCTACGAAGCTTACCGAGACATTTCTGGACTCAGGTTTTGGGTTTAGCACGGTAATCACTCAGGACGTTTCTGTCTCGGCGTGAGCCGCTAGGCTTAAAATCCAGATTGACGCTGATTAGAGTTTGTGTTTGCTGAGTCAGCATTCATTTGCATAGAGCAAATGTCGTCGTCCATCTTAAGTCTCAGCACGTTGGCATCAAACCGTAAATGCCGCCTTAAATGGCACCCGGCTTGCACGGGGCCCGATGTCCCAGCGGGACCATGGGAATCACTGGAAAGAATCATTTTTGGGACATTAAACTAGCATAAAAATTAGCTGGCGTGTAGAAATATCAGGCAATAACAGCATGAAAATATCGCTTTAAATGTGTTATTTTTAAATAAAATATTAAAATGAATTTAAATAGCGTAAAGATAAAACCTTTTATTTTTTTATTTATAATAAAAAAAATTATTTGTCTTTTTTTACACTTAAGTGAATATGCAATCTTCTTTAACTTATATGTAAGAATTAGCTAATGTATGTATTTATCTATATATAAAGTCTGATTTTATCATCAGGGGAAAAAACTGGAGTGGGTTCGACAACAGTGGCGACCTGTTGAAGATCGTCTCGCCACATTATTAGCGGGATAAACAGTGACATCAAACCCCCTCATTGTGGGTTACTTAGCCCCAATTTCAGCATGCAAAAGCAGTCCAATAAATAAAAACATCCCTCATACCAGAGGAGCTGGGACGCCGCCATTGCCTGGGGATGGGCTGGGAATCATAATGGAATACTAAATTACCCTGACAGGGGAATAGAATATTTATTCAGAATTCTCATATTGGAAATGCAGCAGCATTTATCTTGCGGCGTCAGACCGGCCGGCTCTAATTCACCTCGCTTTTCCTCACAGCAAGGAATAGAGTCTTTTATCACTGTTTCTTTTGCTATTATTCACTGTCCACGTAATGATCTTGACGCAGCTACCTGGCCGTGAATATTTCAAGCGATAGCGCGTAGGCTTTTAATTACTCTTTAATGTGACATCGCAGGCTGGACTTTTATCTCGTTGCGAGCGTTTACTATGTGAAAGATTCCCTTTTTTGTACTTTTTGCCAGCGATAGACTCTTGCCCTCACTCAACAACGCTCTCTGAATCTTGAAAGCTCACGTTTCTCAGGTTTAGAATTCTTTTGTGGTGCTGTAAGATTTGGGAAAAGCCCTGAGGGTTGTTTCTTTCTGCTTTTCTTCCACAGTCCATTGATCCGGGCCAGCAGTTCACCTGGGAACATTCCAACCTGGAGGTCAACAAACCCAAGAACCGCTACGCCAACGTCATCGCCTACGATCACTCCCGCGTCATCTTGGCACCCATCGAAGGTCAGGCAGGAGCGCGAATGCCGCTTTAAAAACACAATGTGTTGTTAAATATGCTTGAAAGAAACACTTTAAATGGAAATGGAAAAATTTATTTCAAGTGCACAAGATTTTTTTGAGATCTCCAGTGCCTTTATAAATTCCTTTCCTTTCTAATCTTGTTCATTCACTCGTGTTTACAGATCATTTACAATGAGTTGACTCTTTTCTTAAAAAGTACAATTGTGATATTAGCCCAAGATGCTCTTTTTTCTGAGTTAAGTGAAGTATAAAAAAAGATACGTTTGAATAATGCTCATCTGAGAGAATAAAATTGTAGGGTTAATCCATCCAGACTTTCAGTTGCAAAGCACACCAGTGAGCGGTATAAGTGTTGAAATTTCTCTATTTCATTCTTGTGACTTTCTAGAAAATGCTTTTTGATAACAATGTGAAAATTAGCGTCCTTTCATTCCTCTTTCAAAAATGTGAACATTTGCTGTTTCACAATATTGCTGTATTGGCTGATAAACAATGCAATTTACTTCCAGTAATCCGTTGCAGCATTTCAGTCAAATTTATGCATAAATGAGCGCTTTAAAGCCTGGTGTTCTCATTTGACATTTCTGTGGAGCTGCCCCTAACCAACCGCTTAAACCTAAACTCCCTCGTCTTGTTTACTGTCGCCCCCCCTCCACTTCCTGTTCTGTATTCCCTCCCTGGTTTCCACATTACCTTTATTTTACCTAGGTTCACCACGAGCCAAAATAGGCGAGCATTAACGCGCCGTAACGAAAGCATCACAAAGACAGCGGCGGTAAATGCATAAATTAATCAAGTTCGAAATTTCCATTTTACAGCGCAGTGATTTTGCCATTAGACACAGCGGCGGAACATTCCGAGCAGGCAGCCGTCCTCTGTTCACTTAGCTATGACTAAAGCCAAGCTCCTCCGGTCGCTTTGTGAGGCGGCAGAAAGCTTTTAATGGCGTTTCTTTCCCTCTGATTGCTAATTTTGCCTTTTCTCTGATCCAACGGGGGCTCGAAAACGAGCGCAGCCCTGTGTTTCATCGCTCTTTGTTAAGGCGTGAAAACAGCAATTTAGCACCGTCGGCCCGTGTTTGTGATTGAAGCTTTTGTGTTGAGTAAACTGTACAATTAAATATTCCACTTGTGAGTTGTTTGCGAGAGGTTGGAGGTGAATGCGGGACCCACGAATATAAAAGTAATTATCATTATTAAATGTCGTTGTAAATTATTCATTTCAATCCCTTCAGATCAGGAAATGTCAGTAAAGAAAAACACGTTAAGTATCATGCAACTTTAAGTTCCAATGTAGATGGCGATAGAGAGGCGGAAGTTAGAGTTTGAAGTTCCAGGTTTTCGTTTAAATTGCCCGCAATTAAAACTTTGTGCAGTTGAATTATACCTTAAATTTATGAACATTTCCTTACAGTTCAATTATTCTCCCATAAAACCTTTCAAAAGCACAATAGCAAATCCAACTTTGGCCGTCTGTCACAACCTGTAGCACACCAGGGCTTTAGGTTCATTCCCACCGTCTCACGAACACAGAGCTTCGAAGGCAAAGATTTCTGCTGCTTTACTGGAGATTTACTGCAGCATGCCCAGGGCATTGGTAGAGCGAGAAAAAGAGAGAGAAAGGGGGGTCCGGTTCGGGCCTCGCTCACTGATTTACTTCTAGTCCAGCCTAATTCCATCCATAGCACATGGTCCTAAATCAGCCTCAGCGGATGTTGCCGCTGGCCCTCGGAGGGTAAGATGGAGCCAGAAAACCAGAAGTGAGACACAGGGAGACAGAATCAAAAGAATTTGATGGATGTTATTTCCACGGGGAATATTTTCTCTGATGGATATCTGTCAGACGCTGTAAAACCGCCTCTTACCAAAGTGTGAGTTTATATAACGTTAGACGGTTAGAAATTTGAACATAGTCACACACAGAGACACCGACAGATATTTTGATACTTGGAGTTGACGATAACTCGTCCCTTTTGGTCTTATTTAGTTGTTGTGTATGTTTTTCTTTTAAAAAATTCCAGGTATCACAGGCAGTGACTATCTCAACTCCAACTACATCGACGGTTACAGGAAGCAGAATGCGTACATAGCCACACAAGGACCCCTGCCAGAGACATTCGGAGACTTCTGGAGGATGGTGTGGGAGCAGAGATCGGCCACTGTCGTCATGATGACCAAACTTGAGGAGAAGTCACGGGTGAGGGTCACTGAAAAATGTTTGGCCTTGTGCTCTGTTGTAGTCCTTTTGGGAGTCTTATGTTTAAAACAGCATTCAGTGCTGGGGAAGTGTGGGTAAAAAGCTTTTGGACAGTGTTTGTTCTTTAAAATATAATAGACTGCTCTTACACGCTTGTTTAAGCGTCTGGCCCTCAGACTGAACAAATTAACATTATTCCAGTTGAAATGTAGTTACCGGCTGAATGAATAGGCAAACGGACAGAGAAAAATGAGGAGAAATAAAGAAAGAGGCTCTGAAGAGAGAGGAGAGAATCTTTTCTTATTGCCATTAGGACGCCGCGGCCCATTTACTATGAGACAGAGAGAGAGAGAGAGAGAGAGAGAGAGAGAGAGAGAGAGAGAGAGAGAGAGAGAGAGTGAGAGATAGAGAGAGAGAGAGGGAGAGAGAGAGAGAGAGAGAGAGAGAGAGAGAGAATCAGAGAAAGAGGGAGAGAGACAGAGAGAGAGAGAGAGAGAGAGAGAGAGAGAGAGAGAGAGAGAGAGAGAGAGAGAGACGGAGAGAGAGAGAGAGAGAGAGAGAGAGAGAGAGAGAGAGAGAGAGAGAGAGAGAGAGAGAGAGAGAGAGAGAGAGAGAGAGAGAGAGAGAGAGAGAGAGAGAGAGAGAGAGAGAGAGAGAGAGAGAGAGAGAGAATCAGAGAAAGAGGGAGAGAGACAGAGAGAGAGAGAGAGAGAGACAGAGAGAGAGAGAGAGAGAGAGAGAGAGAGAGAGAGAGAGAGAGAGAGAGAGAGAGAGAGAGAGAGAGGGACAGAATGGAGTATATGAAGTATAAAGTCTCTCATATCAAGCGTGCTCTCAAGTTTTACATTTTTTTTTCAGTTGTGTATTTTTTAAATATTTAATTTAAGCTTTTTTCTTAGTTTCTTGTTCATTTTAGTTTACTTCTTTGCTTTAGTATTTTTTTTAATATTGCTAGGTAGGTTTATTTTTTTGTTTTAATTCTAGTTGAGGTTTATTTTTTAATTTTTACAGTTAAACATTTTACTGCATGAATATTTATTAAATATAGCCACAAATGAGATCGAATTGTCATTAGGTTGTGCATTTTGTTACATTAATGTTCAGTTATTATATGCCAATTAATATTTAGATACATCATTTATTTAATTTAGAATAAAACTCTTTAAATTGTAGTCGACTATTAGAAGCTATTTTCGGACAACATCAAAATTCTAATAACAGAAAGCGATGAGCGGTATTTAGTAGACGTAGGCTGGACCTCACGTCACTTTCACCATCTCTCTGATACAATGTGAGCGGCTTATTAGATGTCTGTCAGATAAGATCAGAACAAGACGATCGTTCAGTGGAAGCGTTAAAGCTGTACGCGTTTTACGCAGTGAGCTGTCACATCCCATCAGCACACCACAGCCGCCCGTGACGCGCCACTCTCCATATTGAGTGAATGCTTATCAGGGCAAAGGCGGGCCGGGGGTCTGTCAGTGTGCCAGGTGTCAAAGAAGGCAAGGAAAACATTATGGCAGGGTAATTGATGTGACGTGGGAGGAGAGGCGGGTCGTCTCAAAGGATTCGTGATTGCAGGTGTGAACCCCGGAGCTAAAGCCGGGTTAGTCTTTTTCAAACTTCTGCAGCACGAACATGACAGTTTCCAAAAGAAAAGTCGCAGGTGTGAATCTCCGAGGAACTGTGCAGGTTTAAAAAAGGATTGATCAAAAGTATATTTAATTTGGGGTCTCTGTCATCACAAGGTAGCTGTGATATAACGGTAAGAAATCATTGACACACAAACCTATTAAAATAGTTTTAACTGCAAGGCCATCAGTTTTAACCTAGTTTTGTTTAATTTGCTTTTTCTTCAAGCATATAAAAGGACCGTTTTATTTTGGCAAATGAGTTTCTTTAAACCCGTCGCCTGCACACAATCAACTGAATTTGAAGAAGCTATTAGATGGTTGTTTGACTCCAAAACGAACAAGGTTTAGTTCCATAGCGCCGTAATTCCTCAGCACACTGAATCGAGGAGACGGTTTCAATAATGAAATATTTGCATAAGAATGCCTTATATACATTAGCTAAGAATTGAGTTTTACCCCTGAGAAAACAGCAAAGAGATATCTTTAAAAAATTGCATATCCGCACAAATTTTTGTATGTTAAATCTATTCTTTTATTTCACGCAGATCAAGTGTGATCAGTATTGGCCCAGCAGAGGAACGGAAACCTACGGCATGATCCAAGTGACACTTCTAGACACCATCGAACTTGCCACTTTCTGTGTGCGAACATTCTCTTTACACAAGGTAAGACATCCAGATGATTAAAAAAAGCTAATTTAATAAAATCGCCACGAATTGTCATAAAGTTATGCTGTACAAAAAAACAGCTGGTTGTATCACCAATTCTTGCATTGTGTGGCATTGTGTAGTTTTTAGCATCTATTGTTCATTTATATACAGCAGCATTGTCGACAGAATAAAGTGGCTTAAGTGAAACAATCATTGCATTACATTCCCTAAACATATATATCACATTCGACCCAAGATGGGAATTTAAGGGACAGAAGGTAAAGTGATGAACACTAGACATCATACTAATGCACTTGTGCACATACTAACAATTTAAAATTAGCGAATTGCACGCTTTGTTCGATCATCCCTAAAAGCGACTCATAATGTTCACATCACCTTTAATTCGAAAGACGTTATATCTGCTCATGATGAAAACGGCTTTAGGTCAATATTTAACATTTCATCCGTCAAGCACTGTTTGGTCCGTGACAATGGCGGCCTTTCGTAAGACACGTTCTCTCCCGCGAGAACACTTTTCTTTAGACGTTTCCCGACCCGCCTCTTATTTCCCTCCGGAGTTTTTTTTCATGAGTGGGCACATAACACAGTTTCACTTTGAAAAAATAAGCTAGCAGTGTGATTGCAGACGAGCGGGAACGCTTCTCAACGGCCCTCGCGGGGTTCTCATCTCGACAGCGTACGCGCTCACGTTTTTATAATCTTCTCATTCCACATCCATCATCTTTTAATGTTACGCCTGCCAGAGAGAAGCACTTAGCTAAGTGGCCGGAGTAAAACTACTCCTTAGCAGATTGGCTTCCCAGACACGCAGCGGTCAAGTAAACACAAAGTGGATGAAGAGAGAGAGAGATATGGAGAAAGGTCGGTGACTTACAGTCAGACGTTAACGTGAATTAAAAGGAATCGTGTTTTTAGTGTAGTGAAGGGCACGGTGAGTCACGAGAGCTATGAAGGTGCTATTTGATTTAAAAGCTTGTCTAATGGCGTATTTTTGAAGCTTTTAATTAAATTATGCTAATAAATTAATCAAATTAATCAGCTTTAATCACATTCGTCAATGTTTGCCATGGAGAACGACAGCAAATCCGATTGAATCATGGGACAATATTTACTCTCGTGGGTTTTAAAGTTGTCGTCTATGCTTGTGTGCGTTTCTAAATAGTCAATACAACGAACGCAGATGGCAATCATTACATCCCATAATGTTAAATACATGTTTTATTGTGTAGAGAGGGTAAACAATGTTTTGCTTACACACAGATATACACACAGTGGCTTCGGTGGATTTATGCGTGCGCATATCCTGCAGTGGCACGCAGACTTCCCGAAGTCATGAATTCTTAAAAACACATCCACTGCAGAAAACACAGCCCGCAGAAGCAAAAAATCCCAGAAACTGGGCCAGCTCGCTCTTAATTACGCCGTTTATTTATTCATTTATTCAAAAATAGGCCTCTGTCAGAAGAGCAGTTGCGCCAAACCAGAAACACCTTCAAAAAGCGTCCAGAACGAGATAGAAAACTCGATGATAAAAGTACGAGGACGTTGAGAAGCTTCTTTGTTGTCTTTCCGCAGTCGTCTTATTGTTTCTGGCTCTTTTTATTGCATCAAAACAAAGCTGCTCTATACAAAAAGGAATTCTGTACATTTTGGTCTCGTTTTATAGTTCAAGATACAAAAACATGAGAATTATAGTGGCAAGATATTCAAAAGATTGTATGGTATTGTATAGTATGTTAAGGAATTTATTTTAATTTTCGTTAAATAACATTAAAAGTTTTCCTTAAAGTAAGCAAGAATTTTTTCAAATGAAATAGATTTATATAAATAGTTTGTTTTTAACATAAACTCACTTAATTTTTGTTGCGTTTTTTAGGAAAAAATTAAATCCTATTTGAGTTAAGAAGTCGGAGGTTTGCCTTCAATAATAATGTTCTTTTGCTTTCCTTTATAATATAATAAAACTGAATCCAAAGTCTGCTATTTAAGTTCTTTCATTGTCTCCTCATGTGATATTTCAGAACGGATCGAGTGAAAAGCGAGAGGTGCGACAGTTCCAGTTCACTGCCTGGCCGGACCATGGCGTACCAGAGTACCCCACCCCGTTCCTGGCATTCCTTAGGAGGGTAAAGACCTGCAATCCACCTGACGCCGGCCCCATCATCGTCCACTGCAGGTCAGAACCTGTTTCCAAGAAAAACCCTCTAAGAGTTGTCATAGTTAAGATCACTAACAGAAATGAAACGTGTTTGCAGTGCCGGCGTGGGTCGCACAGGCTGCTTCATCGTGATCGACGCCATGTTGGAGCGCATCAAACACGAGAAGACGGTGGACATCTACGGTCACGTGACCCTCATGCGATCCCAGAGGAACTACATGGTGCAGACGGAGGACCAGTACAGCTTCATCCACGACGCCCTTCTGGAAGCCGTTGCCTGTGGCAACACAGAGGTGGCTGCCCGGAGCCTCTTCTCCTACATCCAGAAGCTGGCACAGGTGGAGCCAGGCGAGCACGTCAGCGGTATGGAGCTGGAGTTTAAGGTAATGTTCCAGATCTAGTGATGTTAAGATTTGTAGCATATATACACCTTAAGGTAGCTGAGCAGTTTCTGCTAGACATGACACACAAAACACACTCGTGTCAAGGTCAAGTGTTTCTTTTAAGGTTGGAGTCTAATGGGGCCTGCTTTAAAGTTTTTAGTTTTGATAGAAGACACAACTCATAGGTAAGGGTGCTGACCTCGCCCACCTTTGCGGACATCCAGACATCCATTTCTGACCAACTCTCCCCGCTGAGATTCGTTCAGGTGCTTCTTTAAAAACTAAAAGCAGAACAGCCAGCGAAATAGAGAGAAAGTCCTGAGGCATGAACCGAACGGATTCGGCTAAAGAATTAACTTGCTGGAACGGTTAGTGTTCTTCAAAGACCTTTCCACACTTGTGACCTAGAAAGGGAAGAATCAAGGGTTCTGAAGCACTGCTGATGCTAATTGAAGGTTACAAGCCCTCATTTGGATCACAACACGCAAGCCTGAAAACCGCGTACATGCAGAACCGTCCTAAAACACCAGTGACCCATTTCACCAGCGCCCGTCAGTTTTCGTGCTTGGTGAGCGGGACGATGGATGGATTTTGGGTAATTATAACAACAATGGGAGATGACGGAGTTTTCCTGCAAGCGCACGTAAACTGGGTCACCTAGTCTCGCTTGTATACAAAAATATACAGAGACGAACAGGTGGAGTGGAAAAAAACAGCGATAAAAAAGATCGGATGGCCGAGTGAGCTCCTCAACACATCCTTCAGAATGTTCATTTCTCCAGTCAAAGTGTTTCACTGCCAGGTGCAGATGGAAATAATCTGACAATCATGATATGTTTTAAGTTTGATATGATACAATACAGAGCTGTAGTTTGTTGATTTTCTGTGTTTTTGTGTTGTTCTCCCCGCAGCGTTTGGCAAACTCCAAAGCCCACACGTCCAGATTCATAAGTGCCAATCTGCCATGTAATAAATTTAAAAACCGCCTGGTCAACATCATGCCCTACGAGACCACTCGAGTCTGCCTGCAGCCAATCAGAGGCCTGGAAGGATCTGACTATATCAACTCCAGCTTTATCGATGGATACAGGTAAGAATATGCTTATGGTTTTTTGCATTTAAAGAGGAAAACCGGTAAAAAAGTAATTAAATAAACAGTTTTATAAAAGTAAATCAATGATAGAAAACAAATAAAACTAATCTAAAATAAATGTAAATAAAAAGGAATTTAACCTATAATGTAAAAAAATGTATTAGTAACAAAATAAAAAAAATCAAAGTTAAAGCATTACATAATTAACATTAAGAGTAAAGGTATAAAATAAATGCCAATTTAAAATGTATTTAAAGCTTATAAAAATTTACCAAAAAACTGTAAGGTTTAATTATTTCTTCTTTATTTTTATTATGATTGATTTGAGCTTTTAGTTCCTAAATGTGGTGTCAATTGTTCAAAGAGACTTATGTCTGTACACCAAAAAAGTTTCTTTTTTGCAAGCTCTTCACTTTAGGTTTCCCATGATTTTGATTGTGATGGGATGAATTGATTCCCCCGTCATTATTTTCTTTGTCATTTCCACAGACAACAGAAAGCGTATATAGCCACGCAGGGACCATTAGCAGAGACCACTGAAGACTTCTGGAGGATGTTATGGGAGAATAACTCCACCATCGTGGTAATGCTGACCAAACTCAGAGAGATGGGCCGGGTGAGCGTCTCACACAAATCAGCCCAACACTCACAGGAAAACATGTCATGGGTTTAAATCAACTCACTCTCATCTGTGTTCACAGGAAAAGTGTCACCAGTATTGGCCTGCCGAGCGTTCGGCTAGATATCAGTACTTCGTGGTGGACCCGATGGCCGAGTACAACATGCCACAGTACATCCTGAGAGAGTTTAAAGTCACAGACGCTCGGGTGAGTCAAATGTTCTTTACGATAGTTGTAAAGTACGAATCCAACCCTTATTGGTCAAGTGGCTCTTGATTCAAAATTACGTCATCGGACAGACCTGAGGAGAAGATGAGCGATGTCCACACAAGCACTTAAATTGTGATGGATTCGTCTGGACGGGATTCTCCAGTACTCCGGCCGGGACTTTAGGGACAGTCAGTTGTGGCGTTCCAGACACAGACAGTCTTACAAGCGTCAAACATCATCGCGGCCTGTATCTGGACCGTTACTTCGTTCCTTCCAAACCTCAAGACAAAATAAACTATTCAAAACAGATTTTTTTTGTAAATTGAAATGCCAGTTTACACACACGCATTTTCAATGACACATGTTACTGATCTTTTGTCATTATATCCTCTATTATCTTTAACATGCACCAAACGCGCTTAATTTTAACATATAACCCTCTGCCAAAGGACCAGTTAATAAAGCACTAGACACTGGGCGTATAATAAAGACATTAATGGATGGACGGATTTCATTTTTTTCAATGTATTTTATCTGCTTGCATAATATAGACCATCAATTGTAAATCTAAAACAGAGACCAAGGTTTAAATATAAATCATAAAAATTATGCCAGGACATCTCTCAGCCCACTCATCTATAGCTGGTAAGAACCGGGCCTGACTTACATCAGGACGAAAATGGCTTTTGACAATATATGTAATTTTGTATGTTGTGAAATGGTGAGAGGAGGTTTTATTGTGATTCAGGAGAATCATCTCATCTCCCATTGAATCATATTTTATAATGTGGTACATTTTATAAATATGTACCAACACAATTTTCATTTGAACACATTGATTTTTTATTAACAATTGCATGTTTTTGTATGAGTTACTTTATATTAAAATAATATGAATTCTAAGACCAGTGTCGCAAAGTTCAAGTTAAATACGTAATGCAAAAATATATTTTTCGGGGAATTTTTTTTAAATATTTAAGAAATATTGTATCTTAAATATATTTTTTCGTGTGCGGACCATCAAGTCTTGATAAAAAATGAGTTTTGCGTCTCTCATAGACCCGGTCTACAGGGCCGAGTGAAGACTCCCTGCCCATCCTCGATCCCAACCAGATTTAATCGTTTGCCCTGAACTTCCCTTCGATTATATTTCTTCCAGAGCCAGACTTTGCTCTCTCTTCTTCGGAGGGACGTCGAGGTCTCCGCTCATCCATCAGTTCCGTCGCTGCGGGGTTCACCAAAGCACAAGTCGACCCATCGATCAACGGGCCGGATCACTCCATTTAGAACTGTCTCCAACAGTCCGCTCTCGTCATGCCAGCCGCACCATCGATTTCCCTTAACCCAGAGTTATTCCAACGGATAAAAAACTCTGACACATAAGAGTTGCCGAGTTGAGATGGGGGGGTTGATGTTTTGTCGTAGTCTGTCTCTCGCAAGTAATCTAGCATCGGGATGGCAGCCCTCCGTTGTGCTTGTCAGCATCCGCTTGGATAAGGTCAATGATTGACTGATCCGGGAACCATTCCGTGCCACAGAAAAAGGGATTGTGTCAGAAATAAAGATCTGAGCAAGGTTCTGATAGAGGATGATTGACTTGAGCATTTCTGACATTTATCTCTTTATCTCTGTGTCGTCTCGCCCGCAGGACGGACAGTCCAGGACCGTGCGGCAGTTCCAGTTCACCGATTGGCCGGAACAGGGGGTGCCCAAATCCGGGGAGGGCTTTATAGACTTCATCGGGCAGGTCCATAAAACCAAGGAGCAGTTTGGACAGGACGGACCTATATCAGTCCACTGCAGGTATGCAAACGCACAAAAATGATTTCATGTTTCATATAATCCCTCTGACACCAAAGTTCCACACTCTCTCGTCTTATTTTAAGGTTAAACCCAATGCTGTGATTAGATATGATGTCTGTGGTTTTTAGTATGTTTGTACCAATGTGTGTGTTCGTGTGTGTATTTGAATGAGAAATACTCCTCATTTAACCAAACAAAGTACACCTGTCCAATCAGAATGCAGTATTCCAGCGAGTCATAAAATAATATTCAATTATTGGTTGAGCTGTTGTTTCTTCAGGTCATTAGCTCTGTGTCTGTGATATATTTGTGTATGTCCTCTGCTCTCTCTCACAGATTTCATATCTAATAGAGACACATGGTCTTGTAATTAATTGCATGATTACATAGAGTGAATGGAAGTGTAAATCCCTTCATTCAGTGCGCCTTCACGCCTGTCAGATTTCACACTCTATCTGTTTAGCCAGTGCCTCGCTCAAGAGCCATGCGCCTTTATCCTTTCTTCATTAGCCATTTTCTTAGCAAACAGTATTTTTTGGCAACGCTCACAAAGAAACGTCAAAATACTTTGGTTTCAACGCCATTTAATTAGTCCACCATTAAAATAAAAGTTTAAAACCACTGGTTTGCATCCCACCTCCATCCTTGCTTTCCCAACCGCCTCGATGCTTTCAATCTATAAGCCGGTTGTCATATCAATTATTGTCGGGTCGGTGAAGACGCTCGGCACCAAAGCAGCTTATGAAGCAGGCCTCGGAGTATTAGACTTAAGACTCCTCCTATTTCAAGCGCTGTCAAAGCGAGACGAGCTCAGCGTCGATGCGTTTGTGAGTGGGGTTTAATCTCAACACCATACTACCTACTCTTTAAAGAAAGAAAGTATGCGGCGTGTTTACTCAACGTAGTGTGCCGATATTGAGTGTGGAATACAAAGATAAAGATGAAGTGCAGTTGCATGAACGTTTCATAATCTTTTTCTCAGCGCTGGAGTCGGCCGCACCGGAGTCTTCATCACGCTGAGTATTGTGCTGGAGAGGATGCGCTACGAGGGCGTGGTGGACATCTTCCAGACGGTCAAAATGTTGAGAACGCAACGACCAGCGATGGTGCAGACAGAGGTGAGATGGTTTTGCAACTTTAGACTATAACAGTTACTCTATTCAGCAGTTACTTCAACCCCTTTTCCTCTCTACAGGACGAGTATCAGTTCTGCTATCAGGCAGCTCTGGAGTACCTTGGAAGTTTTGATCACTATGCAACGTAAAAAGCCATTTCGTTTGCCCTGCCCCACAACCCCCTTCCCCCCCACAGCCTCCTGAGCCATATGACCTTCGCTTGAAACGACGATAAATACTCAACAATCAATACGGAATTTCAACGGGAAATTTTAAATGCATCGAGTTTTTGTGAATAATCCCAATTGGACAGCAAAACGATCACAACGACGCCCCCGGTTAACGAGAAGGAACCAAACATCACGGCTCAGGCTGGAGGAGGGGAAAGATCGAGCTGTCGGACCACTAACCTTACCTCAAGTGTTCTGTTGTGGAGGACGTGCGTCATTTAGATCCAAACTAACTTTGAACATTTTACATAAAACAATGAAGGAGTAACTCTACCTGGATAAACAGTCCGCTTGCGGTTATGGTTAAATGGCAAAATCTTGCCTCGTTTACTTCGGTGGAAATCCGATTTATCGAAACGTGTTTCAAACCCTATGAAAGAACATCAAGATTTTGTGGAATGAGAATTTGGAGCGACGGTACAAACGGATGACTTATGATGCTCACATCTTTGGTTAGTCTCCGAGCTTCTTCTCGTCGCCGTGGTAAAATAAGGAGCCACTTAAGAAGCCGACCGTTTTGCAAACTTTGTTTGTAGGCATCTGGCGCTATATTATCGTTGTAGCTCCTCCTCTGTTCTCCAGTGAGTCAATGGGAGCTCCATCTTAGGCCAGAGGAACCGGTTGGGTCATTCAGTTGGGAACATTTTTGTTTTCGTTATTGCTGTGACCAATGGCCATCATTCAACGACCTATTTTTGTCTTACAGCCGTGTTTTCGTTTGTCACCCTTGATACCAAACATGCTGCTTTCGCTCCATTATGCTGTACGTGTGAAGATCGAGCAGACCGGATGGTTTCGAGTGAGTTTGTTCTGGTACCGGTTCTTCATCCGTTTCACGATGCCCCAACACGGAAGATATGCACTGCCCATATACTTCACATTTTCGGCTTGAACGCAAGAAATCATTGTAAACTTGTGTATCGGTACAGCTATTCTCAGATTGGCGTTGTTTGTCGTGGGCGGGACTGTTCCACATGTGCGTATGAGGGGGAGGAGTCTCCTCGCTGATTGGCTAAAGAATGAATTGTGCTTGGAGTGTTCCGACTGGTGAGAGAATGAAAGGAGCCGTGTGTAATCTTATTTCCAAAAAAGCCTTATTCTTGCGACATCATGATAAGATATATACGTTGATGATGTATTATTTTGTTTGTTTATGGTTAACACACATCCGTTCAGTTTTTTTAACAAATATACTGTACTCGTTTTTTTTTGTTCGCAAGGCAAAATATTGCTCGTTTTCTCATGTTATGTTTAAAGACATTCTATTTTTTCACTGTAGAAGAGTTACGTGAGATGTGTTTGTATGTGTATACATGTGGATGTATGCATACACACTCGAACATATATTTAAATGCAGAATATAAAGATGTATCTGGATCTTCTTATGAATAGCCTTTTTTGTGTATTTTATTTGTATTTTTAAAGGGGGGGGGCGTTTGTTTTTATACCGCCAGAAAAAGGTGAATTGCGTGTATGAAATCGTGAATGACTTTTTATTTCGTTTTTTTTAACAGGATGGGTAAATGCATTTAAACAAATGCGGAAATTTCCCATGAATCATTGTGGTCAGAGCCGAAACGCCTTGAATTCAAGGGCGGATTGAATCACTATCGTTAATCATTAGAACTAGTATTAACTAAAGTATTACTTTTATAAAAATAGAATTGGTTTATTAAGCATTGATATTGAAGAAAAAAAGAACTAAAATAAACTACATTTTGTTACAGCCCATATTTGTGAAAACCTTTCTGTTTTTTTATTTCATTTTACTAAATCACAGAATGTTTGGATGTTTGTTAGATATCAGCTATGATCCTGAATATAATGACTGTAAATAAACAAATATATATTATATGTATTTGTATAAACTGACCCACAAATTTCTCTCTTCAATACTGAGATGAAGAAACAATTTATGCTAATAGAAAAAACCTTCCAAAGTTTTGAAAGAAGCTTTGTCTCACACTTACAGCTCTTTTTATCTGCGATCCCTCCATTTCTCTTCTTTTTTATCCGTTCATTCGTTCTTTTCTTATCTTAGCAGCCACACACTCAAGCCCAGTGGTGAGAGAAACAGTGAAGGCTCTTCTTTTCCCGGAAGTCTTCGGGCACCACGTCTCAACTTCATTTTTAAGAAAGCTCTCAGCGTTTTAAGGGCCAGACTTTTGAGAAATTGGACCGTATTTTACAGATCAAAAATCATGTTTTGAAAAAATTGTTTTGCATTGTGACACTAGTTTGTAACGGATAAGAAATATTTAAAATCTATATTAAATTCTGCAATAAGGAAAAAAGAAAATTGGGTTCACTTTTCATGAATTTAAACATATTATGTATTAATATGCAATATCAACAGTACTATTATTTTAAATGGCAACCTTTCTGGGTTTTAAAGTTGAAATAATATGGAATTAATACCAAATTCCTTATGCAGCATGTCACAGTAATGTTTTCGCATTGCGATAATAAGAATGAATATTTGCTCAATTCTTACAAAATGTCACAATGTGAAATAAACAGATTTTCGGCAAATTAAAATGTCCAATTAAAGACGTCAAATGTAACGCAACAATGCGATATGTCTAATTTTACCAAACCTAAAGCCCATAGTTTACTTTTTATTTTTATATTTTAATTTGACATCATTTTGTGTTGTAAGATTTGGATTAAGAAGGGCTAGCACGGCCAGTGCCTATACAAATGCCATTGAACAGCGAATTTGCGTGTTAAGTGATTAGCGTCATGACATCACAGCTATCATACGGAGAATCTCTCACCACTGCCCCTCTGTTCAATCTTCATCTTCATTTTTTAACATTGTTGTTCATAGGAGAGATGTAGAAGTTTACAGATGCATGCCATGTTTGTTTAGTTTTCTTTTTTTTCTTTGGGGATTTTCATCACGGGCAAAGTACGAGAGCTGAGAGAACATGGAACCTGGAACTCCAGCGCTGCCTTTAAAACTGTTGGGAGTTTTGTGTGTTTAACGAACTTTCCTTTGGAAAAGCAAATGGACATTGGAGCGATCGGACTTGCGTACTCGCGAAATCAACGATGGAAGTGAACTTTTTGTGACGTTGGACCGGCGTTGACGACAGGAGCCAAACAAACAAGATGAACTGATTAGGGAACATTTAACAACAAGCCAATATACAAACGTGAACGTATTAACACAACGGCCAACAAAAAGAAGAAAAAAAAGCCAAACTCGAACGAGAAAATAGTTTTTATCGTACGAAAGCCAAGTGCTATCGCTTTCAAACTGTTACTTCTGGTGGACACACAATAATTGGTTTGAAACCACTGTGTATGTAGATATGTTGACTTTGTATTAAAGAAATGTTGTCTGAATACATTGTGTGACATGTTTTTGTGTTCGTGTTTCATTTGTGTGATATGAATTTTGCGTGACACGTAATCATTCGAATTTGACAAATGCAATTGGCCGACACAGATGGAGAGATGAAACCAATCAGCTGTCTTTTCACGCAACGGATAAACCAAAACACAATCAATTATTGTACTATATGTACTCGCGTTCACTTTACAGTCGAGCATCTCAATCATGTAAAAAAAATTGTACCCTCATGTCATTTCAAACCTGTAAGACAGATTCTGAAAAACATGGAAAAAGAAACACCCCCATTGACATGTTTCAAAATATCTTATTTTCTATTCAGCAGTAAGAAGAGTCAAACATGTTTGCAACCATGAATGAATGACGGCTGAAGCTTTCCGTTTGGGTGAACTAAATCCAATTCAAACCAAAAGGCCAAACTTTCATTCTAAACTCATGTGGATTTGAATGTTACTAAACACCGCTGAAGAAAAGGTGACTGGAGATCCCGGTCTAATTATATTCCTCATTAGTCACCAAACTCATTAGCAGTTTTACCAAGGAGCCGACGAAGCCGTGTTTGCATCACAGCGACAGAAAACCACAGAAATGAAAAGGAAATAAATGACGGCTGCCCGCGGCGGAGCTACAATGACACATGAATGAAAAACTAACACTGGCGCAAGAGCCAAAAATCTCTTTTGTGTTATTTGTTTGGAGGATATACACAAGATGGATTTCATACAGAGCAATTGCCTTTCATATTTAATTGTGTTTTTGGACTGATCAATGAACTTGCGTGCATGTTTTAATGAACGGCGCCGAGCTTCAATGGGATTTCATACAACAACAATTTAATCACCTTTGTTGGCGCAGGGCCTCAGTTCGGGGCTTCTTCCGTTATTGTTCATAGGAGAAATTATTCTACATTTCTATGTTTGTTTGCCTTAAATGAGATTTCATTAACAGATGTTTTTGGACTACAGGTTTCATTGCAAAAACTACAAACAAGTGAGGTTGACATTATGTTAATCCAAGTCTCGGGCAACCTTAACCGTGACCTTTTTGCAAAAGCCAATCACTTCTTTCTGAACATTCGCTTGAATACACTCGCGGTTTATCTCCGAGTGTCTGCTCTTCTGAGTTTATTATGCAAATGAGACAATTTGACAGATTGCACGCAACCCTTCATAATCACCGTTCACGGACGGATGACTTCTGCATGAGCCCTTCACTGGGTGGTGTGAATGTTTATATAGAGAAGAGCTGCCGGGGTCTTAGAACTACAGTCAAGAGGTCTTTCACAAACACTTCTAGAAGAAAACATCTCATGTAGGATGATTCAACGTTATTGAACAACATTAATGGCAATTAATATCCTCTGGCCCGATGTAACCCAACCAGGACCAGGAAACAAAGGTCATTGTCATTTATTCATTTGGCAGACTAAAGAGATTTACCAGCAGGAGAGAATTAAACATGATGTCAACCTGCTAAACAGAGACAAGCGTTTACAAAGTCATGTTAATCCACTGCAAACCTGTTTAATATGGCTTTGTAAATATGACAAAATAAACTCTTTTATTTACTTACAAAGTCTTTTAAAAATCATAAAACAGTTTTTTTAGTGGAACATATTAAAACACTTGTGTAAAAAACCAATATATCATTTTGTGTAATCTAAACACATTTTTAGTGTAATCTAAAAACTAGTATTTGTTTTATAAATAGGTATTTGTAATATACACCAATTTTGTTCTTGAATTTTATTAGAAATATTTGAGTTTCTGAGATTTACTTAACTAGATGTACTTACATATACAAAAGGTTTAAACTGTATATTTACTAAATTTCAGAGCATTTAAATATACACAATATATACAGAAAAACACAGTCCAATTATTTTAGGTATAAAATATATATATATATATATATATATATATATATATAAAATACACAATGTATAGACATGGCCTTTACTATTCATGTAATTTCAATTTTTAAAAATATATTAATATTAAAGATCTGTTAAATCCAAAGTTATACATTTTTTTCTTCTTTTATGATAGTCAATGGTGCCCCAGAAATCTCTGTTGAATTTCTTCTTTCCGTTGAATATCTTTCTTTTTGTTTTATAGAACTAAGAATTTAACGGGTTGGAAACAACTTGATGGTTATTTATAATAGAATGTTCATTTTATAATATATTGTTATTATTATACCATGTAAACGATATTTCATGTGGCTTGGTAAATATCACCAAAATAAACAATAAAATTTACTTAAAAAATAAATAGATTTAGAAATAAATATATTCAAATAATTAAAAGTCCAACAGTTAATTTCTCTAAAATTTACAAAGATTTTAAGTTCATGTAATAAAAAAATAAGAACTTAAGCAACAAAGATATATATTTGTAATTTAAACTAATATTTTGGTGAATTCTAATAAAAATATTTCAGTTAATGAATTTTATTGATTTAATTTAGTTATCTTTCATATGCAAAAGTTAAAAAATATATACAAACATTTAAACAGTGTGTTTTTTCTTAATTTCAAAGTTTTAAATAAACTAGTTTTTGTGTGTGTGAGTTGTTTAGCTTAAAAAGTCTATTATTTGAAGTGTATAAAATTATATTGTAGTACATTACATAACATTACATTATATATTCTGGGACATATCTTTATTTTTTTTTATTATGCCGTTAATTTTGTTAATGCTGTTTTTTCATCAGGTTAACATGAATTTCATTTTCAGGATATACAAATCAATTCTACATTGTTGTTTTTATTATTGTGGTGTAGAGCTCAGATGAATTGTCAGAACAAGCATCTCTCTCTCTGGTCTCTCTCTCTCTGGTCTCTCTCTCTCTGGTCTCTCTCTCTGGTCTCTCTCTCTGTCTCTCTCTCTGGTCTCTCTCTCTCTGGTCTCTCTCTCTCTCTCTCTCTCTCTCTCTCTGTCTCTCTCTCTGGTCTCTCTCTCTCTGGTCTCTCTCTCTCTCTCTCTGGTCTCTCTCTCTCTGGTCTCTCTCTCTCTGGTCT
>CM065656.1:20282585-20340085 GCA_033220385.1 Triplophysa yarkandensis
ATTTTGTGTCTACTCAAAAGAAGGAAACGAGCTCTGTTTCATGACCAACTTTCTTCAAGTGTTCTGATATCCCAAAATGACTTTAACAGCAGCAATCCATCTCAAAATGTAAACAAATTGAGAAACATTGTTGATAATGTGCTTTTTTAAGACCCATCATACCAGCCATGTTATCTAGGTTATTCATTAAATATGCAATATAAATAATAATAATTAAATATTAATAATAATATGCATATATGCTAGCTTTTTATGGAAGTCAAGATATATATATATATATATATATATATATATATATATATATATATATATATATATATATATTTGCTGGAGGATAATGAGAGAAGATATCTTTGCGTACACGGAACAAAAACACGACTCAAATTGAAAAAAGTTTGTGCATAATGAGAATCCTAATGAGAGGATGATGGTGTGCCCAAAATGGTGCTTGATTGCATATTAAAACGATGATGTTTCAGATACAGTTTAACTAAGAGTAACCGTGGAATAATGAACTCAAGTCTGCTGAGAGTAAAAAAAAAAAATGTTCATCAATTCATGTGAGCAGTTATGAAGGAATGCACAGAAAAACTAAAATGACAACGAATTTTCAAGAATTTTTTTTGGGGGTCGGGACCAAGCAGTTTTAAAGCTCCCTGGTCAAACACTCGCCTGTTTCACGGAGAACCACAGAGAGAGAGATGACAGATTTAAAAGTGGCTGGAGTGATGGAAGAAAAACACATCAGTTACACGCAGTCTCTAATGATCTCATGTCTGTTCCGAGGTCACATTCCCAGAAAAAGCAAAGCCGTATTTAACATCAACAACTTGAACAGCGGTTCAGAGATTAACCTGCAACTCCTTGAGGGTTATCAGAAACTCCATGAAAAATATAACAATATGCCTTTTTTAATCTCCTCTGAAGTTTGTTTTCTCCACTTTGATTTACAGAAGTGGGCGTCTTACATTTAAGCATTAATGGTGATGTTATTGTTTCAAGTGAAGAATTCCAGAAGTTAAGGATTTTAGCACCTCAGAGCGGTTGAGATACCACCTACACAACTGTGTTATGAAGCAGGCCTGACAAAGAAATCCCGCCGTGAGTCTGTAAAACGCTAAAAAAGGCAGAATTTCAGCGCCTCAAGGACATAGTACTCCGGCCACACCAAGCCTTCCTAGCGTCCTATATTGATGATGTTGTCGTTCACACTGAGCATTGGGATGAACATCTCTGCCCCCTCCGGAGAGTGCTGAGGGAGCTACGATGGGCCGGACTCACCGCCAACCCCAAGAAGTGCAACCTTGCCCAGTACAAAGCCAAGTACCTGGGGTATAAGGTAGGACGAGGCTTGATTAAGCCTCAGGAGAAGAAAGTGGAGAAGATCATGGTGGTACCTAAGGCGCAATTTTGGGGTTGGCAGGATATTATCGCTGCTTCATCCCTAACTTCTCCTGTCTAGCTGCTCCCCTGACAGACCTGACCAGGAAGGGACAGCCAGAGAAAGTAACCTGGACCCGGAAACGGACGCGTCCTTCCAGCAGGTGAAGAAGGCCCTAACATCAGAGCCGAGCCCCGGACTTCAACTCAATCTTCCTGCAGCAAACAGACGCTTCGGAGACGGCCTTGGTTCAGTCCTCTTGCAGGGCTTTGAGGAAGAAGAACATCCCATCATCTACATCAGCCGAAAGCTGACAAAAGCCGAACGGAACAAGCAGCCGTGGAAAAGGAGGCCATGGCCGTCAAGTGGGCGGTCCTGGAGCTGCGATCTCCTCGGGAGAAGGTTCACATTACTTACAGACCACGCACCGCTACAGTGGATGGTCCGCAACAAGGAAACCAATGCAGGCGTAACTTTTGAAAGTTTTAAAGTAATTAGTGAAATACAAAGAAAATTATTGTTCATCAAACCAAGCACTTAAACTAAGTATAGTGCCTTTTAGAAGGAAAGAACATATAATGCTACATACATTAAATACATTTAACAGTTTGGCTTTCCTGAGAGTCTATGTAGCATATTCTGAAATGGTTCACTTATAATTTATATATCGTAATATATATCATAATCACAAAGGCTGTAATGTATATAGATTATAGATTTATAGATTTAAGGCCATAACACGGATCTCTATCTTAAAGAGAAACAAATAATATCTCTGTGATCACAAGTGCTACGGATATAAACTATAACTTTATCGGCCCTTTATGGCACAGGTGACATCACTGAAGATAATCAAATATAACATTTTTATTTTATGTTTCTATGACAACACAATCTCCAAACTTCTCTTAGATGAAATGCAGATAAAACTTTAGCTAGTGACCTAAATAAACATTGTGAAGACGAAACAAATATAGCATCGAATAAAATATATTTAAAATAATATATAATATTTATTTCATTATTTTTAAATATTTAATTTGAGTGTTTTTCTTTAGATAAAAACTCTTCATTTGAAATCTTTTACTAAAATCTAAAATACTTCATCATTTAAAAAAACTCACAACAAAAAACATTAAACACATCTTTAAAAAAAGTCTTAAATCTAAATTGAAGATGTGCTTTTATTTTGTATTAAATGGCGGCTTTTATTTTATCTCTCTACTCCCTGTGAACGCTCAGTGAGCGAAACCGACCAATCAGCGCTTGACCTAAAGGCTTAATGGAACGCCGTCTAGACCAATCGCCGCTTGACCTGAAGCGCGCTGGAACGCCCTCTAGACCAATCAGCGTCCGTGTTCCCTGAGGCGCGACGTCGAGTGTAGTTGTCGATAAGTTCACAGAGTTTGCTGCTCATTCTGCTGTTCGGTCGCTTCCGGTTCAGTTCGTGTTATCGAATAAACACGTCACTAAAAAATGTGATTAAGAATAAATACAGCGATATAAGAAAGAAATACTCATCAATACTCATCAATACTCATCAATACTCATCAATACTCTGCAGCTCTTTGTTCAGCTCGACACTGCCGACGGTTAAAGAAACTTTCTGTTGACAAGAATCTCTTTCAACAGTTGAAGAAATGTCGAGTTCAACAGGTCAGTGACATCATGTCTGATGTTCCATTAGTCCCACATATAATATTATTACATTGTGCTGTGTTTATTTCTGATAATGTTTCTTTATGTTCACATATAGACTGAAGCATTTTAAGAGTAATTTAAATGTTTATTGTCCTTAATGGAAGTCTCATTAATGATCTCATTTATACCAGGAGAGCTAACGTTAGCTTTAGCACGTTTGATAATAACAATTGTGTAAAAACCTATGAGTAAAATTATTATTTATTCCACTGATAAATTAATGAATAGAATTGCTAATTATTTTGTTTATTATTGTTTACATTGAAGCAATGAAATATGTTAGATAATATAAAGCTGTTTAGACTCATATTTACATTGGTATAATGAGATGTTTGACACATGTAGCAGATTGACTGTTATGGGTTATATTTCTTGTCTCTGATGGTCATTTCTATTATTTGAGATTTCTCTTTTTCTGTTTTTATTTTGTAGAAAAACAATCAAATGGAAGACAGCAGAAGGGCATCCATGCTGGCTTTAAGAAAGCCTGGCGGGCCATAAAGAATGCCTTCTCTAGTTCTGGAAAGAGCGAGGTCGTGTCTATCCCTTCATCTTCTCACTCGGAGCCATCTGATGTTGAGGAAGATCTATTCATCCAGACAGAATTACGACTTTTTAAGCAAGTGTGCGATCAAGACGTGGGTGATGTCCTCTCTGGTTCATGTAATGTGGATCACACACTTGTTGAATATACAGCTGATCCTCAGTCAGGTTCATCTGGACTCCATTCAGCAGCTCCAGACCATCAACCAGGTTTGTCTAACATGGAGTAAATCATTCAGAGAGAATTTTCAATGTTTATTGTGGTACTAAAAGTCTGATTTTCCACCTTGTTTAGTTGGGCTTCATCACATATTGGTGTTTTTTATGAAAACTGCTTTATTTTCTTTTTATCCTATAGAACACAAAACAAACACAAGCAAAAAGAAGGGTAGACGTGTTAAGAGAGCCTGGCAGGCTATAAAGGAGGCCTTTACTCGCTCTAGAAAGATCAACGTGGTGCCTGGTCCTTCACACTCTCACTCTGATCCATGTGACCTTAAGGAAGATCTTCAGCCAGGTCCATCTGGACTTCAGTCAGAAGTTCCAGAGGAAACAGCTGACAAATATCCAGGTTCGTCTCACTTGCTGCAAATAGCTTCAAAAAGTCCTTTAATTGTTTTTGTGGTAATGGACGTCTGATTTACCACTTTAATTTTAACAGCTGAGGTCCCTTAAGCACATCACAAGTCTTGCAAACAACCAAAAATGTAAAAATGTACAATTATTGTTCAAAACATTGATATTTAACAGATTTACTTTAACTAAAGCAAAATGAAATTGTATTGGTTTGTACTTTTCTGCCTTTATCTTTTAGAACAACAATCACAATGTAGTACGAAGAAGACAAAGAAGAAGGGAAGACGTGCTGGCTTTAAGAAAGTCTGGCGGGCACTAAAAGGCACCTTCTCTCACTCTGGAAAGAACAAGGTCGTGCCATTTTCTTTAACATCTCACTTGGAGCCTGGTGGAGTTGAAGAAGACCCATTGTTCCAGACAGAATTACAAGTTTTAAAGCCAGTGGGCGATCAAGACATAGGTGATTTCCTCCCTGGTGCATGTAATGGGGATAGAACGCCTTTTGAATATAAAGCTGACCATCAGCCAGGTCCATCTGGACTCCATTTGGCAGTTTCAGAAGAACCAGGTGACCATCAACCTGGTCCATTTGGACTCCAATCAGCAGTTTCAGAAGAACCAGATGACCATCAACCTGTTCCTTCTGGACTCAAATCAGCAGTTTCAGGAGAATCAGCTGACCATCAACCACGTGAGTATAATACCTTTATGTTCAGGTCGATTCTTTTACTGTCACACATCATGAAACGGACTTGAAATGCCTATGCCACTCATTCTATTTCATTTATTCATTTCTTTTGCGTGCATTGTTTTAGGGTCATTTTCAGTTCTCTATGAACTGGGAAGCAAACTTGGATCAGGCAGCTATGGCACTGTGTTTGAGGGAATCCGCAGATCTGATGGCCAGAAGGTAGAAACACACCCGCTATATTCATCAGATATTTTCAATATGTGTCCCAACAT
Organism: Triplophysa yarkandensis; assembly: GCA_033220385.1. Taxonomy (NCBI): domain Eukaryota; kingdom Metazoa; phylum Chordata; class Actinopteri; order Cypriniformes; family Nemacheilidae; genus Triplophysa; species Triplophysa yarkandensis. The sequence continues at coordinate 20,287,750 of CM065656.1, forward strand.
ACAGATGTTAAATGTTTTGATCCATTCTCAGACTGTGCTGAACTTTTGAAAAGCTTACATGTGTGTTTTTTTTCCTTTTGTAGGTTGCCATTAAATGTATTGAAAAGAGAACGGAAAAGCCTAAAATATATATTGTAAGTTTGCAAGATTTAGTATCTTTAGTATCACATGAAATAGGGGTCCCAACATCTGGGATAGAGCTTAATAAAGCCCAATTAGGTTGGAAACAAATATGCAACTCTAAGATATTGACATGAAACAGTTCCAACTTTGAACTCTTAATTGCCAATTGTAGTTAATGTCTTCTATACTTAATATTTATTGTTCTAATGTTTGCATAGTAGTTAAACTCTAAAATAATTTCTCATAGTTGTCTCAGACTTTCAGTACAGTTGATTTATTGAACTGTTACAGTCAGCTAACCTTTCTAATGTTTTTCTTTACCAGCCTTGGCTCTTCAAACCAATGTTCAGAGAAGTGGCTATAAATTTGCAGCTACACAAATCTGAAATCTGCCCCTACATTGTCCAAATGTTCGACTGGTTTGAGGAAGAAGACCATCTTATCTTGATTTTGGAATACCCACAACCCTGTATTACATTGTATGACTTCGTGTTGGATCCTCAATGGGGTATGGACGAAACACTGGCACGTCTTTTTATGCGGCAAGCAGCGATCGCAGCCAAACATTGGATTGATCACGGTGTCACCCATGGTGACATGCATATGGGGAATGTCCTGGTCAACACTGAAATGTTGCAGATCAAATTTATAGACTTTGGATATGGCAGGCTAATCACACAAAAGCAACAACGCTATGGACACTGTGGTAAGTTTTTACTTTATCACTGATGTGATGACCCTTTTAAAAACACTATAGCCAGCCCAAGCTTTGTGTTTATTGTAATGGATTGATTTATTATACTGGGATTTGAAGTAATTTTGCTATTTAAATATTTGCTCGCTTGTTTACAGACAGAGCTCGTGCAGTTACATCTACAGTCAGCGGTTTGGGTCTTTTGCTTTATGAAATGGTTTATGGCTTTAAGATATCTAAAGGTAAGAGAACAACACTTTTTAAACATTTTTTAAATGCAAACTAATCACTATGTGAATTTCCATCAAATGTTAAATATAACACGTAAGTAGATAAAGAACATACATGACTAAGCGCTGCTCTTGCACATACAGAATGCGCTGACTTGATCAATTGGAGCACATCTCTACCAGCATGCAGACCAACATTGGAAGAGTTCATGGATCATAAGTGGTTTAAGCCGGGATAAAACTCAGCCGTATCCTTTTACATTGTAAGCAGATTTAGGAAGGGGTTTATTGTGAAGATAACAGAACATGACCATCACAATTGGATTATAGACACAAAAACGGTGCAAAATTGTAAAGTTTTTACCTGCCTATAAATAAATACGGTGTTAACTGATCGATCACAAGTCAGCATTGTGGCTTGCTGCTGCAAAAGTCCTGAAACAGAAGCTTAGGGTATATTTTGCAAACAGCTATTTCTTATAAAAGTAGTTTAATAAATATATTTAATACCCTAAACATAAGAGACTTTAAACTTTAAGTCTCTCATGCTTAAATACACAAGATTACCTGCATTTTGTTTTGAAATTTTGGATCTTGATTCTATAAAGTAATTTTTTTTTAATTTCTAATAAAATGCTTTCAATATAATCATGGATGGACTGGCCATTGAGCATACCGTGCATTTGTCCGGTGGGCCGATGTTTTTTTATTTTAATCAGTATAAACTATTAAAAGGTTGGAGGTCGGATGACCCCTCTCCCTTGCTTGGGCAACGGCTCTCATAGCAGATCACAGACAAACAGAAGAAAAATGGACAGTACAAAGCGAAAAGGGTGTGCTGTAAAAATTAGGTCCAAAAAGAAAAAAAGCCCTTCAGGCAGATATAGTGTATAGTTCTAATATAGTGTATAGTTTCAGTGGAAATGCAGATTTTTCTTGAAAAAGTCAGCGGCTGGCACATTTTTCCACCTGCTCATTGCCAGCTCTCTGTGTTTTCTGTGGGGCGCACAGAGTTGAATAATTTTCAATTGGGGGAAGAACATTCACAGCCAATCAATGTCACGTTTTACACAGCCATCCAATCACAGTGCAGCAAGGGCGGGAGAAATACTTCTTTCAACATAGAACAACAACTGCATAGCTGTTTAAGACAAAAAAGGAATGAGAAAATAATATTACTCTTTATTTAGAATAGATGAAATTTCTTAAACCGAACTATTATAACTTTACGGAAAAACAATACTAGGATGAATGTTTCACTTACTCTGGGACTGCCCAGATAAGACAAAACTTAATATAAGCATTTCATAGCGTCTTGCTTACAATTAACCGCCAGTTGTTCTATATACAGCCCTAAAATAAAATGATTTTCTTCCATGTATTTCATAACATAGAAACCATTGCGCATCTCAACTGCAAAACCCTACACTTTTAAAAACGCTGTTCAAACGTTTTCAGTCAGTCTCTCTCTCTCTCTCTCTCTCTCTCTCTCTCTCTCGCTCTCTCGTTTATTGATCGCCCACTGTGCGCTAGAAAGAGGAAACCAGCAAATGTCGGGCTAAACAGGAGCACGTTTAATAACTGGTTGTTAGAATTGTTTTAATATTACTGTTTAATATAAGCTAATGTTTACTGGAATAAATACTTTTCTTTGTTATTTTGATTCAAAATATCTGGCTTTAAATAAATAATTATCTTAATCTTACAACCATTTGGATTTAGTGGTCATAAAATCCATAAATCATTATTGTAAATAGTTATTTGTAAAAACAGTAGAAAGTCTAATATATACCAGAGTAAGCTATAGTACTTTTCTGTCCAATCTGCAATTTTTTGTCCCAGTCCATTGAATATCATCAAGTGCAGGAAAACATAAGATGCTTTTATGTTATGCTGTTGTTTGTTTTAACCTGCTTTTTTTTTATTCCTATCCACAAAAACAAACCTGTTTACAACCTCTGGCCTCTCTGAGGAGACACTCATGGATCTGTGTCTGGGATCTACCTCAAGTGTCAATAAGTAAGTTCAGCTCAGCTCAGTCTCTTTCTTTATTGCCTCTGACTGGTTTATAGATAACAGTGGTGCATTAATCTTTTTCTTTGGTGTAGTTTTCTTCTCTGGAACCTGGTAGGCTGGGACATACTGCTCTGGTTTGCTGTTGTTGGGGCCAGATAGAAGAAAAGTGCACTTCCAAAATGTACTTATTGTGCTCTGTTTACACACAATTATTAAGTAAGGATTGTACAAAAGACTTCGTCTGCTTAAGTCTTTCTAAAGATATTTTTAATCCGCGTAAACTCTTCTGTTTCAATGGCTAGAGCATGGCGCTTACAACACTAGAGATATGGGTTTCCCAAGAATTGCACATCCTTAAAAAAGCCAGCCTCTGCCAAATGCGTATATTCAACTGTGCTATACAAAATATACAAAATTATTGTGTGTAAACAGAGCACTTTAAGTACATTTTTGAAGTGCACTTTTCTTCACTCAGCGAATGATCAACTTCTGGTGGTACAGACCCAAAAAGGTAAGAAATCGCTCTCACGCACCTTCTATGGGTCGGTTCCACGATGGTGGAACAGATCGTTCCACCATCGTGGAACCGACCCATAGAAGGTGCGTCACGAAGACCCATAGAAGGTGCGTCACAAAGCATATTTTCATGCTCAAGCAATATCCTGTGGTGTATTATTCTTAAGAAATATATATTTTTTCCCAAAATGCACTGTGAATGTTTACATGTTGTGTTTAATATAAACATGACCACGTATATTGTCTGTGTGGTATTACTTTTAGCAGATTTGTTGTGACTTGGATGAGGATCTGAACACATTCTTTTTCTTCAAAAATCAAACAAACAAACAAAAAACCTTGCAGGATATCACTGAAGTAGACAATATTGCCCTATTTTACCTCTTATGACAACCAAGAATTGATTTCTAAACACAATGAAATCACAAGAACTTACCATTGCACACTAAATATAACCTTTAAATGGCCTTTCGATTAAATACGATTTTGAGCAGTCAGAATGGTTTGAGAAGCTTCACGAGTTTTTCTATTTTTTACAGGTATGTAAAAAGCTGACCAGGTAATTATATATTGCGAACTTGGAGGAACATCTTAAACTTGAGTGTTCCTATCTGCAGCTTGTTCATCGCTTGCTCCAAGAATTCTGCATATACCTGTTTGGTTTCAATTTAGCTGTAAGACATCCTAAAATTAAGATCTGATGATTATAAATATTCAGTGCATTTCTCAACTTTTGCCAATCACAAACTTCTCAAAACTTCAGACCTAATATGTATTTGAACCACTGATGTTGACATCTGTTATAAATATACTGAAAACCTCTGGTAAAAACGTGTAAACTCAAGGTTTACAATTTCCCAAATGTATGTTATGCCTTTTTGTTTACTCGTATTTTATTAGATTCTAATGGTTTATTGTTTTACTTCAAGTCAAAAGTCAACTTTGAGCAAGTATATGCGTTTCTTGTAGGCCGACCAGATGCAAATGCTTTGATGTTAATATGTGTGGTTGTCAAATAAAGCAAAGTCAAATTGAAAAAATGTCTCTAAAATATAACTTATACCATGACCGAGTCTCAGATCCGCCCCTTTTTGTCCAGTATATCATTCCCATTACCTGCGGGTTGTCGTTAACCCTCCTTTATTTTTATTTTAAAACTTCTTTATTTTGTCATAAACTTTGTAAATTTTTGTAGTGCTTAGAAATACTCAGAAAGTGACAGGTCAGTGTAGATCATTTGTTGTTTCTCCTAATCCTTAAACTTTGGTTTGGAATTTAAGAAAAGTAACATGTTGACATTTTTAGTTTTCATCTGTGTGTGCGTGTTCGTGCATTCGGGAAATATGGCAGTGGTATTTTGTTCACTTTCTTTACTCTTGTCACAGTAACTACCCCTTTACTTAAGTCATACTTATCAGGCTTGGTAATGATGCGGGCATTTGGGAAATAATTTATATAATTAAAGTATCGATACTGTTCCGAAAGTATCTATACCAAGCTTTTGGGTGTCAATATATCATTACTGCAGTATCGATGTGCACATCCCTTAGAAACACTATTTTATGTGCTTAACTCGATAATGAACTACTGGACAAGGTTGAACATGACAACTCAACATGCTCTGAAGAATTTATAATGTATTGAAAGAGAATAATACTTCTCCTTGTTTGTTAATGAAAATATTATAAATTGTGTTGTTTGAATCCTCAACTAAGCATAAAGGCCATTCAATCATCATAGATCACATCATTTAGTTTATTATTATTTATCTTGTTGCCTGCATCTTTCCTCCTCTCTGAACAACACTTTGCATTTAGTCTTTTCTTAACTGAGACATTGTTGCTTCTTCTACTTCTTCTTTTACTTCTTTGTGTGTATTTAAATTCAACAGAGATGTATAAAGTACTAGAGACCCAGACTTGAGTAAAAGTACAAGTGCTCTATCAAAAAAGTGACTTGAGTAGAATTTGAAATGCTCTTTAAGCACCACAAGTGTATGAATTTGATCTGGAGTGTCTGTATTGCCCAGGATATTTTTCATTGTAGAATCACAATGGTTGACACTATGGTCAGTCCAGTGTTTGGCACAGGTCACCGCTTGCTGCATAAAATCTCCCGCCAGAGTTTCATTCAGACCACCCTGAGTCAACCAGAGGTGGGTAGAATAGCCAAAAATTGTACTCAAGTAAAAGTACGGTTACGTCAGAATAATATGACTCAAGTAAAAGTAAAAAGTAGTCATCCATATACTTACTTGAGTAAAAGTAAAAAAGTACTCGGTGAAAAAACTACTCAAGTACTGAGTAACTGAGTAATTTTCAACAAGCATTCAATCAAACAGACAATACAAAATAATCATGTTTAAGCAAATTATAGTTCCTCAAATCAATAAAATAAATAAAAATTAATTAATTAATTACAAAATAGCTTAAATTAAAATAATACAGATAAATTCAAGTACTTAAAAAATAAAATAAATAAAATAATAAAAAATAAATAAGCACAAGTAACACAAATTGTGTGTGTGTGTGTGTGTGTGTGTGTGTGTGTGTGTGTGTGTGTGTGTGTCAGTGTGTGTGTGTGTGTGTGTGTGTGTGTGTCAGTGTGTGTGTCAGTGTGTGTGTCAGTGTGTGTGTCAGTGTGTGTGTCAGTGTGTGTGTCAGTGTGTGTGTCAGTGTGTGTGTGTCAGTGTGTGTGTCAGTGTGTGTGTGTGTGTGTGTCTGTGTGTGTGTGTGTGTGTGTGTGTGTGTGTGTGTGTGTGTGTGTCAGTGTCAGTGTCAGTGTGTGTGTCAGTGTGTGTGTCAGTGTGTGTGTCAAAACATGCATAAACAAACAACATCACAAAAGAATTACTCAGTGATGTCACTATTAAGCTTCAACAGTAGTCGGCTCTCAAGGTTCTTGCGCTTTCTGTGGTTCTCTATAAGGTCGGTGTATTTAGACAGTAGTTTGTTGGGGTGAACCCTCTGTGCATGATACAAATCTGTGACGCTACATGGAGATCAAGACATTAAAAGAGACTTATCACATCAAATTTGGACATAAATATATATATTAGGGCTGGAACGGTACACAGAAATCACGGTTCAATCCATATCTCGATTTCTGTTGGGTCCCTGAATGAATTGAATATTAAAATTAATTTGAAAATTTGCTACATTTCAGATTATTGTATTTGTTTTCCTTATTTCAATTAGCAGTAACTTAAAAACTTTGCAGTTTGAATGATGTCCTGCATAAACAAAATGACGGAGTATGTTTTTATGTTTCCACTGTGCGCCACACACGCACGCACGCACACACACAAACGCACGCACGCAGACACACACGCACGCACGCAGACACACACACACACACACACGCACACCCATACCATTTGGATTCAATACACATACATGTACCGTTCCACCCCTAATATATATATTGGAAATGTTTAAAATATATGGAACCTAAAAGACAAACATTCGCCTCTCCACAGAAAAAAAAGGAATTTAGAAAACTTTTTTTACTGTAGTTGCTGTTTCGGACTTTTATTAAGGTAAACATGCTTTCAATATGAGGCCAGGGGTGTTCCTCCTCCTCACCTGTGTCTGCATTGCCGATGTTTGATTGCATCATTTTTGTTTTTCTATAAATGTTAAGCTAACCAGTCCCGCCGCTGAGATTGAGTATGGTCACGTGACGAGACTGCACAGCTACCTTTGATTGGTGGAACTCACGGTCACGTGGTAGAGCCTTAAGTGGAAGTCTCACTCTGTCAAAATGACGCGTAAAATATTAAAGTAACGAGCTCATTGTTGCCTAATGTAGCGGAGTAAGAGTACAGCTTCTTCTTCACAAATCTACTCAAGTAAAAGTAAAAAGTACAGTGATTTAAAACTACTCCTAGAAGTATTATTTTTTCAAAAACTTACTCAAGTACATGTAACGGAGTAAATGTAACTCGTTACTACCCACCTCTGGAGTCAACACAATGTCATACAGGGTTGCAGGTGTTCCATAATAATGATTCACAAGTTCGCCTTTGCAAATAATTCAAGCTGAAGTTATGGAATTCGTATTTTGCTTGCTGTCCAAGGGGAGAGCTCCGAAGTCAGTATTATTTCCTGAACTAATGGTGCTCCCCACTGCCAAGGGAGAGAGCTCGAATTCTGAGATTGCCCGAACCCAGAGTTTTCCCCCCAATAGGCAATTGGCTTAGGACAGCAGACAGCCTTGGCTTAACTGGCCCCCCAAAATATTAGTGTTGAAGGCTGTTGAGAAAGCTGGACTAGATGCAGCTTCTGTATCTAGAATAATACATGGTATTGGGTCAGCCATAGATTTACCATTGGTCTCTGACGGGATAGCTAGTGAATGTGTGTGGGATGTTTGGGAAGATAATAATATGGGTAGTGATCACTATATAATTGTGAATAAGGAAAGGATGAGTATAAAATAACATAATTGATTTTAGCTTCAGGATGGAGATTTAAGAAAGCAGACTGGGAAGCATATAAATATCTAAGTGAGGTAGAATTAACAGCTTTAGAACTGAATAAGATGGAAAACATAGATGAATGTAATGGGGAAATATGTTTGGTTCTGTTTGAGGTAACTGATAAAATGATTGGAAAACAGGGACGATGTTAAAAGAGGAAAGCAGTTCCTTGGTGGACAGAACAGTGTAGTGATTCTACACATAACAGGAATAAAGCATTTAGACAAATTAAAAAGTCTAATTTATTTGAAGATTTTATTAAATATAAGAAAAGACAAGCTGAAGTTAGAAGAATAGTAAGAGGAGCTAAAGAGAAGTACTGGAGAGATTTCTGTACTACAATCGATCCAACATTTATCAGATAGTTCTTTAAATGTTATTTTAAATCTTTTCAATAAGGTATGGGATGAAGGGAAGATTCCTTCTTCATGGAAACGTGGAATAATTGTACCAGTTGGCAAACCTGGAAAGGATAAATCTAATCAAATTAATCAATCTAATCCAAAGGCCAATTGCATTAACTTCTAATTTATGTAAACTGATGGGAAAATGATGATACGAAGGCTTAATTACATATTGGAAATAAAAGGTCTTATATCACCATATCAGAGTGGATTTAGGATAGGCCGGAATACTATGGATGCTGTATTAAGTTTAGAAGGCGATGTTAGGAAAGCTCTGGCCATTTAAAAAGTTTTGGTAGGGGTTTTATTTGATATTGAGAAAACATATGATGTACTTTGGAAAGAGGAACTTTTAATTAAACTTACATGCATGGGAATTGGAGGAAAGTTATACATCTAGATTATGGATTTCCATTTAGAAAGAACAATACAAGTTAGGATAGGAGCCGAGTGTTCTGAGACTAAAACAATAGATAATCATACCTGCAAACATGTCGCTTTTCGGCATCAATTGCCGTTTTCATTGTCAATTGAATCGTGTAGAACCGGAGAGGTTTTTTAGGGGGGGGTTCGGACTCTCAACTGAACTCGCGCCAGTCAAGGATACGTGATGTGCAAATGCTTATGACGCGTTCACACCAGATGCGAATTTACCGGTGTTGACGCGCTGTACATGTGTAGTTTGACGCTTGAAAATTTACGTTCATTCGCGTTTCAAATTTCGCTTCATTAGCGTCCAACACGCCAGGGGGGAGGGGCTGAACTCATCAATATAGAAGAGGAAAAGTCATTTTATTGTAAAATAAAGCGATAACTCTAAATGTGACAACTTTATTTATATTCTCAATATGTGTATAAAGCTCAAATTGAGGAAAGATAATTTTTTTCTTCACTAAATTTCTTCCAGTAAATGTAAATTTTATTCCTGTCTTTGTTAAAGTATAATAAAGTCAAAGTCACTTTTATTGTAACATCCCCACAGCAGTGTATGAAGGAAATTCTTGGGAGCTTGCTCCAGAAAAGCATATAACATGTAATTTATAATTCCGACTTCAACATAAGACAGTGTGCAATATGCACATACATATAATCAGTACATGTATAATGTGGATTTATAAAGCTCTGTTTCCATTTAAAGCCCAGATGACTTTATCCTCCATGTCTGTTTTAGATAAAGCAAGCTCCTGATTGGTTAACGCAGCGAGAATTAATCTACTCGCATCTATTCGACTCAAAAAAAAGAATCTTTTTCAGTAAAACATGCTGTTTCTCTCCATGGCGTTTGAGTGTGTGCGTGTTTGTGAAACCCAAATATAATTAGTGTTTTTGTTCTTTTGTTGCTTTCTTATTTTAGTGTCTGGCGCCTAACACTTTCTATAGTTCACATTGATGGCGTTAGCGTCGCCCATTCTGACGCCCTGAACCCCCCCCCCCCATCAAATACACATTTTATGGCGAGCTGCTTCACTCAGTTTAATATATATTTGTGATGTGATTTATTGTTTTATAGTTTTAACTAGTAATGTTATACTTTTATGAAATCATGTGAAGAAGTTAAGAATAAAACAGACAAATTTATAGTAATCGAATGTACATTTTTATTTAGAAACTATGTACACAATATATACATTTCACTATATACTGGAAGCTCTGCATGGATGTTACAGGCAGAGCTTCTTACTCTCTGGTACATATGGCAAAGGTTCACCACTAATGTCGACATGCACACGTGGGGCACATTTATTTAAGGTTGATTTGAAAAAGATCTCTTTGACTTGGATGCGTCCATCAGGTTGATCTTCTTCAGGAATGGTGGGGCAGTTCAGGGTTTTCCACAGGCGTTCTTTCACACGGAGACCTAACTTTAGACTGTAAGGACGAGGTCTGCCAGAGGATGTTTTTAACATTGAATCCACTACAGCACGAGACATTCTTTGATGCTCTTCTATGCTGTGACCATGGATTATGAGGGGTTCCTCATGGCTGGTGTCCACCAGATGGGCTGGGGCGCTAGTTCTTGTGAGTTCTGGGCAAAACTCAGGAATCACAGCTTCGTTTTTAAGGAAGCGGCTCTCTAGCTTTCTGTTTTTAACACCAGACTTGGTATGAGAAACACAAGATTTGGTGAGTGAAATCCCTGGTTTGGTGCATGAACCCCTTGACTTGGAGCTGTACGTATGATCCAAGCTGACTGCACGTGCCATCAGTGCAATGTTGTCAGACATGTACTGATCCTTCAGAGGACCTGAAGGTTTTCTGCTCATTCTCAGGTTATAGGCTGGACCAGTGACTGTACCATCTGCCCTTCGCTTTTAAAGTGACATGACCCATTGTGTTCAGTTATATCAAGGGGATTGTGCTTTTTAAATTGCTTTAGTGTTTGTTACCACAATGTTGTTACCACAGTGAATGATCTTACCTTCATGGTGATTAAGGCAAGATACTCAGAGGAAAGTGATGATCGTTTGATAAAATATCTCAGAGGATATCGCAGAGAAAATAAATGACCTTTCTCAAGTGTGACTTCTCAAGTTTTGACTCTGGTTGCTACCAACAAAACTGTGTTTACTGTCCGAGCAGTGTTCAGCCAATCAAATGGCTTCACCTGAAAGTTACATAACTATAACTGTTCAGCCAATCAGGTGGCTTTTTGTCAGTTTAAATATAAACAGGATCTTGTAGGGTTATAGGTTCATTTAAATGTAAATGACACGTGATGTCACCTGGAAGTTTCGTAACCAACCAATCACATAACGGCTTTGGATTTTTAGATATAAACTGGGTTATGTTGATAATCATATTGTTATAATGATTAAGATGTAATTTAATGTAAATGTTAATATTAATGTATTTAATTGAACCTCAAGATTATATTTAATCCAGTATATGTTTAAAAATCTCAAAGAGCCAATTTGATTTGCTGCACTTTATTGTGTAATGTAACACAATGTTTCATTAACTCTGCATAACATAATGAAACATATTTGAAAGAATGTTAGCAAACAGATTTCTCTTTCACTATGTCCTACCATTGAATTAAAAATAATGATAGTCAAAGGTGCCCCAGAATGGTCTAATTTATAAAGTTATAAAAATGTTTAATTAAAAGACAATAATTTGACAATAATATGCAAACTAGAAGATGTCCAGGGAGGGAGGACAGATCAGATGTTGTACATGACTAGCTGTTCAAAGCACTTCATGAGAATAAGAGTTAGTGGAACTGGATGGTGGCACAGGCACAGATGGTTGTACAAGCAAAGGACAAGCGGAAACTTTGTTTAATTGTAAGAAAATGTGTGGTGACATTTTTAGAATTCTCACAAAAATAACTAACAAATTATAAAAGTGAAAGTTTTAGCTCTTGTGTACCAAACCAAACATCTAACATCCTTCAGTCAATAATATTACAAAACTCTGTATAGTCATTCAGTAAAGCAGTGCGATTGTTTTCATATCTGACATGTGTAATGTTTCATATATACATGTTTAATGTTTCATATATAAATGTTTAATATTATATATATATATGAACAGCAGTTCTGATCATTATTCTTCATCTGTTTCTAAATCGGGAGCTCATCCTGAAGCTACTAGAGATTCCACCAGGTCCAGTTTACATAAAGACTCTTCTGAATACTTTCTCTGATCTCTGATGACGTAAGTTTTTAATCATTATGCAAAACTGTTTCACATTATTTAAAATATTATGTGTATTTTTATATCATTTCTTTGAAGAAGTTTTGCCTGGTAACTTAGAAACATGTGTTTAATGTAGAGCTGTACTGTATAAGCTATAAGCTATTTATTGCACAAAAAATATTTTTTATTTATTTATCTGCACTGTTTTTTCACTGGTTTGCACTCTATCTGCCATGTGCCTTGCGCTGCTTTGTCTTTTTGTTCTTATTAACCTTATTTTTTATTTTTTTGATATTATGTCTTTCTACATAAAATTGTATAATTGTATAGTTCTGTAGTTTTTTATATTTTTATCTATTTACTTAATGTTATCTGTATGCACCGGGGGACTGAGAGTAACGCAGTTTCGATTCTCTGTATGTATGTACTGTACATGTGGAAGAATTGACAATAAAGCAGACTTGAACTTGTACATTAAATTATGTTGTACAATATTTATTTCATAAAATAAAATGCTAATGGTTAAAATATTTCCTGTGATATTTTATTTATTTTGAGATAAAGCCTGCTGTTGAAAAACAATAAGATCATTCTAAGCTTTTGTCCTCCGGTCTGAATGTGACGACAGAAGTGGATCCATATACAGTGTGAGTTTTTATAAATGAAACAAAGTAACAACTAGGACAATAATTTAATGTTTAACACTACTAGACTGTGCACTGATTCAGGACAGGAATTAATTTCTTTTAAAATAAAATAAAAAACTTTAAGCATTTTTTAATTATCATTTATTTTCTTTATTTACTAAAGAAATTATATAAGACAGCTCTATCAACAAATATTTTCCAAAATGATTTTTTTGGGTGTAAAAGTAATTACTTAAACATTTTAATGACTTTTCTCTGGTATGAATTCATTTGTAAATTATGATGGTTTTATAAACCCAAGATTGAGAATTTTACTTTGTTTTTACTTGAGACAATTAGCAAAAAAATGTCTAAATTAAAAAGCTTTACATTAAATGTATTGTATATGTTAGTGAAAAGTTTAGTTAAACTTTTACCAAATTTCTTTTAGAATCTATCCAAAATATTGGTTTATTTTAACAAAATATATATATTTATTAAATAAATACTTATGTATTACTTAAAATATTTGTAAATCAAATTAACTTATTGATTTCTAAGCAATTTTTGAATAATGTTCAATGAAAAAAATCTGAAAGATTTCATTAAGTTAACATAGCTTTATTTTTGTGATCTTTACTAAGACACATGCAATATTTTTACAGTTCAGGATAAGTTGTCATATAAATAAAGTTCTGTAGAGTAATTTTTATAAAACTCTTTCCACACTGAGACGGTGTGTGTATTTCTCCTCCTGTGTAAGTGTTTATGTGGGCATTATTGCATGAAAGTCTTTACACACAGCAGACACATGTACGAGACACGTGTATGTTCACCATGGAAGAGTTTTTCTTTGATATTTTTTTCACATTAACAGCTGGTCAAAAACTTTTCTTCAGTATTGATTCTTGTGTGCTTCACAAACTTCTCTTTATCTCTAAATCTCTTTCCAGAATGAAAGCAAGTAGAAGATCTGCTGGCGTGGTACGCTATATTACCCAAAGTATCTGCTCACCTGCATTGACTCGCATATAGACTTACTTTGACATCGTATTCTTAATCCATAGGGTTCAATATGATGTCTGTCCACCCTTTATAACAACTTCAACTCTTCTGGCAAGGCTGTCCACAAGGTTTAGGAGTGTGTAGGTCTGCCTCTGAGTCTCTGTTTTAATTCATCTCAAAGGTGTTCTACTGAATATTATTCTTATTCAAGAATTATATGCACTTAAGGAAAATAGTATAGATGTACAGTTCTTGTGGGTTCCGACTCATATTAGCTGGAGAGGGAATCAAGAGGCAGATAACTAAACACAAAAAGCCATAGAACGGAGAGTGCATGTGGGTTGGTATGATAAAAAGGATTATTTTGTTTTTGTAGTTAGGGTGTCAATGGTCCATTTGAGAGATAGGATGCACTTATGAGAAGAAGAACTTCAGAGTCCAATCAATTATAAAGCAGCATGTGACCTCTGACCCACAGCCATGACAGACAGCGGGGTGGGAACGGATAGCCAAGTAAAAAAATATAAATCATAAGCACATAATTTCATTATCAATTCAAATAGAAGAAAACATTTTACACAAAATACATAGCATCAAAGCAGCTTGACAACAATAATTACTGAAACTGTGTCATAATCATTAATGATAGTTAAAGGGAATATATTATTGAATTCGAGTATGTTATCTCTGATCAGTTTAATGGCGTCTGTGCATTCATCTTCAATTTGTTGATGTCCTCTTTTCTACTTAAAAAGTGTCTGTGTGTTCAAATCAAACCAACGATATCGTTATGAATGCAGCAGTTCAAGTCCAGGCTGCAGAAGAATGGAGAAGAAACATCTGTGTGCTGTGCTCGTATCCCCATGATCGTCCGAGGCCTTTGCAGGGGATTGGTATCCGTGATGTTCTTGTCTAGTCAGAGATGGTGGGTCCGGAACTAGAAAAGCCCTCTACAGCCCTGGGACAAAGCGAAGACCAGGACAAGAACACCACGGATACCAATACCCTGCGAAGACCTCGCCTCTGACGATCATCGGGATACGAGCACAGCATTCTGATGCAGCCTGGACATGAACTGCTGGTCAGAACTGAAAATGAATTCACAGACACCATTTAAACTGAACAGAGATGACATCCCCAAATTCAATCATGTATTGCCTTTAACTATCATTAACATTATGACACACTGTTTTACTAATTAATGTTGAACTGCAATGTATTTTGTCTAAAGCGCTGTATAAATAAAGGTCAGATTGACATACATACCAAGTTTGCGACCAAACAGTAAAATAAATTTCAACACACATTCTTCTAAATATATTCCTCTGTTATTTGATCAAAACTAAGAATATATACAGATTTAGAATAACTAAAAGAGACAGTTGGCTCTCTCTGCTGGCTTGGCATTACAACAGTTCATCTGAACAAAAATTTGATCTTGAGTTACTCTGCAACAGCTCATTCTCAAACGGTGAGCCGCGGTCCGTCTCGTGGGCCTTCAAGTGCCATTTGGTGAGCCATCTACACAGCGGTAGACTATCCCCAAATATTAATTTGCAATTTTTTAAATTGGAAAATATTGGGATTATCTTGTTATCTTATTATTATAAAATCACTAAAGTTAATATGCATGATATAAAAGCATATATTATATTTATATACCCCGTCCAAATTTTGTCATCACTTTTGAGTGTTTTTGAATCTGTATACATTTCTTTGTTCTGATGAACACACACAAAGACATTTGGAGGAATGCTCATAACCAAACATGTCTTGGACCCCATTGACTTCTATAGTAGGATAAAATGACTTTTCATTTACGTTAAAAGTAAAACGCAAGAATCTAGAACCACAGAACATTCTGAGTTTAAGTGTCTACCATTTTTATGTTTCATGCTATGGTTATCAATGGGCTTAGGTTAAAAGCTTTCGTCAACATTTTTTAGAGTATAAATTAAGAGTGTGTCATCATACTTTATTTATTTTTTGTATAATTATATTTGGATAGATGGTCATCATGAGTTTAGAATCCCTGAATCTCATAGTATAGTAAGCAGGCTTCGTCTAGTGGCACTGAAAGAAATCCCAGAATTAAGAAATAATTTATTGATTTGAACGAAATTACCATCTTGACTTTAATTTATCAGAAAATTGTGAATAAAGTACATCATAATTTATTTAATGTTAAAGTACAACACATTTTAATTGCATCTTTATTCTAATCATTCTTTAGCCTTAAGATGGCAAAGTTCTGAATTCAGTAGATAAAACATAGAAATATGTGAATAATTCAATTTGATTATATTTGAATCATGAAACAATCCTTAGACACACATTGGAGTACAATGGACCTCTGAACTTAATAAAATGTATATTTATTTTTATTCTATTACAAACATATAAGGATTGTTTCATTGAAAATGAAATGTCATTGACTTGAACCAAAGTGCTGTCTGTCTGCTGACTTTTACTGTAAAAGATTATATTTTATGATGAAACATCTAAAAACAAACAAACAAACAAACAAACAAAAAAACACAAGGAAATACATTTAAAAGTACTAAAATAAAGACATTTTGATGATCATTACTTGTGTAAATTTAAATAATGTTTCAATATTATTTCTATAAAGTTCACGTATTTTACTCATAAAACCACAATCATGAATGATAAAAGCCTAATATCAATGTAACATGTTGATCATGAATTGAATAATGTAATGGCATAAGTTTCATGGAAGAGTTAAGTGTCGTGATTGGATCTGTCCATGGTGCTGAAGTATACAGTCAATCAAATATATATATATGTATGTATAATAAAACGCGTTTGTTGTTATTTACTTATTTTATTATTTTTAATATTAATATAATATTATAAAAAATCTATTATTATTATTATAATCTATTTCCCTTCAGGTTTTTCATTCTTGTTTTACAATAAATGAGGCAAAACAAGACATTTACATTTACATTTAGCAGACTTATTTATCGTTTTTATTGTTTATTTTATACTTACAAATGTAATAATATTACTAAAAAAATGTCATTATTGATACACAGATTATGTATTCATGTCTATGGTGTTTTAACAGCCAATAAAAACAGCGACCGCTGTGACGTCATGTATAGAACCAAGTGGTTATTTTACATCACAAACACGGCATTGAATATTTAGAGCAACTTTACACTTTTTTTTCCACGAACTCTTCAAGTCTTTATCGGCACAAGTTTGTGAATTTCACAACATTTGACATCAATCTGTGCCGTTTCCCGTCACAAACACAACAAAAGTAACTAAACAACAACAACAACAACAACAACAGCAGCAGCAACAACAACAACAACAACAACAACAACAACAACAACAACAACAACAACAACACATTTAGAATTATATATAGAGACAAATGAAAACATATTTCATCTCCAACAACAGAATAACACGCACGCACGCACGCACGCACGCACACACACACACACACAGTTTTGATTTGTGATTTTGAAGCATGGACATTTGTAGCTCTGTTTATGTTATACACACACATATATTTATATATATATATATATACTCAACATGCTTTTGTGGCCCAAACTTAACATGTGCACAAAATAAAGTCCCTGTACATTATTTCTGAAAACAAGCAAAATAAAAATAAAAGGGAATTATAATGACTAGCGAGTTAAAAGTATGTCTGATATTTAGAAGCATAGCAAAAATTTGACTACACCTAATCAATACACAACCCATTCACAACCCACAAATTGGTAATAATACAGATAATATACAATGAAATATAAATAATAATAATGTCTATACATTTGGAAAAAATAAAATATATTATAAAAAAATATTATTGTTACATTACCAGCCATTAACCAGACCAATAAGTGAACACACACTGGATGTTATCTATGGGTTTTATTTAAGTTTAATGAATAATGCATGTGTGGTTACGATAAAGTTTTTAGGGTGAAACTTGAACTTAACCCAGACTTGTCTTCATGTGTCACTTCTATCTCTAGTTTGTCCTCATTTCATTAATATTCCATTTAAACCATGTGTTCATCATAGATTTTTATCAAAATATACCAGAAATAAAACTTTTAATGTTGGGTCTCAGGATGTCTGCTCCAGTTGTGTTTCTTTAAGAACACATACACAGTCCCCATTGACTTTATATTGACCTGATTACATGTGGATAAGAACTATAAGAACCTCTTTTCGAGGTTTAGCACATTTTGGGATATCCCAGATGAGCAGAAGAGGGCAGATAGGGTTCAGATTCAGCTTCTTAAAGCTAGAAGTCGAGGGAAGACATGAAGAAATCCTGCACAAAACATTGCTCTGCACTTTAGGGAGATGGAGCACTTCTGATGGCTGGCTTGACTCTGCATAAACTTCTGTTGTCCAATTATTTTAAGAGCTTTTTGTGTAATAATTTTGGTATCCGATTAAAGATTCGCTGAAAAGTAAGAAGAGAGGTCTTAGCTGTCGATGCATTTGGTTTTAAGTTGCGAGAAAAGAAAGCTTTTCTTAGTTGTGTCTTAACTGTACATTTAACACCAAAGTTTGTTTTAAAAAAACAGTTAAGCAAATTTATGATCTACAAAATGAAATAAAATAAAAATGTAAATCTCTGAGCGGATTCTCTTCCTGTTCTGCAGCTGTCTGCATGTGTTTACTTCCTTTCAGCTGACAGCTCAACTAAGCCAACACGGACCGAACTTCCCTGAGAAGGGAAAGAGACTTTTGAGCTAATATAGAACATGTTCCTCCCTTCCAGCCAAACCTTGACCTATAATAAGAAAACAAGTTGCAAAGAGTTCAGTCTCAGTTTAGCCAAAAAATCTGCCATCCATCTCAGCTTCTTTACATTTCCATGCATCTTTCATTAGAGACAATTTTCCACAATGAGATTTCTGGACTTTATAACACACAATACACAATGGGTTACTCTTGTTTCTGAACACATGCCGTATATGAAAACATCTGAACTGAAGAACAGGAAAGCAGAACCTCTTTACAAAGACATGAGAATGAATGTAAAGCCATAAAACAGTCGCCAGAACAAATTACTCAGTTATTACCCCTCACATAAAAGGATTGTGGGAAAATATTCAGGAATAAAGGAAAGTGACATTCTTTTGTAAGATGATAACATGAATAGAAGAATAGAAGATACAGAAGAAGAATTTGAAACACAACCAAGAGGTGGATGTTCATAGAAGCATTTTTGCCTTTATCAGTTGTGTAAGATTGTAATGATGTATCAGTGAATGTTTGGAAAGTTCTAAAGCAAATAACCTGAAGAATGCAAAACTGATGATTTTTATTCATGTCGAAACGATAATGACAAAAACACTTGAAAACATGTTTATGTACATTTCCTTCAATGAATCTGTAAGTTTAACTTTCTATTTCATGTATTCTATGTACGCTCACTTTGAATGGCATTGAGATTTATTTTGTGTCACAATGAGAGATCCTAAAATATTTTGGATCTCTGATCTACGGCCTGCTTACACATGCATGCACACAAACATTTTTAATAGTGTTGTCATTTTATCTGCCGGAAATGAAGCTGTCAGACAAATACATGACAAGTGAATTTAGATGATGATGATGTAAATGATATAAAGTGGAAATCGTGTTAATTCTGTCAAACTAAAACATTTGTATTATACACATTCTGTTAAGTAAACATTACACATGTCAAATAGGAGACTGATATTTGATAATAACAAGAGCAATAGATTGAAAATCAGTGCAAGACAAAGAATCGATGAACTAAGATTTCTTTATGTACATTAAACATTAAAACAGTCAGAATAAAATGGAATTTATCTATTATTGAAAGTGAGAATTTACTTCATAAAAGGGTTGATTAATTATTTTTTTTAATTATTATGTTTTTTTAATTCTATAAATGTTGACATATCGTCATCTCGTGTTGAGAAAACAACACTACAACTCTCATAATTATTTGTATTATTATAATCTTATTTCTGAATGGCACTGAAGTGTTCCAATGCAGAAAACATGCACTGTCTGAACACAAAACCAAGGCAGATAAATGAGTGCCATTCTTCTTTTTTTTATGTGCGTTCTGCTGAATAAAGAAAAAGATTGTGTAAGCGATGAAAGATCACTTTAAGAACGAAAAAGGATTAATATATTTGAACACTTTTGTTTTGACACACAGGAACTGTATTTGGTTGGAGGATTATTTACAGGAAAAGTAAATATTGTTTGTGTAATAACATTTATTGAAAGCTAGTTTGGGCTTTTTATCTCCTATAAAAGTGCACAATTTTATTCGTTGACAACACAATTGGAAACACGTTCATTCTGGTTGCAGTTTAAAGCTTTTATCAAATGCACAAAGTAAACACACACTCAGCAGTGAACACACACTCAGCTGTGAACACACACTCAGCTGTGAACACACACTCAGCAGTGGACACACGCACTCAGTAGTGAACACACGCACTCAGCAGTGAACATACACTCAGCTGTGAACACACATTCAGCAGTGAACACACTCTCAGCAGTGAACACACACTCAGCAGTGAACACACACACTCAGCTGTGAACACACACTCAGCTGTGAACACACACTCAGCAGTGGACACACGCACTCAGCAGTGAACACACACTCAGCTGTGAACACACATTCAGCAGTGAACACACTCTCAGCAGTGAACACACACTCAGCAGTGAACACACACTCAGCAGTGAACACACACTCAGCAGTGAACACACACTCAGCAGTGGACACACACTCAGCAGTGGACACACACTCAGCAGTGAACACAAACTTAGCAGTGAACACACACTCAGCAGTGAACACACACACAGCAGTGAACACACACACACACACACACACACACACACACACACACACACACACACACACACACACACACACACACACACACACACACACACACACACACACACACACACAGCAGTGAACACACACTCAGCTGTGAACACACACTCAGCAGTGAACACACTCAGCAGTGGACACACACTCAGCAGTGAACACACTCAGCAGTGAACACACACTCAGCAGTGGACACACACTCAGCAGTGGACACACACACACACACACACACACACACACACACACACACACACACACACACACACACACACACACACACACACACACACACACACACACACACACACACACACACACACACACTGTCA
This sequence comes from Triplophysa yarkandensis, assembly GCA_033220385.1. NCBI lineage: Eukaryota > Metazoa > Chordata > Actinopteri > Cypriniformes > Nemacheilidae > Triplophysa > Triplophysa yarkandensis. Next base: position 20,308,701 of record CM065656.1, read on the forward strand.
GGGATGGTGGATGATGAAGGAGAGAAGAACCCAAATGCAGGCGTGATACAGGGGGAACAAAGACTTTAATAAAGCAAAAACAAAAAACCCACGATGGGGAAAACAGGACACTAAACACTATAAAAATTGTCAAACAAAAGACTTCGCATGAGGGGGCACAAAACAAGGTAATATTGATAACAAACTGAAATAGGGCACGACAGGGAACAGGCAAGGCAACATCCAAACAAAAACTTGAAACACTGACAAGACCAGAATACAATTCAAGGACCACGAGAAAAACATGTAATGCCACGACACAGGACAACAAACACAAGGGCATTATAAAAAAATAATTTCTAATTTTTCAAATAAATGGGTTTCATGTGCTACAGTTAAAAAACAAATATATTTAAGTAAAAAACAACTTTACTCCAAGTTTACATAAAGATCTATTTATGAGTACTGTAACTTGTCAAAAGGCTTTTTTTCTGAGGTCTTTTAAATTTGAATGGTCAAAATAAAAAATATAAATTATGTGTGCTTTTAAACTTCTGACTCTTATAAGAGCATGTTGAAGTACCTGGAACAGAATGAAGCGAACAGACGGTATACTAGAACACTTTTTCCCAGACATCATTGTGCTCTTGCTTGTTTTTCCTCCTTCACTCCAATCCTGTCTTCAGCATGATGAGCACTTCTAAAACTTTGTCCTTAAAATAAACCGCAAATTCTGTTCCTAATAAGAACTAGATCAAGGTTCTTTGTTCTTAATCTTTGCGTATATACTTCAAGATACATATCAATATGACACAGCAGGTGTGAAATTGTCCCCAAGGATTCAAACCGCATGAACAATGTTAATGTGTTGGTTCCAAACTTCCCTGCATTCCAGAATCAAAAGAAGAGTCTTGAACTGAACGGAACATCTGCAGCGATATGGGTTCTACTTTTGTTTCTGGTTCTGTTCTCGCCCCACTGGGCCTGCAGACCAACTTGTAGGTTTGAACCCGGGAGAACGTCCAGTGGGAGTGAACCCTTTGGAACGTGTAGGTGCGGGCCAGCGCAGAAACCAAGGTCGCTGTAACCTTGAGTGTGGGAAAAGGCGTAACCGGACCGCCGTGTGCTCCTGCGGGAGAGCTTAGTGTGGCGTGGACGGGGAGCAGGTTCCTTCCTTCCGTTTGGGTGGGGTTGTAGAATAGCAAGAGGTATAAGCTCGTGCTGTGAAGTGTACTGCACGTGTTAAGTGTATTATTTACATTGCAATACACATAAATGAATACAGAAGCTCCTACTTTATTAATATTTCTTTATATTTTTTATTTGTAATTTTATTACAACAAAACATCACAGTTTTTAACACTGGTTCAAACACATAACACTGTGGTACAAACTCATTTAACGCATTTATTTACAGTTCATTCCTTGAGCATCAATAACTGTATCTCTCTTTTGTAAACATAAGTACAGTATGTTTTGTAAATATGGGTAAGATGCACATAAATTGTTGCGTCCAACACTGTTGAAATCTGCAATTGTACATCAGCTTCTTTGCAGGGACACTGCCTCCACCTGCCATCATGTCTATATCAGCTCGCTTTCAGCTTCAACTTTCCGAGACTGCGCAACTGGGTTAAAGGTTGCCAGGTTGAGGTGAAAAAAGGGTTGTAATTGTATTTGTGTGGGTTGTGTGAATATAATGCACTCAATGCAATCTGGCAACAGGTCAACATTAGACAAACATATTGGTCGGAATATTCATAAAGGGGTTTACTTTGGGCATTGCGGATCACTGGAGATTCCCGGGAGAAATAACAATTGGGAGGGGGCCGGGAGATAGGGCTTTAAAACTGTAGAAACCTGGGAATAACAGGAGTGTTGACAGGTATGATACACACACAAGAATCAAATTCTTACCTCATTGAACATCTCTTTCATCTCAATGATGACACTGATCATCACTAGATGACACGAGGATGACCATCAGGCAGGACCAGGTGTCAGTCTGTCTGTCAACAATCAAAGAAATCAAGCACTTGATCATAAGTATTTTTGTCTTACAGCATTAAAGCAGATAAGTGTGTAAATACACACAAAAATACTAAGTAAGAATCAAATTCTAACCTCATTGAACATCTCGTTCATCTCAGTGATGACACTGATCATCACTAGATGACATGAGGATGAAAATCAGGCAGGACCAGGTCTCAGTCTGTCTGTCAACAACTAAAGAATACAAGAACTTGATCATTAGTATTTTTGTCTTACAGCATATAAGCAGATAAGTGTGTAAATACACACAAAAATACTAAGTAAGAATCAAATTCTAACCTCATTGAACATCTCGTTCATCTCAGTGATGACACTGATCATCACTAGATGACATGAGGATGACCATCAGGCAGGACAAGGTCTCAGTCTGTGTGTCAACAACTAAAGAACACAAGCACTTGATCATTAGTATTTTTGACTTACAGCATTAAAGCAGATAAGTGTGTAAAAAACCACAAAAATACTCAGTTAGAATTAAATTCTTACCTCATTGAACATCTCGTTCATCTCAGCAATGAAAATGATCATCACTAGATGACATGAGGATGACCATCAGGCAGGACCAAGTGTCAGTCTGTCTGTCAACAATCAACGAACACAAGCACTTGATCATTAGTATTTTTGTCTTACAGCATTAAAGCAGGTAAGTGTGTAAAACACCACAAAAATACTAAGTAAGAATAAAATTCTTACCTCATTGAACATCTCGTTCATCTCAGCAATGAAAATGATCATCACTAGATGACACGAGGATGACCATCAGACTGAACCAGGTCTCAGTCTGTGTGTCAACAACTAAAGAACAAAAGCACTTGATCATTAGTATTTTTGTCTTACAGCATTAAAGCAGATAAGTGTGTAAAACACCACAAAAATACTAAGAATCAAATTCTTACCTCATTGAACATCTCGTTCATCTCAGCAATGACACTGATCATCACTAGATGACACGAGGATGACCATCAGGTTGGACCAGGTCTCAGTCTGTCTGTTAACAACTAAAGAACACAAGCACTTGATCATTAGTGTTTTTGTCTTACAGCATTAAAGCAGATAAGTGTGTAAAACACAACAAAAATACTAAGTAAGAATCAAATTCATACCTCATTGAACATCTCGTTCATCTCAGTGATGACACTGATCATCACTAGATGACACGAGGATGACCATCAGGCAGGACCAGGTCTCAGTCTGTGTGTCAAAAACTGAAGAACACAAGCACTTGATCATAAGTATTTTTGTCTTGCAGCATTAAAGCAGATAAGTGTGTAAATACACACAAAAATAATAAGTAAGAATCAAATTCTTACCTCATTGAACATCTCGTTCATCTCAGCAATGACACTGATCATCACTAGATGACACGAGGATGACCATCAGGCAGGACCAGGTTTCAGTCTGTGTGTCAACAACTAAAGAACACAAGCACTTGATCATTAGTATTTTTGTCTTACAGCATTAAAGCAGGTAAGTGTGTAAAACACCACAAAAATACTAAGTAAGAATCAAATTCTTACCTCATTGAACATCTCGTTCATCTCAGCAATGACACTGATCATCACTAGATGACACGAGGATGACCATCAGGCAGGACCAGGTCTCAGTCTGTCTGTCAACAACTAAAGAACACAAGCACTTGATCATTAGTGTTTTTGTCTTACAGCATTAAAGCAGATAAGTGTGTAAAACACCACAAAAATACTAAGTAAGAATCAAATTCTTACCTCATTGAACATCTCGTTCATCTCAGCAATGACACTGATCATCACTAGATGACACGAGGATGACCATCAGGCAGGACCAGGTCTCAGTCTGTCTGTTAACAACTAAAGAACACAAACACTTGATCATTAGTATTTTTGTCTGACAGCATATAAGCAGATAAGTGTGTAAACACACAAAAATACTAAGTAAGAATCAAATTCTTACCTCATTGAACATCTCGTTCATCTATGTAATGACGCTGATCATCACTAGATGACACGAGGATGACCATCAGGCAGGACCAGATCTCAGTCTGTCTGTCAACAACTAAAGAACACAAGAACTTGATCATTATTATTTTTGTCTTACAGCATATAAGCAGATAAGTGTGTAAATACACACAAAAATACTAAGTAAGAATCAAATTCTTACCTCATTGAATATCTCGTTCATCTCAATGATGACACTGATCATCACTAGATGACACGAGGATGACCATCAGGCAGGACCAGGTCTCAGTCTGTGTGTCAACAACTAAAGAACACAAGCACTTGATCATTAGTATTTTTGTCTGACAGCATATAAGCAGATAAGTGTGTAAAACACCACAAAAATACTAAGTAAGAATCAAATTCTTACCTCATTGAACATCTCATTCATCTCAGCAATGACACTGATAGTCACTAGATGACACGAGGATGACCATCAGGTTGGACCAGGTCTCAGTCTGTCTGTCAACAATCAAAGAACACAAGCACTTGATCATAAGTATTTTTGTCTTACAGCATTAAAGCAGATAAGTGTGTAAATACACACAAAAATACTAAGTAAGAATCAAATTCTTACCTCATTGAACATCTCGTTAATCTCAGCAATGACACTGATCATCACTAGATGACACGAGGATGACCATCAGGCAGGACCAGATCTCAGTCTGTGTGTCAACAACTAAAGAACACAAGCACTTGATCATTAGTATTTTTGTCTTACAGCATTAAAGCAGATAAGTGTGTAAAACAACACAAAAATACTAAGTAAGAATCAAATTCTAACCTCATTGAACATCTCGTTCATCTCAGCAATGACACTGATCATCACTAGATGACACGAGGATGACCATCAGGTCGGACCAGGTCTCAGTCTGTCTGTCAACAATCAAAGAACACAAGCACTTGATCATAAGTATTTTTGTCTTGCAGCATTAAAGCAGATAAGTGTGTAAATACACACAAAAATACTAAGTAAGAATAAATTTCTTACCTCATTGAACATCTCCTTCATCTATGCAATGACACTGATCATCACTAGATGACATGAGGATGACCATCAGGCCGGACCAGGTCTCAGTCTGTCTGTCAAAAACTAAAGAACACAAGCACTTGATCATTAGTGTTTTTGTCTTACAGCATTAAAGCAGATAAGTGTGTAAAACACAACAAAAATACTAAGTAAGAATCAAATTCATACCTCATTGAACATCTAGTTCATCTCAGTGATGACACTGATCATCACTAGATGACACAAGGATGACCATCAGGCAGGACCAGGTCTCAGTCTGTCTGTCAAAAATCAAAGAACACAAGAACTTGATCATTAGTATTTTTGTCTTACAGCATATAAGCAGATAAGTGTGTAAATACACACAAAAATACTAAGTAAGAATCAAATTCTTACCTCATTGAACATCTCATTCATCTCAATGATGACACTGATCATCACTAGATGACACAAGGATGACCATCAGGCAGGACCAGGTCTCAGTCTGTGTGTCAACAACTAAAGAACACAAGCACTTGATCATTAGTATTTTTGTCTGACAGCATATAAGCAGATAAGTGTGTAAAACACCACAAAAATACTAAGTAAGAATCAAATTCTTACCTCATTGAACATCTCGTTCATCTCAGTGATGACACTGATCATCACTAGATGACACAAGGATGACCATCAGGTTGGACCAGGTCTCAGTCTGTCTGTTAACAACTAAAGAACACAAGCACTTGATCATAAGTATTTTTGTCTTACAGCATTAAAGCAGATAAGTGTGTAAATACACACAAAAATACTAAGTAAGAATCAAATTCTTACCTCATTGAACATCTCGTTCATCTATGCAATGACACTGATCATCACTAGATGACACGAGGATGACCATCAGGCAGGACCAGGTCTCAGTCTGTGTGTCAACAACTAAAGAACACAAGCACTTGATCATTAGTATTTTTATCTTACAGCATTAAAGCAGATAAGTGTGTAAAACACCACAAACATACTAAGTAAGAATCAATTTCTAACCTCATTGAACATCACGTTCATCTCAGTGATGACACTGATCATCACTAGATGACATGGCGATGACCATCAGGCAGGACCAGGTCTCAGTCTGTGTGTCAACAACTAAAGAACACAAGCACTTGATCATAAGTATTTTTGTCTTACAGCATTAAGGCAGATAAGTGTGTAAATACAGACAAAAATACTAAGTAAGAATCAAATTCTTACCTCATTGAACATCTCTTTCATCTCAATGATGACACTGATCATCACTAGATGACACAAAAATGCCCATCAGGCAGGACCAGGTGTCAGTCTGTCTGTCAACAATCAAAGAAATCAAGCACTTGATCATAAGTATTTTTGTATTACAGCATTAAAGCAGATAAGTGTGTAAATACACACAAAAATACTAAGTAAGAATCAAATTCTTACCTCATTGAACATCTCGTTAATCTCAGCAATGACACTGATCATCACTAGATGACACAAGGATGACCATCAGGCAGGACCAGATCTCAGTCTGTGTGTCAAAAACTAAAGAACACAAGCACTTGATCATTAGTATTTTTGTCTTACAGCATTAAAGCAAATAAGTGTGTAAATACACACAAAAATACTAAGTAAGAATCAAATTCTTACCTCATTGAACATCTCGTTCATCTCAGCAATGACACTGATCATCACTAGATGACACGAGGATGACCATCAGGCAGGACCAGATCTCAGTCTGTGTGTCAAAAACTAAAGAACACAAGCACTTGATCATTAGTATTTTTGTCTTACAGCATTAAAGCAGATAAGTGTGTAAAACACCACAAAAATACTAAGTAAGAATCAAATTCTTACCTCATTGAACATCTCGTTCATCTATGCAATGACACTGATCATCACTAGATGACACGAGGATGACCATCAGGCAGGACCAGGTCTCAGTCTGTGTGTCAACAACTAAAGAACACAAGCACTTGATCATTAGTATTTTTGTCTTACAGCATTAAAGCAGATAAGTGTGTAAATAAACACAAAAATACTAAGTAAGAATAAATTTCTTACCTCATTGAACATCTCGTTCATCTCAGCAATGACACTGATCATCACTAGATGACACGAGGATGACCATCAGGCAGGACCAGGTGTCAGTCTGTCTGTCAACAATCAAAGAAATCAAGCACTTGATCATAAGTATTTTTGTCTTACAGCATTAAAGCAGATAAGTGTGTAAATACACACAAAAATACTAAGTAAGAATCAAATTCTTACCTCATTGAACATCTCGTTCATCTCAGCAATGACACTGATCATCACTAGATGACACGAGGATGACCATCAGGCAGGACCAGATCTCAGTCTGTGTGTCAAAAACTAAAGAACACAAGCACTTGATCATTAGTATTTTTGTCTTACAGCATTAAAGCAGATAAGTGTGTAAAACAAAACAAAAATACTAAGTAAGAATCAAATTCTAACCTCATTGAACATCTCGTTCATCTCAGCAATGACACTGATCATCACTAGATGACACGAGGATTACCATCAGGTTGGACCAGGTCTCAGTCTGTCTGTTAAAACCTAAAGAACACAAGCACTTGATCATTAGTGTTTTTGTCTTACATTATTAAAGCAGATAAGTGTAAAACACCACAAAAATACTAAGTAAGAATCAAATTCTTACCTCATTGAACATCTCGTTCATCTCAGCAATGACACTGATAGTCACTAGATGACACGAGGATGACCATCAGGTCGGACCAGGTCTCAGTCTGTGTGTCAACAATCAAAGAACACAAGCACTTGATCATAAGTATTTTTTTCTTGCAGCATTAAAGCAGATAAGTGTGTAAATACACACAAAAATACTAAGTAAGAATAAATTTCTTACCTCATTGAACATCTCGTTCATCTCAGTGATGACACTGATCATCACTAGATGACACGAGGATGACCATCAGGCAGGACCAGGTGTCAGTCTGTCTGTCAACAATCAAAGAAATCAAGCACTTGATCATAAGTATTTTTGTCTTACAGCATTAAAGCAGATAAGTGTGTAAATACACACAAAAATACTAAGTAATAATCAAATTCTTACCTCATTGAACATCTCGTTCATCTATGCAATGACACTGATCATCACTAGATGACACAAGGATGACCATCAGGCAGGACCAGGTGTCAGTCTGTCTATCAACAATCAAAGAAATCAAGCACTTGATCATAAGTATTTTTGTCTGACAGCATATAAGCAGATAAGTGTGTAAATACACACAAAAATACTAAGTAAGAATCAAATTCTTACCTCATTGAACATCTCGTTCATCTATGTAATGACGCTGATCATCACTAGATGACACGAGGATGACCATCAGGCAGGACCAGGTCTCAGTCTGTCTGTCAACAACTAAAGAACACAAGAACTTGATCATTAGTATTTTTGTCTGACAGCATATAAGCAGATAAGTGTGTAAAACACCACAAAAATACTAAGTAAGAATCAAATTCTTACCTCATTGAACATCTCGTTCATCTATGTAATGACGCTGATCATCACTAGATGACACGAGGATGACCATCAGGCAGGACCAGGTCTCAGTCTGTGTGTCAACAACTAAAGAACACAAGAACTTGATCATTATTATTTTTGTCTTACAGCATATAAGAAGATAAGTGTGTAAATACACACAAAAATACTAAGTAAGAATCAAATTCTTACCTCATTGAATATTTCGTTCATCTCAATGATGACACTGATCATCACTAGATGACACGAGGATGACCATCAGGCAGGACCAGGTCTCAGTCTGTGTGTCAACAACTAAAGAACACAAGAACTTGATCATTATTATTTTTGTCTTACAGCATATAAGAAGATAAGTGTGTAAATACACACAAAAATACTAAGTAAGAATCAAATTCTTACCTCATTGAATATTTCGTTCATCTCAATGATGACACTGATCATCACTAGATGACACGAGGATGACCATCAGGCAGGACCAGGTCTCAGTCTGTGTGTCAACAACTAAAGAACACAAGCACTTGATCATTAGTATTTTTGTCTGACAGCATATAAGCAGATAAGTGTGTAAAACACCACAAAAATATTAAGTAAGAATCAAATTCTTACCTCATTGAACATCTCATTCATCTCAGCAATGACACTGATAGTCACTAGATGACAGAGGATGACCATCAGGTTGGACCAGGTCTCAGTCTGTCTGTCAACAATCAAAGAACACAAGCACTTGATCATAAGTATTTTTGTCTTACAGCATTAAAGCAGATAAGTGTGTAAATACACACAAAAATACTAAGTAAGAATCAAATTCTTACCTCATTGAACATCTCATTCATCTCAGCAATGACACTGATAGTCACTAGATGACAGAGGATGACCATCAGGTTGGACCAGGTCTCAGTCTGTCTGTCAACAATCAAAGAACACAAGCACTTGATCATTAGTATTTTTGTCTTACAGCATTAAAGCAGATAAGTGTGTAAAACAACACAAAAATACTAAGTAAGAATCAAATTCTAACCTCATTGAACATCTCGTTCATCTCAGCAATGACACTGATCATCACTAGATGACACGAGGATTACCATCAGGTTGGACCAGGTCTCAGTCTGTCTGTTAACAACTAAAGAACACAAGCACTTGATCATTAGTGTTTTTGTCTTACATTATTAAAGCAGATAAGTGTGTAAAACACCACAAAAATACTAAGTAAGAATCAAATTCTTACCTCATTGAACATCTCGTTCATCTCAGCAATGACACTGATAGTCACTAGATGACACGAGGATGACCATCAGGTCGGACCAGGTCTCAGTCTGTGTGTCAACAATCAAAGAACACAAGCACTTGATCATAAGTATTTTTTTCTTGCAGCATTAAAGCAGATAAGTGTGTAAATACACACAAAAATACTAAGTAAGAATAAATTTCTTACCTCATTGAACATCTCGTTCATCTCAGTGATGACACTGATCATCACTAGATGACACGAGGATGACCATCAGGCAGGACCAGGTGTCAGTCTGTCTGTCAACAATCAAAGAAATCAAGAACTTGATCATAAGTATTTTTGTCTTACAGCATTAAGGCAGATAAGTGTGTAAATACAGACAAAAATACTAAGTAAGAATCAGATTCTTACCTCATTGAACATCTCTTTCATCTCAATGATGACACTGATCATCACTAGATGACACAAGGATGACCATCAGGCAGGACCAGGTGTCAGTCTGTCTGTCAACAATCAAAGAAATCAAGCACTTGATCATAAGTATTTTTGTCTTACAGCATTAAAGCAGATAAGTGTGTAAATACACACAAAAATACTAAGTAAGAATCAAATTCTTACCTCATTGAACATCTCGTTCATCTCAATGATGACACTGATCATCACTAGATGACACGAGGATGACCATCAGGCAGGACCAGGTCTCAGTCTGTCTGTCAACAACTAAAGAACACAAGCACTTGATCATTAGTATTTTTGTCTGACAGCATATAAGCAGATAAGTGTGTAAATACACACAAAAATACTAAGTAAGAATCAAATTCTTACCTCATTGAACATCTCGTTCATCTATGTAATGACGCTGATCATCACTAGATGACACGAGGATGACCATCAGGCAGGACCAGGTCTCAGTCTGTCTGTCAACAACTAAAGAACACAAGAACTTGATCATTATTATTTTTGTCTTACAGCATATAAGAAGATAAGTGTGTAAATACACACAAAAATACTAAGTAAGAATCAAATTCTTACCTCATTGAATATCTCGTTCATCTCAATGATGACACTGATCATCACTAGATGACACGAGGATGACCATCAGGCAGGACCAGGTCTCAGTCTGTGTGTCAACAACTAAAGAACACAAGCACTTGATCATTAGTATTTTTGTCTGACAGCATATAAGCAGATAAGTGTGTAAAACACCACAAAAATACTAAGTAAGAATCAAATTCTTACCTCATTGAACATCTCATTCATCTCAGCAATGACACTGATAGTCACTAGATGACAGAGGATGACCATCAGGTTGGACCAGGTCTCAGTCTGTCTGTTAACAACTAAAGAACACAAGCACTTGATCATTAGTGTTTTTGTCTTACAGCATTAAAGCAGATAAGTGTGTAAAACACCACAAAAATACTAAGTAAGAATCAAATTCTAACCTCATTGAACATCTCGTTCATCTCAGCAATGACACTGATCATCACTAGATGACACGAGGATGACCATCAGGTCGGACCAGGTCTCAGTCTGTCTGTCAACAATCAAAGAACACAAGCACTTGATCATAAGTATTTTTGTCTTGCAGCATTAAAGCAGATAAGTGTGTAAATACACACAAAAATACTAAGTAAGAATAAATTTCTTACCTCATTGAACATCTCGTTCATCTCAGCAATGACACTGATCATCACTAGATGACATGAGGATGACCATCAGGTCGGACCAGGTCTCAGTCTGTCTGTCAAAAACCAAAGAACACAAGCACTTGATCATTAGTGTTTTTGTCTTACAGCATTAAAGCAGATAAGTGTGTAAAACACAACAAAAATACTAAGTAAGAATCAAATTCATACCTCATTGAACATCTAGTTCATCTCAGTGATGACACTGATCATCACTAGATGACACGAGGATGACCATCAGGCAGGACCAGGTGTCAGTCTGTCTGTCAAAAATCAAAGAACACAAGAACTTGATCATTAGTATTTTTGTCTTACAGCATATAAGCAGATAAGTGTGTAAATACACACAAAAATACTAAGTAAGAATCAAATTCTTACCTCATTGAACATCTCATTCATCTCAATGATGACACTGATCATCACTAGATGACACGAGGATGACCATCAGGCAGGACCAGGTCTCAGTCTGTCTGTTAACAACTAAAGAACACAAGCACTTGATCATAAGTATTTTTGTCTTACAGCATTAAAGCAGATAAGTGTGTAAATACACACAAAAATACTAAGTAAGAATCAAATTCTTACCTCATTGAACATCTCATTCATCTCAGTGATGACACTGATCATCACTAGATGACATGGCGATGACCATCAGGCAGGACCAGGTCTCAGTCTGTCTGTCAAAAACCAAAGAACACAAGCACTTGATCATTAGTGTTTTTGTCTTACAGCATTAAAGCAGATAAGTGTGTAAAACACCACAAAAATACTAAGTAAGAATCAAATTCTTACCTCATTGAACATCTCGTTCATCTCAGCAATGACACTGATCATCACTAGATGACACGAGGATGACCATCAGGCAGGACCAGATCTCAGTCTGTCTGTCAAAAACCAAAGAACACAAGCACTTGATCATTAGTGTTTTTGTCTTACAGCATTAAAGCAGATAAGTGTGTAAAACACCACAAAAATACTAAGTAAGAATCAAATTCTTACCTCATTGAACATCTCGTTCATCTCAGCAATGACACTGATCATCACTAGATGACACGAGGATGACCATCAGACTGAACCAGGTCTCAGTCTGTCTGTCAAAAACCAAAGAACACAAGCACTTGATCATTAGTGTTTTTGTCTTACAGCATTAAAGCAGATAAGTGTGTAAAACACCACAAAAATACTAAGTAAGAATCAAATTCTTACCTCATTGAACATCTCATTCATCTCAGTGATGACACTGATCATCACTAGATGACATGGCGATGACCATCAGGCAGGACCAGGTCTCAGTCTGTCTGTCAAAAACCAAAGAACACAAGCACTTGATCATTAGTGTTTTTGTCTTACAGCATTAAAGCAGATAAGTGTGTAAAACACCACAAAAATACTAAGTAAGAATCAAATTCTTACCTCATTGAACATCTCATTCATCTCAGTGATGACACTGATCATCACTAGATGACATGGCGATGACCATCAGGCAGGACCAGGTCTCAGTCTGTCTGTCAAAAATCAAAGAACACAAGAACTTGATCATTAGTATTTTTGTCTTACAGCATATAAGCAGATAAGTGTGTAAATACACACAAAAATACTAAGTAAGAATCAAATTCTTACCTCATTGAACATCTCATTCATCTCAATGATGACACTGATCATCACTAGATGACATGGCGATGACCATCAGGCAGGACCAGGTCTCAGTCTGTCTGTTAACAACTAAAGAACACAAGCACTTGATCATAAGTATTTTTGTCTTACAGCATTAAAGCAGATAAGTGTGTAAATACACACAAAAATACTAAGTAAGAATCAAATTCTTACCTCATTGAACATCTCATTCATCTCAGTGATGACACTGATCATCACTAGATGACATGGCGATGACCATCAGGCAGGACCAGGTCTCAGTCTGTCTGTCAAAAACCAAAGAACACAAGCACTTGATCATTAGTGTTTTTGTCTTACAGCATTAAAGCAGATAAGTGTGTAAAACACCACAAAAATACTAAGTAAGAATCAAATTCTTACCTCATTGAACATCTCATTCATCTCAGTGATGACACTGATCATCACTAGATGACATGGCGATGACCATCAGGCAGGACCAGGTCTCAGTCTGTCTGTCAAAAACCAAAGAACACAAGCACTTGATCATTAGTGTTTTTGTCTTACAGCATTAAAGCAGATAAGTGTGTAAAACACCACAAAAATACTAAGTAAGAATCAAATTCTTACCTCATTGAACATCTCATTCATCTCAGTGATGACACTGATCATCACTAGATGACATGGCGATGACCATCAGGCAGGACCAGGTCTCAGTCTGTCTGTCAAAAATCAAAGAACACAAGAACTTGATCATTAGTATTTTTGTCTTACAGCATATAAGCAGATAAGTGTGTAAATACACACAAAAATACTAAGTAAGAATCAAATTCTTACCTCATTGAACATCTCATTCATCTCAATGATGACACTGATCATCACTAGATGACATGGCGATGACCATCAGGCAGGACCAGGTCTCAGTCTGTCTGTTAACAACTAAAGAACACAAGCACTTGATCATAAGTATTTTTGTCTTACAGCATTAAAGCAGATAAGTGTGTAAATACACACAAAAATACTAAGTAAGAATCAAATTCTTACCTCATTGAACATCTCATTCATCTCAGTGATGACACTGATCATCACTAGATGACATGGCGATGACCATCAGGCAGGACCAGGTCTCAGTCTGTCTGTCAAAAACCAAAGAACACAAGCACTTGATCATTAGTGTTTTTGTCTTACAGCATTAAAGCAGATAAGTGTGTAAAACACCACAAAAATACTAAGTAAGAATCAAATTCTTACCTCATTGAACATCTCATTCATCTCAATGATGACACTGATCATCACTAGATGACACGAGGATGACCATCAGGCAGGACCAGGTCTCAGTCTGTCTGTCAAAAACTAAAGAACACAAGCACTTGATCATTAGTATTTTTGTCTTACAGCATATAAGCACATAAGTGTGTACACACACACACACACACACACACACACACACACACACACACACACACACACACACACACACACACACACACACACACACACACACACACACAATAATAAACATGAACATTCTACAACAGATTGCTTATAATATATGATGATGAATTCAAGTCAATATAAAGTAAGTTTATATACCATTGGTGTCTCTGTCTTGGGTGTGAAGATGATCTGATGACGTCACGATTTCTTCATCTTTCTTCGAGCCTACAGGTAAAGGCGTGACGTCATCAGTGAGCGGTGCAGGTGAGAACACACCGACGCGACCGACCCGAGCGACAGCGTCAGCCCATTTACTAAAAATATGAAACATATTTCTCTGATATTGGATAACACGAACTGAACCGGAAGCGACCGAACAGCAGAATGAGCAGCAAACTCTGTGAACTTATCGACAACTACAGTCGACGTCGTGCCTCAGGGAACACTGACGCGGATTGGTCTAGAGGGCATTCCGGCGCGCTTCAGGTCAAGCGGCGATTGGTCTAGACGGCGTTTCATTAAGCCTCAGGTCAAGCGCTGATTGGTGGGTTTCGCTCACTGAGCGTTCACGGGGAGTAGAGTGATAAAATAAAAGCCGCCATTTAATACAAAATAAAAGCCGCAATTTAATACAAAATAAAAGCAAATCTTCAATTTAGATTTAAGACTTTTTTATAAAGATGTGTTTAATGTTTTTAATGTCGAGTTCCTTAAATGTTTAAATATTTTAGAATTCAGTAAAAGATTTAAAATGAAGTGTTTTTATCTAAACTTAAAACTAAAATTAAATATTTAAAACTAAAGAAATTAATATTATATATTATATTAAATATATTTTATTAGATGCTGTATCTGTTTTGTCTTTACAATGTTTATTTACGTCACTAGAAAAGCTAAAGTTTTATCTGCATTTCATCTAAGAGAAGTTTGGAGATTGTGTTGTCATAGAAACATTAAATAAAAATGTTTTATTTGATTTTCTTCAGTGATGTCACCTTTGGACGGGAATTGTCAAAAATATTTTCTTGTTATTTTCTCAACAGATTCTTTATATTTGGCTTCAGACTTCAGACTTATCAAGGGTCCTTCGTGTTCAAAAATTGGAGAGAGACAATCTCTAATAATAATGAGGTTTATTAATCAGATATCAAAATAATAAATATAGCTCTGGGTTGTCGGCCCACGACTTCCACACTGACCAACAACTCAGTAACAGAATCACACAATATTTTTATTTTTCCCTGGTTCTCACCAATGGCTGATCAGTCCTTTGTCTCCTTTGGTCAATGGCAGACTTCCCCTTTAGTTTCTGTCAAACAACTAAGTTTCTCTGTTTTCTCAGAAACATTATATCATCAACTTTTTGTCTTGTATGGCTTTTAAACTCACACACATTCCTGTTATAGCACATCATTATTTGCACACAGCTTTAAAAAATTCATAGCAGGAGCTTATTTTACATTTACATTTACATTTAGTCATTTAGCAGACACTTTTATCCAAAGCGACTTACAATAGTCGAGGAGACAATGAAGCGGTAAATAGCCGATACAACAATAGGTGAACAAGTGCTACAACAATGCTACCGAGTTACACAGAGAGCGAAGTTACAAAAGAAGGTTTTTTTTTGATAGAGTGAGTAGTTAGAAAAGAAGTGAGTTAGTGAGTTAGGTGTAGCCGGAAAAGATTAGTTTTTAGGAGTTTTTTAAAGATAGAGACCGAGTCTGACAAGCGTGAAGCCAGAGGCAGATCGTTCCACCATCGAGGAACTGAAGCAGAGAACGTTCGAGAGAGAGATTTTTTAATGCACTTATTGCTAGTGAATAATTAATAAAACATTAATTAATAAAACATAAGAGCATAATATTGTATTAGAAAGATGATTAATAAAACATTAATTAATAAAACATAAGAGCATAATATTGTATTATTCCCACAATTCCCTCTCTTGACCTCGTAAGAGGTCACACATAATCTTGTTCATACTTATCATCAATTTCCATTAAATTAAATCAAAACAGGTATAATTATCTTTCCTGGGTTGAAATGGGCCTGTTTATTTCGTAACATCATTCCGAGAAGGGCAGGCAGATATTTACTGGTGAAATCTCGATATGTGTCTTTACACAACTTTGTGATTAAGTGAAAAACTGTTCTAACGTCGTTTTCATGTGTAACTGCACACTCTCCTACTCCCTTGTTCTGTTGTTTCACTTTGTTTACACCGTACCTGTCTTTGATTATTGTTGCAATACCTGCTCCGTATGCATAATCTTCACTTACACAGTATGCAAAAGGTTCCTGTGGGGGGCTTGAAAGAATTTCACCCTTTTTTTTATGATCTGTAAAAAGATTTCATGCATGGACTGCTTTGTTGTTATTCACCTTCACCAACCTCCCTCTCTTGGACCTGAGATCTCAGGTCCATAGCCTTTTGTTCCAGAGACCTACAGGGTGAATCACAAGCAACAAAAGAAGACAAGTGATACCAGGCGTCCCCTTTGCCCCTTCTGCCTTTTGTGTAAAACTAGAAATCTTGTTAACAGAAGAACGAACAGACATTAATGCTATAGGGAGAACAAATAACCCGGTAAATTTGGTCTGTGCACAGATTTTAGCCAATTTTAGTTTCAGTGTCAGGTTCATTCTTTCTTAAACTTTCCTTGAATCATGGAATTCTCTTTTTAATAACCTTGGCATTTTATAATTGCCACTTCCGCGGATATCACCAGAGCCTTTAAGTACAGCTGTAATGACATAAGCAGAATCATAAAAAAATGTTTATCCTATTTTTCCTGCAAATTTCAAAGTTTCAGTTACTGCTATCATTTCTGCTCTCTGCGGTGACTGTTTGCCTTGCAATTTCTGCGCCACCCTTGTGATAAATCCCTCATCTGTCTGTTCTACCACAGAAAATTCAGCTGTTAGTGAACCATCCTCTGATCTGAAACAACACCAATCTGTAAACAGCGTTATCAGTTCTGGTGGTGTTGGGACTGGAGAGGCAGAGAAGTTTGCTCTTACACGCGAAGCCAGTTCTCTTATCGGAACACAATCATGTGTTAGGCCTTCTGATAAGAGATCAGCCATGTTTATACCTTCATGGGTATACGTAATGTGTGGGGCTGTCAATGTTTAAGCTAGTCTACATTGTCTCAATGGAGAAAAAGTGAATGCTGTAGAATTCACAAATGACATAATGGAATGTGTTGTCAAAACCGTCAATTGGTGTCCCATAACAATATGTGAAGTTTTCTCAATTATTTCAGTTCTGGTGGTGTTGAGAGTGGAGAGGCAGAGAAATTTGCTCTTACACGCGAAGCCAGTTCTTGGCTGGCGTTGTTCAATGCTGTCCAGGAGCATGCTGACATGACATACACAAAATCCTCCTTGTCCCTGCCTGCTTCTAGAAAAGCACCCTGTGTGCACTGCTCCCTGTTTCAGAAACATCTAGGAAAAAACAAAATAAAAGCCTGTTCTGCTTCTGGGGTCCATGTCAAATCAGCTTTCTGATTTTTCATTCCCTGCTCTTTCACTAACGGCCTTAAAGGACTTAAACGTTCTCTGCTTCAGTTCCTCGATGGTGGAACGATCTGCCTCTGGCTTCACGCTTGTCAGACTCGGTCTCTATCTTTAAAAAACTCCTAAAAACTAATCTTTTCCGGCTACACCTAACTCACTTCTTTTCTAACTACTCACTCTATCAAAAAAAAAAAAATCTTTTGTAACTTCGCTCTCTGTGTAACTTGGTAGCATTGTTGTAGCACTTGTTCACCTATTGTTGTATCGGCTATTTACTGCTTCATTGTCTCCTGGACTATTGTAAGTCGCTTTGGATAAAAGCGTCTGCTAAATGACTAAATGTAAATGTAAATGTAAAGGGGTGGTTAAGGAAACATACATTTTGGTCATACCTCCCAACTCTCTAGCTTCATGGCCTGGATGCAGTGCCATGGATATGTGTGGTGCGGCTGTATCTGTCATTTTGTACCATTGAAGTTGATCAATAAAAGTAGTAAGTGTTACAACTCCCTCCTTACCTACCAAAAGTCCCTCACTTGTGATACGCCATCATTAATAACATTAATATCAAATAACATTGTCATTTCTGTCATTTAATAATGTACAGTGCATGGGGTCAAGTGGTGGTAAGACTCCATTTCTTTTCAAACTCTTTCGTTTCTTTCTTATGACATTTGGGCTCTTCCTGAGCTAACAACATGGCCACTACATTCTTCCACTGTTCTACAATTGATACACATCCATATTCTTCACATTCCTTCTCATATTCTGCCATATTTTACAATTTATATACACAAAACAACATATAATACACCCCTAATAAAAAATGTTTCACAGCATAAAAACACAATAACACATCAAAGAAATCACAGCAAATATTTTACAGCTTTATGGCTCTCTGACCAAGGGACTCCAACCCAATATTTATCTGATCAATGAACCTCCAAATAAATCTAGTTATACTCACACGAGATGTTCATCAAATTCAACACATTAATTTAAATTGTCCAATAGCAGAATTCGATTAAACAGGTTTGATTAAACAGGTCTTTAACAATAATAACTTTTCTCCAATCACGTCGGGGTCACCAAATTGTTGGACTTTTCAAGGGTCCTTCCTGTTCAAAAATTGGAGAGAGACAATCTTTATTATTATATTATATATTGTATTATTTCCACACTGTCTGTCTGTCAACAACTAAAGAACACAAGCACTTGATCATCAGTATTTTTGTCTTAAAGCATATACACAGATAAGTGTGTAAATAAACACAAATACTAAGTAAGAATCAAATTCTGACCTCATTGAACATCTTGTTGGTCCTGATCTTGATGATCTGATTTGGTTGCTGTTACCTGCTGGTGATTTGAGATAGAAATAATTCTTTACTTGTAAAAAACATCAAATGTTTAAGCACAATAAGACAAAAACACGCTAAAGTTTAATTATAAATAATAAACAATTTTGGATTGCTAGCTAGCAACGATAAGAGTGGTTAGTGTGGAAAATGATAAATTCTTATGTTGCATTAAACAGCTTTTATGATTTTATGTTTTATTAACCAATGCTGTATTAATCATCTTTCTAATACAATATTATGCTCTTATGTTTTATTAATTGATGTTTTATTAACCATTCATTAGCAATAAGTGCATTAAAATATAACCATATGTCTCCTGCTATGAATTTCTCAAAGCTGTGTGCAACTAAGGATGTGCTACAACAGGAATGTGTGTGTGAGTGTTAAAGGGAAGAAAGCTAAGGCCTGTAATGTCTGGAGCTGACCTTAAGCTGACCTTAAGAACTAAACAACAAGATTTAAGATGCACTTATACTGAGGATGTACTGATCGGAGACATACACACACACATTCCATACCATATAAGACAAAAAAAAGATGATGATATATTGTTTCCGGGAAAACAGAGAAACTTAGTTGTTTTGCAGAAACTAAAGGGGAAGTCTGCCATTGACCAAAGGAGACAAAGGACTGATCAGCCATTGGTGGGAACCAGGGAAAACCTCCAACCACTCCGAAGATAGAACGACGATACATACTATAAATATTGTGTGATTTGGTTACTGAGTTGTTGGTCAGTGTGGAAGTCGTGGACTGACAACCCAGCGCTGTATTCTGATCAATAAAGTTTCAACTTATTTGACAAGTCTGATCTCCGATTTTTGAACACGTTAAGGACATTTTTTCGTAAGGTCCTTCATTAGCAACTACTAATATACTAAATGCATGTGTAAAATATTTTAGGATCTCTCATTGTGACACAAACTAAATCTCAATGCCATTCAAAGTGAGCGTACATAGAATACATGAAATAGAAAGTTAAACTTACAGATTCATTGAAGGAAATGTACATGAACATGTTTTCAAGTGTTTTGTCATTATCGTTTCGACATGAATAAAAAATCATCAGTTTTGCTTTCTTCAGGTTATTTGCTTTGGAACTTTCCAAACATTCACTGATACATCATTACAATCTTACACAACTGATAAAGGCAAAAATGCTTCTATGAACATCCACCTCTTGATAATGTTTCAAATTCTTCTTCTGTATCTTCTATTCATGTTATCATCTTACAAAAGAATGCCACTTTCCTTTATTCCTGAATATTTTCCCACAATCCTTTTATGTGAGGGGTAATAACTGAGTAATTTGTTGAAGCTGAGATGGATGGCAGATTTTTTGGCTAAACTGAGACTGAACTGTTTGTAACTTGTTTTCTTATTATAGGTTAAGGTTTGGCTGGGAGGGAGGAACATGTTCTATATTAGCTCAAAAGTCTCTTTCCCTTCTCAGGGAAGTTCGGTCTGTGTTGGCTTAGTTGAGCTGTCAGCTGAAAGGAAGTAAACACATGCAGACAGCTGCAGAACAGGAAGAGAATCCGCTCAGAGATTTACATTTTTATTTTATTTCATTTTGTAGATCATAAATTTGCTTAACTGTTTTTTTAAAACAAACTTTGGTGTTAAATGTACAGTTAAGACACAACTAAGAAAAGCTTTCTTTTCTCGCAACTTAAAACCAAATGCATCGACAGCTAAGACCTCTCTTCTTACTTTTCAGCGAATCTTTAATCGGATACCAAAATTATTACACAAAAAGCTCTTAAAATAATTGGACAACAGAAGTTTATGCAGAGTCAAGCCAGCCATCAGAAGTGCTCCATCTCCTTAAAGTGCAGAGCAATGTTTTGTGCATGATTTCTTCATGTCTTCCCTCGACTTCTAGCTTTAAGAAGCTGAATCTGAACCCTATCTGCTCTCTTCTGCTCATCTGGGATATCCCAACATGTGCTAAACCTCGAAAAGAGGTTCTTATAGTTCTTATCCACATGTAATCAGGTCAATATAAAGTCAATGGGGACTGTGTATGTGTTCTTAAAGAAACACAACTGGAGCAGACATCCTGAGACCCAACATTAAAAGTTTTATTTCTGGTATATTTTGATAAAAATCTATGATGAACACATGGTTTAAATGGAATATTAATGAAATGAGGACAAACTAGAGATAGAAGTGACACATGAAGACAAGTCTGGGTTAAGTTCAAGTTTCACCCTAAAAACTTTATCGTAACCACACATGCATTATTCATTGAACTTAAATAAAACCCATAGATAACATCCAGTGTGTGTTCACTTATTGGTCTGGTTAATGGCTGGTAATGTAACAATAATATTTTTTTATAATATATTTTATTTTTTTCAAATGTATAGACATTATAATTATTTATATTTCATTGTATATTATCTGTATTATTACCAATTTGTTGAATGGGTTGTGTTGATTAGGTTTAGTCAAATACTTGCTATGCTTCTAAATATCAGAAATACTTTTAACTCGCTAGTCAATATAATTCCCTTTTATTTTTATTTTGCTGGTTTTCAGAAATAATGTACAGGGACTTTATTTTGTGCACATGTTAAGTTTGGGCCACAAAAGCGTGTTGAGTATATATATATATATATATATATATATATATATATATATGTGTGTGTATAACATAAACAGAGCTACAAATGTCCATGCTGCAAAATCCCAAATCAAAACTGTGTGTGTGTGTGTGTGTGTGTGTGTGTGTGCGTGCGTGCGCGTGCGTGCGTGCGTGTTATTCTGTTGTTGGAGATGAAATATGTTTTCATTTGTCTCTATATATAATTCTAAATGTGTTGTTGTTGTTGTTGTTGTTGTTGTTGTTGTTTAGTCACTTTTGTTGTGTTTGTGACGGGAAACGGCACAGATTGATGTCAAATGTTGTGAAATTCACAAACTTGTGCCGATAAAGACTTGAAGAGTTCGTGGAAAAAAAAGTGTAAAGTTGCTCTAAATATTCAATGCTGTGTTTGTGATGTAAAATAACCACTGGGTTCTATACATGACGTCACAGCGGTCGCTGTTTTTATTGGCTGTTAAAACACCATAGACATGAATACATAATCTGTGTATCAATAATGACATTTTTTTAGTAATATTATTACATTTGTAAGTATAAAATAAACAATAAAAACGATAAATAAGTCTGCTAAATGTAAATGTAAATGTCTTGTTTTGCCTCATTTATTGTAAAACAAGAATGAAAAATCCGAAGGTAAATAGATTATAATAATAATAATAGATTTTTTATAATATTATATTAATATTAAAAATAACAAAATAAGTAAATAACAACAAACGCGTTTTATTATACATACATATATATATATTTGATTGACTGTATACTTCAGCACCATGGACAGATCCAATCACATGACACTTAACTCTTCCATGAAACTTATGCCATTACATTATTCAATTCATGATCAATATGTTACATTGATATTAGGCTTTTATCATTCATGATTGTGGCTTTTTGAGTAAAATACGTGAACTTTATAGAAATAATATTGAAACATTATTTAAATTTACACAAGTAATGATCATCAAAATTTCTTTATTTTAGTCCTTTAAATGTATTTCCTTGTGTGTTTTTGTTTGTTTGTTTGTTTGTTTTTAGATGTTTCATCATAAAATATAATCTTTTACAGTAAAAGTCAGCAGACAGACAGCACTTTGGTTCAAGTCAATGACATTTCATTTTCAATGAAACAATCCTTATATGTTTGTAATAGAATAAAAATAAATATACATTTTATTAAGTTCAGAGGTCCATTGTACTCCAATGTGTGTCTAAGGATTGTTTCATGATTCAAATATAATCAAATTGAATTATTCACATATTTCTATGTTTTATCTACTGAATTCAGAACTTTGCCATCTTAAGGCTAAAGAATGATTAGAATAAAGATGCAATTAAAATGTGTTGTACTTTAACATTAAATAAATTATGATGTACTTTATTCACAATTTTCTGATAAATTAAAGTCAAGATGGTAATTTCGTTCAAATCAATAAATTATTTCTTAATTCTGGGATTTCTTTCAGTGCCACTAGACGAAGCCTGCTTACTATACTATGAGATTCAGGGATTCTAAACTCATGATGACCATCTATCCAAATATAATTATACAAAAAATAAATAAAGTATGATGACACACTCTTAATTTATACTCTAAAAAATGTTGACGAAAGCTTTTAACCTAAGCCCATTGATAACCATAGCATGAAACATAAAAATGGTAGACACTTAAACTCAGAATGTTCTGTGGTTCTAGATTCTTGCGTTTTACTTTTAACGTAAATGAAAAGTCATTTTATCCTACTATAGAAGTCAATGGGGTCCAAGACATGTTTGGTTATGAGCATTCCTCCAAATGTCTTTGTGTGTGTTCATCAGAACAAAGAAATGTATACAGATTCAAAAACACTCAAAAGTGATGACAAAATTTGGACGGGGTATATAAATATAATATATGCTTTTATATCATGCATATTAACTTTAGTGATTTTATAATAATAAGATAACAAGATAATCCCAATATTTTCCAATTTAAAAAATTGCAAATTAATATTTGGGGATAGTCTACCGCTGTGTAGATGGCTCACCAAATGGCACTTGAAGGCCCACGAGACGGACCGCGGCTCACCGTTTGAGAATGAGCTGTTGCAGAGTAACTCAAGATCAAATTTTTGTTCAGATGAACTGTTGTAATGCCAAGCCAGCAGAGAGAGCCAACTGTCTCTTTTAGTTATTCTAAATCTGTATATATTCTTAGTTTTGATCAAATAACAGAGGAATATATTTAGAAGAATGTGTGTTGAAATTTATTTTACTGTTTGGTCGCAAACTTGGTATGTATGTCAATCTCACCTTTATTTATACAGCGCTTTAGACAAAATACATTGCAGTTCAACATTAATTAGTAAAACAGTGTGTCATAATGTTAATGATAGTTAAAGGCAATACATGATTGAATTTGGGGATGTCATCTCTGTTCAGTTTAAATGGTGTCTGTGAATTCATTTTCAGTTCTGACCAGCAGTTCATGTCCAGGCTGCAGCAGAATGCTGTGCTCGTATCCCGATGATCGTCAGAGGCGAGGTCTTCGCAGGGTATTGGTATCCGTGGTGTTCTTGTCCTGGTCTTCGCTTTGTCCCAGGGCTGTAGAGGGCTTTTCTAGTTCCGGACCCACCATCTCTGACTAGACAAGAACATCACGGATACCAATCCCCTGCAAAGGCCTCGGACGATCATGGGGATACGAGCACAGCACACAGATGTTTCTTCTCCATTCTTCTGCAGCCTGGACTTGAACTGCTGCATTCACAACGATATCGTTGATTTGATTTGAACACACAGACACTTTTTAAGTAAAAAAGAGGACATCAACGAATTGAAGATAAATGCACAGACACCATTAAACTGATCAGAGATAACATACTCGAATTCAATAATATATTGCCTTTAACTATCATTAATGATTATGACACACTGTTTCAGTAATTATTGTTGTCAAGCTGCTTTGATGCTATGTATTTTGTCTAAAATGTTTTCTTCTATTTGAATTGATAATGAAATTATGTGCTTATGATTTATATTTTTTTACTTACTTGGCTATCCGTTCCCATCCCGCTGTCTGTCATGGCTGTGGGTCAGAGGTCACATGCTGCTTTATAATTGATTGGACTCTGAAGTTCTTCTTCTCATAAGTGCATCCTATCTCTCAAATGGACCATTGACACCCTAACTACAAAAACAAAATAATCCTTTTTATCATACCAACCCACATGCACTCTCCGTTCTATGGCTTTTTGTGTTTAGTTATCTGCCTCTTGATTCCCTCTCCAGCTAATATGAGTCGGAACCCACAAGAACCGTACATCTATACTATTTTCCTTAAGTGCATATAATTCTTGAATAAGAATAATATTCAGTAGAACACCTTTGAGATGAATTAAAACAGAGACTCAGAGGCAGACCTACACACTCCTAAACCTTGTGGACAGCCTTGCCAGAAGAGTTGAAGTTGTTATAAAGGGTGGACAGACATCATATTGAACCCTATGGATTAAGAATACGATGTCAAAGTAAGTCTATATGCGAGTCAATGAAGGTGAGCAGATACTTTGGGTAATATAGCGTACCACGCCAGCAGATCTTCTACTTGCTTTCATTCTGGAAAGAGATTTAGAGATAAAGAGAAGTTTGTGAAGCACACAAGAATCAATACTGAAGAAAAGTTTTTGACCAGCTGTTAATGTGAAAAAAATATCAAAGAAAAACTCTTCCATGGTGAACATACACGTGTCTCGTACATGTGTCTGCTGTGTGTAAAGACTTTCATGCAATAATGCCCACATAAACACTTACACAGGAGGAGAAATACACACACCGTCTCAGTGTGGAAAGAGTTTTATAAAAATTACTCTACAGAACTTTATTTATATGACAACTTATCCTGAACTGTAAAAATATTGCATGTGTCTTAGTAAAGATCACAAAAATAAAGCTATGTTAACTTAATTAAATCTTTCAGATTTTTTTCATTGAACATTATTCAAAAATTGCTTAGAAATCAATAAGTTAATTTGATTTACAAATATTTTAAGTAATACATAAGTATTTATTTAATAAATATATATATTTGGTAAAAATAAACCAATATTTTGGATAGATTCTAAAAGAAATTTGGTAAAAGTTTAACTAAACTTTTCACTTACACATACAATACATTGAATGTAAAGTGATACCAGAGAAAAGTCATTAAAATGTTTAAGTAATTACTTTTACACCCAAAAAAATCATTTTGGAAAATATTTGTTGATAGAGCTGTCTTATATCATTTCTTTAGTAAATAAAGAAAATAAATGATAATTAAAAAATGCTTAGTTTTTTTTTTTTTTTAAAGAAATTAATTCCTGTCCTGAATCAGTGCACAGTCTAGTAGTGTTAAACATTAAATTATTGTCCTAGTTGTTACTTTGTTTCATTTATAAAAACTCACACTGTATATGGATCCACTTCTGTCGTCACATTCAGACCGGAGGACAAAAGCTTAGAATGATCTTATTGTTTTTCAACAGCAGGCTTTATCTCAAAATAAATAAAATATCACAGGAAATATTTTAACCATTAGCATTTTATTTTATGAAATAAATATTGTACAACATAATTTAATGTACAAGTTCAAGTCTGCTTTATTGTCAATTCTTCCACATGTACAGTACATACATACAGAGAATCGAAACTGCGTTACTCTCAGTCCCCCGGTGCATACAGATAACATTAAGTAAATAGATAAAAATATAAAAAACTATAGAACTATACAATTATACAATTTTATGTAGAAAGACATAATATCAAAAAAATAAAAAATAAGGTTAATAAGAACAAAAAGACAAAGCAGCGCAAGGCACATGGCAGATAGAGTGCAAACCAGTGAACAAACAGTGCAGATAAATAAAAAAAAAGATTTTTTGTGCAATAAATAGCTTATAGCTTATACAGCACAGCTCTACATTAAACACATGTTTCTAAGTTACCAGGCAAAACTTCTTCAAAGAAATGATATAAAAATACACATAATATTTTAAATAATGTGAAACAGTTTTGCATAATGATTAAAAACTTACGTCATCAGAGATCAGAGAAAGTATTCAGAAGAGTCTTTATGTAAACTGGACCTGGTGGAATCTCTAGTAGCTTCAGGATGAGCTCCCGATTTAGAAACAGATGAAGAATAATGATCAGAACTGCTGTTCATATATATATATAATATTAAACATTTATATATGAAACATTAAACATGTATATATATGAAACATTACACATGTCAGATATGAAAACAATCGCACTGCTTTACTGAATGACTATACAGAGTTTTGTAATATTATTGACTGAAGGATGTTAGATGTTTGGTTTGGTACACAAGAGCTAAAACTTTCACTTTTATAATTTGTTAGTTATTTTTGTGAGAATTCTAAAAATGTCACCACACATTTTCTTACAATTAAACAAAGTTTCCGCTTGTCCTTTGCTTGTACAACCATCTGTGCCTGTGCCACCATCCAGTTCCACTAACTCTTATTCTCATGAAGTGCTTTGAACAGCTAGTCATGTACAACATCTGATCTGTCCTCCCTCCCTGGACATCTTCTAGTTTGCATATTATTGTCAAATTATTGTCTTTTAATTAAACATTTTTATAACTTTATAAATTAGACCATTCTGGGGCACCTTTGACTATCATTATTTTTAAGTCAATGGTAGGACATAGTGAAAGAGAAATCTGTTTGCTAACATTCTTTCAAATATGTTTCATTATGTTATGCAGAGTTAATGAAACATTGTGTTACATTACACAATAAAGTGCAGCAAATCAAATTGGCTCTTTGAGATTTTTAAACATATACTGGATTAAATATAATCTTGAGGTTCAATTAAATACATTAATATTAACATTTACATTAAATTACATCTTAATCATTATAACAATATGATTATCAACATAACCCACTTTATATCTAAAAATCCAAAGCCGTTATGTGATTGGTTGGTTACGAAACTTCCAGGTGACATCACGTGTCATTTACATTTAAATGAACCTATAACCCTACAAGATCCTGTTTATATTTAAACTGACAAAAAGCCACCTGATTGGCTGAACAGTTATAGTTATGTAACTTTCAGGTGACATCACGCGTCGTTTACATTTAAATATATATCAAGATTCTAAAATATCCCTGTTTATATTTAAAAATTACAGAAAGCCACATGATTGGCTTAACTGTGTTGGTTATGTAACTTTCAGGTGACATCACGTGTTGTTTACATTTAAATATACATGAGGACCATACAAAAACCCTGTTTATTTATGAAATTCCGAGGAAGCCATTTGATTGGCTGAACACTGCTCGGACAGTAAACACAGTTTTGTTGGTAGCAACTAGAGTCAAAACTTGAGAAGTCACACTTGAGAAAGGTCATTTATTTTCTCTGCGATATCCTCTGAGATATTTTATCAAACGATCATCACTTTCCTCTGAGTATCTTGCCTTAATCACCATGAAGGTAAGATCATTCACTGTGGTAACAACATTGTGGTAACAAACACTTAAGCAATTTAAAAAGCACAATCCCCTTGATATAACTGAACACAATGGGTCATGTCACTTTTAAAGCGAAGGGCAGATGGTACAGTCACTGGTCCAGCCTATAACCTGAGAAGGACCAGAAAACCTTCATGCCCTCTGAAGGATCAGTACATGTCTGACAACATTGCACTGATGGCACGTGCAGTCAGCTTGGATCATACGTACAGCTCCAAGTCAAGGGGTTCATGCACCAAACCAGGGATTTCACTCACCAAATCTTGTGTTCCTCATACCAAGTCTGGTGTTAAAAACAGAAAGCTAGAGAGCCGCTTCCTTAAAAACGAAGCTGTGATTCCTGAGTTTTGCCCAGAACTCACAAGAACTAGCGCCCCAGCCCATCTGGTGAACACCAGCCATGAGGAACTCCTCATAATCCATGGTCACAGCATAGAAGAGCATCAAAGAATGTCTCGTGCTGAAGTGGATTCAATGTTAAAAACATCCTCTGGCAGACCTCGTCCTTACAGTCTAAAGTTAGGTCTCCGTGTGAAAGAACGCCTGTGGAGAACACTGAACTGCCCCACCAGATCCAGAACACTGAACTGCCCCACCAGATCTTTTTCAAATCAACCTTAATTGTGCCCCACGTGTGCATGTCGACATTAGTGGTGAACCTTTGCCATATGTACCAGAGAGTAAGAAGCTCTGCCCGTAACATCCATGCAGAGCTTCCAGTATGTAGTGAAATGTATATATTGTGTACATAGTTTCTAAATAAAAATGTACATTCGATTACTATAAATTTGTCTGTTTTATTCTTAACTTCTTCACATGATTTCATAAAAGTATAACATTACTAGTTAAAACTATAAAACAATAAATCACATCACAAATATTTATTAAACTGAGTGAAGCAGCTCGCCATAAAATGTGTATTTGATGGGGGGGGGGTGGGTTCAGGGCGTCAGAATGGGCGACGCTAACGCCATCAATGTGAACTATAGAAAGTGTTAGGCGCCAGACACTAAAATAAGAAAGCAACAAAAGAACAAAAACACTAATTATATTTGGGTTTCACAAACACACGCACACACTCAAACGCCATGGAGAGAAACAGCATGTTTTACTGAAAAAGATTCTTTTTTTGCGTTGAAAAGACGCGAGTAGATTTCCTCCGGTGCTATGAGTTGAAAAAATTTAACTTTGACGAAAATTCTCGCTGCGTTAGCCAATCAGGAGCTTGCTTTATCTAAAACAGACATGGAGGATAAAGTCATCTGGGCTTTAAATGGAAACAGAGCTTTATAAATCCACATTATACATGTACTGATTAAATGTATGTGCATATTGCACACTGTCTTATGTTGAAGTCGGAATTATAAATTACATGTTATATGTTTTTCTGGAGCAAGCTCCCAAGAATTTCCCTCACACACTGCTGTGGGGATGTTACAATAAAAGTGACTTTGACTTTATTATACTTTAACAAAGACAGGAATAAAATTTACATTTACTGGAAGAAATTTAGTGAAGAAAAAAATTATCTTTCCTCAATTTGAGCTTTATACACATATTGAGAATATAAATAAAGTCGTCACATTTAGAGTTATCGCTTTATTTTACAATAAAATGATTTTTCCTCTTCTATATTGATGAGTTCAGCCCCTCCCCCCTGGCGTGTTGGACGCGAATTTGAAACGCGAATGAACGTAAATTTTCAAGCGTCAAACTACACGTGTACAGCGCGTCAACACCGGTAAATTCGCATCTGGTGTGAACGCGTCATAAGCATTTGCACATCACGTATCCTTGACTGGCGCGAGTTCAGTTGAGAGTCCGAACCCCCCCCTAAAAAAACCTCTCCGGTTCTACACGATTCAATTGACAATGAAAACGGCAATTGATGCCGAAAAGCGACATGTTTGCAGGTATGATTATCTATTGTTTAAGTCTCAGAATACTCGACTCCTATCCTAACTTGTATTGTTCTTTCTAAATGGAAATCCATAATCCAGATGTATAACTTTCCTCCAATTCCCATGCATGTAAGTTTAATTAAAAGTTCCTCTTTCCAAAGTACATCATATGTTTTCTCAATATCAAATAAAACCCCTACCAAAACTTTTTAAATGGCCAGAGCTTTCCTAACATCGCCTTCTAAACTTAATACAGCATCCATAGTATTCCGGCCTGTCCTAAATCCACTCTGATATGGTGATATAAGACCTTTTATTTCCAATATGTAATTAAGCCTTCGTATCATCATTTTCCCATCAGTTTACATAAATTAGAAGTTAATGCAATTGGCCTTTGGATTAGATTGATTAATTTGATTAGATTTATCCTTTCCAGGTTTGCCAACTGGTACAATTATTCCATGTTTCCATGAAGAAGGACTCTTCCCTTCATCCCATACCTTATTGAAAAGATTTAAAATAACATTTAAAGAACTATCTGATAAATGTTGGATCGATTGTAGTACAGAAATCTCTCCAGTACTTCTCTTAAGCTCCTCTTACTATTCTTCTAACTTCAGCTTGTCTTTTCTTATATTTAATAAAATCTTCAAATAAATTAGACTTTTTAATTTTTCTAAATGCTTTATTCCTGTTATGTGTAGAATCACTGCACTGTTCTGTCCACCAAGGAACTGCTTTCCTCTTTTAACATCGTCCCTGTTTTCCAATCATTTTATCAGTTACCTCAAACAGAACCAAACATATTTCCCCATTACATTCATCTATGTTTTCCATCTTATTCAGTTCTAAAGCTGTTAATTCTACCTCACTTAGATATTTATATGCTTCCCAGTCTGCTTTCTTAAATCTCCATCCTGAAGCTAAAATCAATTATGTTATTTTATACTCATCCTTTCCTTATTCACA